>KN839836.1:1268059-1354540 GCA_000827185.1 Hydnomerulius pinastri MD-312
GCTGTCAATCCTTCACCCACCGACCTTTCCGGTATCTATATCGGGAGCTACTTCCAATCAGTAACGAAGAACCTCGCGCTTGGATTTGAGACTCTCTACCAGCGACAGTCGCCTGAGATGTCGGAGCTCGCGACTTCGTACGTTGCAAAGTACACGAGCAGCCAGAAGGACTGGATCGCTACCGCGCAACTTCAGCCATCTGGTATCCTTCAAACCACATACTGGCAGAAGCTGAGCGAGAAGGTGGAGGTGGCAGCGGACCTACAGGTTATTGCAGCTCCTCAGAGAAGAGACGCGATAGCCACCCTTGGCGCGAAATATGACCTTCGAATGGCAACGTTCAGAGCACAATTGGACTCCACTGGCAAAGTGTCTGCTCTGCTTGAACAACGGTTTGCCCCGACGTTTGCATTCTTGGTTTCTGGCGAGATTGACCACTTCAAGGTAAGCTTATGACCCCCTGGCTTTGCTCTGACTTTGTCTGATGATGTGTTATAGAACGCCGCCAAGGTCGGCGTTGGTGTAATGATTGAGAGCTCAACTCTGACTCCGGAAGAGATGGGAATGCCGCCTCAACCACAGATATGAAGTAATTACATCTAGATTCATACTATTAGGACATTGCAGGCACACATCTCATCTCATCGTCGTACTTCCATGCAACATGCCGTTGCCGTGAGAAATCGCGGCTCACTCCAAGCTTACCCACGAAAGTCCCAGGGAAAGTTCTCGCGCATAACCTGAGCAACCATTTCGCCAAGCTGTTCTGGAACATCTTAGATCTGGACCTGACCCAACGCAATGGCTAGGTTACTCGAAGCCCGCGACGTCAGTTGTGCAAAGGACGAGGAACACACAATCTTCTCTAAATTGCACTTTGTCATCAATGAAGGGGACGTAGTTGTCTTGCAAGGAAAAAGTGGCTCTGGGTATGGTCGTCTTTCAAGTAGGCGGCGGTGTTGCTAATGTTGCGAGCAGTAAAACTACTCTGCTGAAATGCATTGCTCATCTAAACGTCTACAACGGCCAGATCCTCTATAGAGGAAGGTGAGTTCCATAACGAGTAAAGTTCGCTGAGTCGCGTTTGACGCGTCATCGTGTGTTGGCAGCACGGCCAAGTCCTTCGGTACGTCCTCCCAACAATGTACGACTAGCCGAGGAGTTAACACAGATCACAGGCGTGCCTGCGTTCAGAACAAAAGTATTCTACGTTCCCCAGAGGCCCTCACTTCTACCGGGCACGCCTCGTGATTTCCTCGCAGCCATCGCCTCCTTCAAGTCTCGCAAGGTCCCCAAGTCCGTCAGTGGTAGCGGACTGACATACCCAATTGAGATTGCTCAAGCCTGGGGAATCGACGAGGAACTATGGGACCGAAACTGGTCTAACTTGAGTGGTGGAGAATCGCAAAGGATAGCACTGGCCACCGCTGTTGGACTCAATACTGCGGAGGTACTTTTGCTGGATGGTCAGTCCTCTTTGAGTCTCCGCGACCTCATACGTATCGTCTTTGGTCGTACGGCTCACACATTACTATATAGAACCTACATCAGCCCTCGACCCACAATCAACGGCATTGGTGGAACGCTTCATCTCCACCGAGCTAAGGTCCCCGGAAAGTGAGCTCAAGGCTGTAGTGTGGATTACCCACTCGGAAGAACAGGGGAGAAGGGTTGGAACGAGATTTTTACGCATCTCGAACTCTGGGTGTGAGGAGGAATCACGTTTGCTTGACGCATAGACTGCACATTACATAGGTATTCAGAGATTTCTTAGCATGATAATGACGGATGTGGCAGGGGGATTCTTGTCTCGATCATAATCCATTGTAGCGACAAAATCAATGATAGTCCCATAGCTCAGTGGTCAGAGCGTTGTACTTATGAGGTTACATTCCATGCAAGGGTCCCGAGTTCAATCCTCGGTGGGACTAGATTTTTGTTTTTTCCTGCTACATGCATGAACTTGCAGCGACATTCTTTCTCAAAAGATTTGACATTACACATATTCAGGGCTATTAGACTGAGCAAGAGAATTCGGCGAGGGAAAAATCCAAAAACCACGATAAGGAGATATAGTAAAAAAGCAAAAGTGTTTCAGATAAAAAAGCTCTATGTATGATAAGTCAACTGCTTCTGCCACCCAACATCCCAACCCCAACTCCAACTCACAACTACGCAGCACCACCTTCCTGCTGGAACACATCCACATATCTGGTCCTCACGTTCTTCTTCGCAGCTTGCGACCGCGGCCGTCCCATCGGTGGAGGCGGTGTCGTGCCCATTCCAGGTGCAGGCGTATTCGGCATAGACGCAACTTCAGTCGGGACGAGGTTCGACCGCACACGCATGGGTGCTTTTGCAGTTGGGGAAGTACTCAGGTCGATAGAGGACGCGGGGCGCGCGAGGGGAGGAGCGTGCGGAGGAGCGTGCGGAGGAGCGAGTGGAGGAGGAGCGGAGGCGGTTCCATTGGTGATTCCGTTGGGGTGAGGGCCACCTGTGCGGCCTGGGGAGGCAGTTTGTGCACGCGAGGGTGGAGGAGGGAGTGTTGACGGTGGTGCGACTTCAGCTCCGGCCTAAGTAAGAGGACGTCAGCTAAGGAACAGTTGGTCGTGATTCAAGTTGCCCACCTTCTTGTTCACCCAGCGTTTAAGCTCCTTGTCGTAGTAGAAAGTCGTCTCTTCACCAAGGCTGGCTTTGATGGGAGCAGGTGCGTCCGATTTCTTCCAGAATCTGCTCAGCCACGAACCCGATGCAGCAGCTGGCGGGGCTGCAGATGCATCTGTTTAAACTGGTGAGCTTCCTCAGGGGATAATTGCCCACTATTTACCAACCTTGTTTCTCCTCAACCTTGGGTGCCTGCTGTGCAGGCGCAGCTGTAGGCTTACTGTCCCCATTGGCCTTTGCACCCTCCTGCTTCCTCCTGGACGAGTTCCCCAGCCCAAGATCATCCTCATCATCTTCGTATCCACTATCCAACCTCGCGTGTGGTGGCGCACTAGGGCTTGGCGTTACCGACAACGCAGGGTCATCCATCAACGAGATAAACCCCCCCGTAGACCCACGCACATCATCGATAGGGTGGAATGTAGCAGCTGTGGGCGTAGGCGCAGAGTCCGCACTACCAAGTGAGTCCCACCAGCCTCCAGAACCTCCGGTTTGTTGGTGCTGTTCTACTTCCTGCGGTTGTCCGTCTTGTGCGGGGCTTTGCACCTCAGGTCCTTCCTCCGCTGTAATCTCGAGCGATGTCTTGCGTGACAATGGCTCGCTCCCGTATGCAGGTGCATACCCGTTGCCCATTGCATGTCCGTTCGTCTGAGGAACATATGGCGAGTACGGGTAGCCCATGGAATGAAGGGGCGCCGTCTTGGGAGGGGCAGGTGATGCATTCCTCGCTGGGCGATACTCCATTGCAGAAGATGCCCTATCAATCGGAATATGCGTTTGTGTAGACGGGAACGCCATCGCGGACCCGCTCCGTCTCGGCGGCTGGGTCGCCGACATCGAGTACGAGTTGACCATCGTGGGAGGAGGGGACGGGCTCGCGGAGGTCGTTGCGGAGGAGATAGAGCTGTAGGTCGCAAAGGGGCCTGCGGATGCGGATGGTAGAGCGTTGGCGGACTCGATGGGGGCTGGAGAGGGCTCATCGCCTTCGCCAGCGATGAACTTGGTAAGGCGGTTTTCGAGCCAGCCGCCGATACTGTCGAGAGAAGGCTTGCTCATCTTCCCGCCAATCCATGATGCGGACTTGTCCAAGTGAGGAGCACCGATTAGGCGGTCAGCGAGGTTCTTGAGCGCCTCCACCATCGCAGGGGTGAAGTAGGGCGAAGGACGACTCATCGCTGTAGTTATTGCTTCACAGTACCTAGTGGCGATTTGGAGATGTCCCATCTCAGCAAGGTACGCAGCTCGGATCAACTTGTACGCCTGCAAATGAGGGAAACCGTGGAACAGCTCCTGTCCCTTAGCAGGCGTCTTCAGGGAGAATGCAAACTCTGCAATCTCAGAGAATATGATAGGGTCGGAATCTCTGAAGAACGTCGGCTTGGTGTGTGGACTCTGCGAGCCAAGCAGTACCATTCGGGCACCGGGGCTGCCGATCCCACCCATCGTCGATGTTTGAGGTGAGAGAAGGTAGCTGAAAGCAGAGGTCAGAATAGGATCAAACACAACCGAACAAAATCATACCAAGCATGGGCACCTTCCACGAGCGAGTGAGATGCCAGGTAGTCTCCGAGAGCAGTCAGAGTAGCAGACCACTCAGGGTTCAACGGACTGGACACCATCGTTGCCGTGATTTCAGGCCACTTGGAGAGTGACTCAGTAGGAATCTGAGCTGCTGCTGCTGCACTTGGGAAGTTAGGGGACATGGGTGTGATATGGGATAGTGCAGGAGCGGGTACTTGCAAGCCCGTAGTTGCTCGAGTCAACAGGCTGGTGGGTACGAGCTCTTGAACTGGGGAGGAGTCAGAAAGACTACGTTTTTCGTAGTGACATATGTCATACCTGCAGCAGGTCCTTGACCCGAGAACAAACTATAAGCCACCCGGAGCCACTCCCGTCCATTCGTCTGAGAGGAAACGTCCTTTCCGCGCCCTGGGAGCGTAGCACGTTGAGGACCATCGTGGACGCCCAATTCACCTTTCAAGAACTCATTCACCACTTCCTTCCATGCGTCCTTATCGATGCTGCTCGCAATAATCATCGCGTGTGCCCATAACTTCTCATCCAAAGCATAGTGGTACGCCTGGCGACGTTCTCCCCTGACCAAGAACTCTTGTATTTTGTCCAAGGAGGAGGGGAGAAGTGTGGAGACAGATACGGGGGTCTCGTTGCCAGGAGGAAGCGTAGATAACACAGCGTACGCATTGGGCATCGGCGATGCGAACGCCGGGGTAGAAAGCACAGCAGCACCATCTTGACCTGCCTCACCAATTGACCCAGCAATGCGTGGCAAGAGCGCAGCACGAACTGCGGCGTCGATTTGTGGACTAATAAATACCTTCAATGGGACGTCGCTACATGATATCCGGGGAGCAACTCACCTGCCAGAGAGATTACCATCGTTCTCGACCATGACTTTCAGCAGTTGCACCAGCACAAGTTTCCCCTCTAGATGCTGCCTCTCGAGTTGATCAGAGATATACGTCGTCCCACGCGATATCTCCTCAGCGCGTTCCTCCAAATACTTGATCACGCGAGCCTTCTTCGTCTTTACCTGCGTCGACGCCCCAGTACGCACGAGGCCGGCAACAGGAGACCCAGGATCAGAGAACAGAGGACCAGGATACTCAGCCGCCTTCGCCTCAAGCGCATACTCTGGCAACACCTTGTGCAGAACTCGAACAGTGACGTTCGTCGTTCGCCGAGAGGAAAGCGCGACGTCGAATCCTGTGCTCAGATCTGCAGAGCCGTGGAAACACGTGAGCATCTTTCCCCCAAATCCGAAGCTGATGATCGGTGCGCGCGCAGCGGTTCGTCCCAAGGGATCATTCGAGCCCAACAACGACGGAGAAGGCGCATAAGGCGGACGAGTCGCAGGGTTCATATGAACGTCCTGTGCCATTGAATATGCAGACACACTCCCGTACGAACTAGGTTCACCGAGATGCGGTCTGAAACCGAGCCCGTATTCGCTACGCTGCTGAGGAATATCGAGAGCACCAGAGGACGATAACGTAGACCCATTCGAGGCAGATCTACCACGGAACTGAGACGTAGCGTAGGCTGACACCGTCTTCGGTGGCGCGTACGGGTCCGGCGCTGGTGAAGAGGAGCGGAGAGAGCTGGGCGACATCGTCCTCTGAGGTCCAGATACAAGTTTCGGATCATATGGGTTCGCAGGAGGGGCGTTGGAGAGTGGCGGGACGTACGAGTTGGGAGGAGCAACGGGAGGAGCAACACCTTGCTGGCTGCTAACTGAACGCAAAGAGCTTGGCGACGCAGTTCTGTGAGGAGTATACGAAGAAGGATCGTAGGAGTGCGGTACTTTGGGAGGAGCGTTCACAGGATAGGCTGTCTCCTGGCCATGAGGATCAATCGCGTGCCGCAAAGGAGACGACACTCTGTTCACTGGACTGCGCACAGACGAAGCGCTGGATCCGCTGGAACCAGCCCTGGAGTGTGTTGAGGGTGGTTTGGGAGATGCACGACCGTTGGGAACAACTGTATCCTGACGTTGGTGCCCCTTTGCACGAGGAGGAGACGTTGGAGGGCCAGCAGACCCGTTTACCTCCACAGCAACAGGTGCGAGTGCGGGCTGAGGGGAAGCCACTTTCGGGGGTGGGGTTTGACTCTGAGGGGGTTGATACGGCGAGTAGACATCGCTGGAAGCCTTGCTGTATGGCGCGTATGGATCTTCTGCATGACCAAGCGAGAACGGGTCTGCTTGCGTCAGGTCACCACCCTCCAAGCCGCCTTCAGGATCATCCCAAGGCATGTCGTCCGAAGTATAAACGGGTTGGGTCTCCGGTTGCTGCTGCTCATGCGTCTGAGGTGGTGTAGGATCACTTGCAGGAATGGGAGCGTTGAACATACTATTCGACGTCTGTCGAGGCGTAGGTGTTCCTTCAGGAGGGTCCTGGTTATAGCTAGGCTGTGGTGACGACAAGGACGACAGGTGGCTGTCGGGGAGCGGAGGAGGGGGGACAAAGCGACTCGGCTGGGAAACTGGAGGTTCCCGTTGCTCAGGGGGAGGAAGACCGTAGTGTTCCTGGGCGCTGGAGGGAACATGTGAACCGTTCTGATAATCCCTTCCAGAAGGTGCTCCATATTGGTTAGGGTTGTAGGGCAGAGTGGGTTGCCGCTGGGGTGGGGGTGGGCCAGACGGAGGTCGGGGCGGAGGTGCAGAAGCCGCTGAAAGTGACCCGTACCTAGAATTTCCCGCAGGAGGTGGGGGTGGTAGAGCAGGGACAGGGGGCACTGGAGGAGGGGACAAAGGCGTTTGCCCATAGACTGGATAGGTCTGGTGTCCGACTGCAGGCGATGTAGAGCGCGGATTGCGTGCACTTACCGCACGCTTTGACACCTTTGGCGGAGGGAGAGGGGGGTCATAGGCGTTCAATGTCTTGGGTCTGAACGCAGACGCTGATGGAGTAGGAGGGACCGAAGCCGGTTGCACAGCCGAAACACTGGGCGCATGCTGTTGTGGGGTGACAGCAAAAGTGGGCGAATACGGGGAAGATACAGAGCGTGATACCGGCTTATACTGATCATAGGTGGCTGGTTGTTGCGAGGGCACTGCTGAATGCTGAGACGCGGGTTGTTGAGGTGCATAAGTGCTTGACGTGGTGGTCGTTGTAGGCTTGTACAGGTCGTAATTAGTCTGCGCCGGCGCATACTGTTGGCTTGGGTATTGAGTATTGCCGTATGGCTGGTAAGACGCAGCAGGAGCAGAATTGTGCGGCTCATGATTGCTGGAAGTATTGGCGTAGGGACTTCGCGGTACTGCTCGCGCAAATCACTTCAGCATGGGAAGAGAAGCACTGCTGATAAACTGACCTGGCTGGGGAGCATACGCATTGTGCGGTTCGTATCCCGAAGAGTAATTGGCCTCCGGATAGTAGCCCTGCTGCTGATCATGGGCTCCATTCAACGGTTGGGAATGAGCCAAGGAAGTAGTATCCTGGGTTGTCGGAATGGACCAGGGATCATGTTGCTCTGCATGAGCGTCTGGGTACATCTGGTCCGCGAACAGAGAAGAAGCGTCCTGGCCCATGTCCAATGGATAAGAGGAAGAATTCTGGTAGTTCTGTTCATGATTTGGTAGAGAATGTGTACTCGTGTCAGTGTCCTCGTTCCCAATGACCGCAAATGGGTCGGGTCCAGAATCGCCATCCGAACCAAAGAGCGAGGCAGCTGCTTCGACAGTGCTCATGCTTTCAACGTGTCCGTCGTTCTGCAAAATCAGGCTCTGTTTCCTCGAGGCTCTGCTTTTTTTAAGCCAGCCTGTTTGTTAGTTTCGTTGAGCGGAAGAACTAGCAGAAGAGCTAGCGAAGAGCTGACGTTTCAAATTGCGAGCTGAGCCAAGTTGCCAGCGCAAGACTACCTCCTTAGTATCGGCTGTCTCTCAATTACCACTTGTTTGGCCACGTTTACTGCCGGCCATCCTACGCATATCTCACACTCAAGTCATGCGATCAACGTCTTGAAGAAATCCATGACCATTATAACCGACGTGCTCAGGTATATATACGTATACTATGTACCGACAGAAAACTGGGTAAAGGCGGAAATGACCGAGTAACAAACAGTTGAAGGACTGAAATGTTCACAGCGGATAAGATGATAGCGACATGAAAGTGATAGTTCAATATTGACAGCAGAAGTGAAATGCGTGCATCCAACTAAAACGAGTGATGGAAGAGTGTAGAAAGGTGGTAAATGAAATGACAATCGGTGTAGGTGTGCATTACGAGTGTTCATTGCGAGGGTAGTGGGCATGACTGCAGAGTATGAGTGGAAAGGAATTGATGTGATTGTACCATAGCATTGCGATCAGAAGTGGAAAAACGAGGAATGGGGTGACAATAGTGGATGAATTGCGATGGTAAAAATGAGGAATGGTGGCGCGTCATTAGTTAGTTTGCTTTTGAGATAAGGAAGGGTAGTCTGCAGGCTTGTCCGATGAGGACTTGGATGTGTTGGCGGTGCGTTCCAGGAGACGTTCGACTGCAGCAAGAGTGAGCTTCAATTACACAGCGAAAACGCGAGTCACATACTGGAAATCAGATGCTTGCTGTACGCGCTCGAGTAGCGGCGCATGCTGACGAGCTGCGGACGGATCTTGCTAACGAGCAGATCCTTCTGGTCTTGATCAGCCACAGTCAGTGCCCGTTGAAGAACGTAGTCTAAGAAGAATCATTAATTATAATTAATTCGTTTGGTGATATATTATAGAACTTACTGGCAAACTGGTCCTTCATCATGGACACGATTGGGCTAACACCATCAGCCTTGGGCGTTATGATCTCTTCAACAAGCGCACGTCGCTCGTCAGTGGTAGCAGTAACGAGCGCCTTCTCGCAGACATTGGATGCGAACTTATGCCGTGCCATGTTGAGCATCTGCCCGCGGAGCTTGCCGATGACCTGGCAGCGATCATGAGGCTTGCCTTGCTCAAGAACAAACTGAACAACGTAGTTCTGCAACGATAACCATTGAGTCCATAGCGGCGGAACCACAGACCACACGGTCACTTACCCCGAACTGATCTTGCATGAGGTTGATCATGTACTTGTGCAACTCATCCATAAGGGGACGTGTCTGGTCTTCCGGCAAGTGCTCAAAGCACCGCTGGAGAACTCGACAGCCGTAAGGATGTGTCGACAGGTCGTACACATTGCCCCGGAAGGATTGGACAAACCCAAGCCGATCAGAGGACACACGCTCGATCAATTTTTGGATCACATGGTTGCCGTTTGCATCCTTGACACACTTGAGGACGTGTGGATCAAGCTCCTTGACGAAGGAGCCTTGCTGTTCCGGAAGAACGAATTCGACAGCCTGTAAAGCTTACCATGAGCTGTGTCACTGGAAACCGACCGTAAGATGTACCTTTTGCACTACACGACACCCGTACATCTGCAGGGACAACGGGAGAACATGGCCTTCCATAGTGTTGGCAAGGAACGTCTTCTGGACCTGTGTTCCATGCTCAAACAATTTTTGGATCACCTATGCAACGGTCCATTATCAGACAATCCCAAGAAACCAATCAGTACCGGTATACTCACATAGTTACCAAAAACGTCCTGTATGAGCTGCAGTGCGTTGTCTGGCACGATCTCGTCAAATACGACCTGTTTTTCCTCCGATGTCGCGGTTTCGAGCTTCTGTTGGATGAATCGGGAACCATGTTGGTCACCACTGAACTCGACGACATAACCAAAGATATCCTATATGACGAGATTAGCTTCCGCGGAAGCGGATTATTACCAAGCACATACCCTCAGCTCCCACTTGCGCGATTTGTTAGCTCTGAACTCATCCAATAAAGGACTACGCAGAGCAAGCGTGGCTTCACTGTTATCATGACGGCGACCAGGGCGAACATTCTGATGATAGAACGGCATCCCGTGGGCATTTAAGCCGGTGTGTCCGTACATTGCGCCATTAGGAAGCATGAAGGGGAGCTGAGTACCATAATCGATGGCGGCTGCATAAGCCTGACAAACCGCGAAATAATAAGCCACACACGACCCGTTTAATACATCTCATGAGCTTACCTGTTGCTGAAGACCATACTATGTAACGCCGAGCGTAAGCAAAAAAAAAATCCAGAATAAAACTGACGTAAATGCGCACCTGTTTCTTGTCTGACATACCAGCCGGCGCCGCGGCACTGAGTTGCGGTGTTGGCATGGGAGAAAGCGAGGGCATAGTGGGATACATCATAGGCTGATGCGCAGGGTAGTAGTACTGTGAGGGAGACCGACCCGACGCAGAGTAGTCGTAGTACATGCCAGATTGCTGGCCGGCGGAGGCATTAGGGTGTAGTGTCTGTGGGGACACACCAGGGTATACACTTGCCGGTGAGGTATTGTTCATGCCAGCGGAGGAGGGATATAGTGATGGGTCGGCGGGTGTACTGTATCCATATCCATAATCCATATAAGGGTCGCGTGTCGCGCCATTGGTATAGTACGAGGAGTAATCGGGCTGAGGGAAACTGCCATATGGCGTGCGGCCTTGAACCATGGGGGGCGGTCGGACCTGAGGGACAGCCGGGGAGTGGTGGGGGACGCCGTTTGAGTGCGATGAGGCGGGTTGCTGGCGGTATTGGCCATTAACATGGTCGTCCTCGACAGCCATGCCTCTAAGACCAAGTGACAGTTCGTTCTCTACCATGGACGAGACATCGAACGTCCCATTTTGGCCGACAAATGCAGAGGATCCGTAGGTGGCCGGGTTAGACGGCGAAGCCGGATACCTGCTCGACACACCTGTGTCCTTCCCGAGTCCATTATCGAACCTCTGTGGAGAGAATTGACCGGCCTTTGCCGAAGAACGATCGTCCTTGGAAAGAAGACAGCGCCTCAATACCAATCACTTCGTAATAGTCACCGACAATACATACGATTCTTGGCCCTGAGAGCGCTGCTGCTTGAGCTGCCGTAGCTTGTCGCTGCCGCGCATGGTGCAACGACAGCGGTGAATTGGGGTCCTGGATCATTCTCAGCAAATGAATGGGCGCGCCAAGTGAACCACAAACCAATTGTGAAAATTCCTTCTTTTGCGGGCTGCCGTTCAGCTCGTCCCAGGTGCCGCTGGATGCCCTTGGCGCGCTCCAGCTCTCTCCGATGTTCGCGCGGTATCCGTTGTCTCCTTGCGACGGTGACAGATCGTTAACGCTCGCCGCAGAAGAAATTGACGCGTTCCTCTTGGAGGCCGGTGTCGTCGACCCCCAAACCTGGTAGTACATGTTCAAGAGAGGTAATTCGGGATAGTCCGGATGCAACGAACCTGCCAACCTGAGTTGAGGCTCTTTAGCGCGGGCCCTCCACCCATCCCAACTCCAAACATGTTACTAGTAGCTGTCGGCGCCAACTTTCTCTGCGACTGTGCCTTAATGTGTATTAGCCAAGTTCATACATCAGGGTGGTCTTGGACATACGTTACTTGGTGAGGCAGATGGTGAGTGACCCGACGAGCGCGTGGATGAGCCCGAAGGTTTGCGGGATGTGTCTCCAGGATGCGATGACATTGCAAAAGGCTAGTCAATTAATTGCGCACTGGGAGAGTAGGATGAGGGAACAGGAGAAGGGATGCGAGAAGGAACTCACAGAGAAAAACAAAAAGACAGAGAAGTGGAGATTATAGAGTTTTAAACGGAGGTGCGCAAACGAATTAGCTGTAAAAGGCGAGTGCGGATTAGTGACAAGCTTACACGTTGAAACCAAGTGAAGATTCGGCACGGAAGAACGGGAAAGAACGCGTTGTAAATAGGGAGGAGGGCGCAAGCACTGTCGTAAACAGGCCACGATGTGCGCTAGTCGGGGCAGGACGCGTATATAATGAGAAATGCGCATACAAGACTCACCAGTAATGATATACCGGAAACCCAAGATATGACTAGTAGTAGTACCGCGTTTTTCCAAACACGAGATATAAAAGAGACTGAAACAACGCGCCTCGACTAGTCGCGCTGTAACAGAAGAAAGAAAAACGAAAGGAAAGTGAGGTCGGTGGATATTTCTACCACGATTATTGAACGGTATTGAATCGCTAAACGATTTGGTTCCGCAACCCGCAAATGGCTCCGCTCGGCCCTTGAAGCTTGAGGACTACGGCACTTTGCCTTTCGATTACCGTTGGGTAAATGAGTAGGTGATCTTGGGTAACTTTGGGTGAGGCAGGGTAAAACCTGGACTACCAGGAGAGTAAAGGATTCTCTCGCACTGGCAGGCCTAATGGCAAGGCTAAGCAATGTCCGGACAGAATCTTGGCGGAGCCAGGTTGAACCTTGGGTTACTTTTCCCCGAAAGTCACGGTTTGGCAAACTCGATGACCCTCATTTACCACACAGCCATCGCAGGTCCCCGCCTTCGCGTATTCCCGGTGAAATTTTTTAGGTCTGTTCAAACGGCAGTGTTGCATTTTCTGATACACTTGCTGCCAAAAGCAGGCGGCAATAGGCTGTCGTGACTCGTGATCCTTGAAGAAGACCCTTCTTGAGTTCTTTGACCTTGTCAAATTCTTGTCAGATCACGATGGCTTGTCCCGCTTTAAGCGGACGAGAAGCCCTATTTCGCTTATCTAAGTCCCCCCAGCCATAACTTTACATCGTCGGCTCCGTCTCATCCTCTTCCGAGGTTTTCAGTGCAGCATGGCATCGCCAACATAATATTAAACTATCTTCATCTTCCTTCCGGTGCTCGCTGGAAAGCTGTGAGCAACGAGGCAGCCAAACCTGTGGATCGCGATTGGTGTAAAACTTGACATGAACCCACACCCCCGGATTTCGGTTTAGGACTTGTCCGGATTTATCCACATCTATGACATACGCAAAGGGTAAAGTCCATAATACCATATCAATTTTTCCCTTCTGCACACACACCTGGCCCAGGGACAGAAACCTGACATGCCGCTCCTCCGACACAGGTGTGACGTTCACATGGGGCCAGATTAGTATAGAGTACATATCTGCTTATCTTCTCCGCCTTCCAAGTCTTTGGTCAATCCTTTGCCTGGTATGACGAGTAAAAATGCATTAAAAGCGATGAGATGCGTAGATGAGTCAATGCAAAGGAGATATGAAAAGGCCGGGGTATCGGGAATCGCGAAGAGGATAGAAAACAGCCAGATGAGTCTACATCTAGCTTCCCCGAGAGTTGAAGAACCACGACGCGCGCTTGGCTGCCGGCGATCCGTCAGAAACGTGACGCACACAAAAATGGAGATCATACGTACCACCTCTGATGAGTCAGCCACCATCAGCCAGAGATAGACAAATCCCAACCGACCGATATGATTGTCAGCGTAATTCAACGGGCTCGGAATCAATCACTCACCCTGATTCTTCGTTCTGAAGCCTGGCGAGAGGATTGGCCGAGGAGGCACCGCCCCCGGATATCGGTGTAGGGGCGTTTGTAGTTCCAGCAGCCGCAGCAGAGCCGCCTCCTCCACGAAGAGGCTTGGCAATGCGACCAAAGCTTAATGTCGAGGTGTTTGAAGCTTTTTGGGCTGTGCATATTGAGATATTGAGCAAGCAAACAACATCCATAACGTTACCGGTCTTACCACGTGCTTGCTCGAGGCGTTCCTTTACCGACTGAAGTTGTGTTTCAAACTTCTGATTTTGGACAGCTAACCGACGGTCGGCGTCTTGGAGAAGAGTTTCCAAATTCTGTATCCGCTCGTTCCGCGCGAGCAGTTTACGCTCAGCGATACCGGCTTCCTTCTTCAACGCTGAGTTCTGATCCACGAGCTGTTTCAAAGACAATAGAAATCAGATCAAAGGCCGCCGTCGCAGTAGGCAAATACCTACCTGCTTCTGGACTAGCGTGAGTTGCTCCAAGTTGCGCTCCAAGAACGCCATCTTCTTCTGCTGGGCCTTGCTGTTGCTATTCCGGATGACGTTGTTGTACTGCTCCTTGATCTCATCCAATTGTATTTCGAGCTCGACAACCTGCCAGAAGGATATATGAATGGTGGGGCGCCCGGAGTGGGGAAATTATACTTACCTTCTCGCAGCGGTTTGACAGATCCCGCATGAGCGACTTCTTGACGCCTTCAAACTCTGCAAGTTGCACATTAATTGCCTTTCGGGTACGCTCGAGATCTTGAGCGCTCTCGGCCAGGCTCTTGCCACCCTCGATTCCAGCAGACGTAACAGCGAAAGCGCGCTACACGCAGAAGAGGAAAAGGGAGGAGAGTTAAGATGACGGAAGAGCCCAGATCATAAACACGCGCCGCACCTTGAGCTCTTCGTTAACATTTTTCATGCTATCAATCGTCGCATTCAGCGAGCGGATCTCATTGCCCTTCAGGTCGAGCTGTTGCTTAAGATCGGCGACCTCGGCAACACCAGCTTCCCGTCTAGCGGCGTATTGCGCCTCAAGCTTGTTCTGTGGTAAGACATTGCCCCCTTGAGTATGAAGGTTTTCCGTCGCGTGGATCTGTAGATTAACTTGCCTTGAACTCCGTCATCGAATCTGCAATGTCGGCATTGCTAGTTTCTTCGTCGTGGATAGTTTTCTCTGCCCGTGCGGAATGACATAAGCATGGGGATCGAATCTTTACGACGTTGTGATACGCACCGAGGAGTTCCTCGTACTCGGCCTCGAGGGTGGCAAGGCGGCCTTCGAGCTCATCACGGCGACGAGTGATCATCTCGTTCTCCTCCTGGCTCTGGCGCAAGCGATCGAGAGTCTCGCGGACCAATGATTGGGCCTCAGTCAGCTGCCTCCTAGCGGCAACGACATCATCAACAGTAAGTGACGAGATAGTCGCCTCGGAGTCGACAAAATCGAGTTTAGCAAGAAGTTGGCGAAGCTGCTCGTCCTTTTCGGAAAAGGCTCCTTGCTGCAGGAAACTTCGATTCAGAAAACTTTGTTCACCACGAAGGACCGAAGGGAAACATACCGCATCGAATTTGGCCATCATGAGCGCCATCTTCTCTTGCTTGCGCTTCTCCTTGTCTTCCGCGGAAGCATCTTTCTGCGCACTGCGAAGGTCGGTAATGATCTTCTTGAGCTCATCCAACTCGCTCTTGGCATCTTGGTTTTGCTCTCTGAGGATGTCGATGGTGATGATGCCCTCCTTGTTGTCGTAGTCGAGACGCTCGAGTTGCAAACGTAGCTCGTTGAGTTGAGTGGACATTGCCTTATTCTCCTATAAACACGACGTCATGAGAACTAATGTATGCGGGAAGAACGTTATTGTTAATGTCACCTTCGACACCGAAGTTTCCTGTTCTTTGAGGAACGCAAGCTCTTCCCGGAGTTCTTGAACGAGCCCCCGAGCAGTAGCCAACGCGCTCTCCTTCTCTGCAAGCTGATCACTGAGCTCGTTCTCCCGGCGCAAGAACTCCTCTCGCTCGTCCTTGTCCAAGCCAATGACCGTCGGTGTCTGTGGTCTGCTGTCGATCTCCGACCTCAAGCCCTCAAGAATGGGGTTAACAGGGGTCATGCTTCGTGCAGTCGATGGCGTAGGCGACGACGTGGGTTTCTTCGCGGTTGTCGCACCACCAGTTGGTTTGTCGGGTGTAGCCCAGTCGCTGTGCTCGACTGACCCTCCTGAGCGCCATATCGCGAGTTCTGCTTCCAGTGCTTGGATATACGACAAGTGTCTGGTATTGGCGAGTTGGGCTTTCGATAGCAGGCCCTTGAGCTCCAGTGGCGAGAGTTCCTGGTTGACGCGAGCAGTGTTCTTGATCGACTTCGCACGGATACCGAATCGGAGAGTCGATAGCGTCTCAGATTCGTTGTAAGCCGAAGGAGAACAGTTGATGATCAGAGTCGTCCGCGAGTTACCACCCAAAGACTCTTGCAGAATCCGGGTAAGTTTCGAATCACGGTACGGGATATGCTTGGCCTGAAATGGTAACCCAAATTGTCAACGTGATCGTCCGATGCAGACCAGGCGTAAATTGGGAAAGGAAGGGCGCGAGGGTGATCCTCCTTTGAGGATGTTTACGTACCTTTGAATCTGTGAGTGCATTAATGACCATGCCGAGAGCAGAGAGTGATTTGTTGATCTTCTTTGCTTCCTCCAGAGTTTGCCCCGAAGCTCCTGTCTTGCCTACCTTCTCGGAGCCGGCAAGGTCAACGAGATAGAGATTACCACTCTTCTGGGCACCGGTCTCCGTGTTGCGTTGCTGAATCGTAATCAGGAAGATTGAGTGGGACCGGGAACTCTCGGCGTTCATGTCTGTTAAGAAGCAGTGATGAGATTTGCGATGTATGGCCCGGATCGTGTATAAGGCTTACTTGTTGAGGTAACGACCCGGGCAGCACCTCCTTGTCGCATGATCTCGTAGACTTCACGGGCACTGCTGACGTAGTAATCTGAAAGGTTCTTGACATACACGCCCCTAGACTTCTCTTCGTGCACCTGCAGATTGTCGTTTTGCGCTAACAAACCAACCATGGTCAGCAATCTCCGTGAGACGAGGGCATGAGGGGCTTACGTGCAAGCAAGTCACGAATGCGTTCGAGGTAAATTTCCATGTAGGATACTTTGACCATGTATTCTAGGTGAGCATCCGATTCTACGATTGATTGGAATATTTGTTCCGTTATCCGAGGTATAATGCCTTTAAGGTCTTCCGAGTCTATGTCTGCGCCCTGGGGAAGGCGTGAGGCGGTGGGTTGGACATGAGAGGACGAGAACTTGCCATCATGGTGAAGGTCTTTCCACTGCCGGTTTGACCGTATGCGAATACCGTGCCGTTGTAACCATCGAGAACATCTAGGTGGCACGTCAGTAATCCGGTTCAACGATGGTCCGCGACAACGAGTAAGATGGGATGCCCTCGTGAGTGGCCAAATGTAGCTCCACTGAGTGGACTGAAGTTGACCAGATGATCCTCACCTTTCACGATACTGTCCGTGCGTGCGATCAGGTCAATGAATAGTAAAGTAAACGCGTGGGTTTCGGGACACTCACTCCTTAACACCATAATCGAACACTTCATGTTGCTTCGTGCCCATCGGGAACACCCTGTCGAACGTGAAGCCGTCCTTTTCGGGGCCCGAAACGGCTTGCGCATTGCGCAACTGGACCGTCTGATAATTGTCATCGAAAGCCACCACGATTTCACCGCCTTCTCTCAGCTCGAGAGCATTGGGAGGTCGAAATCTATGTAAATGCACAGTTTATCAGCATGACTGTCGACAATACGCGTTTGACCGGAAAGGCCGCCGCAGATCGGGAACGCACCGACAGACGACCTTGATGTTAGTTGAGGACGCCATGATTGACGATCCGTCTAGGATGAAAGAAAAAGTCTAGGGAACGTGTTGCGACCAGCAGGCGGGATATAAAGATGATTTATGGTTAAGTTCTAAAGAGTGCTTGTTCGTCGCTAACAAGTAGTCAGGGAGTAGTCGTGAGCTGGAGAAGCGGCTGCTTAAACGAGTGTCGCGGTCAAAGGGCTGCAAGCACGAGGTTCTATTTCAAGCTGTGGCTGAAGTCCTTTTGCTACACACAATTTTCATAATACTGTCTTTCGACAACGGAACTCATCACCAAGGGCAACCATAAAGAAGCAACCTATCAAGCAGTACTAGAGATCGACAGTGCTGCTTGCAGATCATTTTGATCTAGACTGCGGGTCACAGCAAGAGACTCTGCACCACTTCCAGGGCCCAGGGTAAATTCCATGGTGGTCGGAAAACAAGGCTGGATTGCGGAGACTGTTATACAATTGCAAAACAAAAGATGCGATAATTAGAAAGTTCTATTGCCCTGGCTGTTAATGTCAGGTCAATCGTCATCGCTCCCCACAGAAGCGGGGGCAGGGGCAGGTCTACTCGAAGAAGCAGCCGGGCGACGATTTACCCGCTCTTCCTTTTGTGCGGCATCAGCAGCATCTATCCATTCCGAATAGATGTCGATAGGTTCAGTAAGATCTGGAGATGGGAGTATGAGGGGCTGGGGCAACACACGACCAAAGACCTACGCACGATTGACTTTGCTTTGGTATCGCTGATCGCATACTCTGCAGACGAGCTGGGCAACGCCCTCCTTTCTGTCAAGTCTGACGGTTACAGACTTGTCATGATTGCAGAAGAGACAGGTAAATGCGGTGTCTATCATAGAGTTAGTGAAGTTGGTCAAACTGCAGATCAGACGGTAAGTGGGTACCTAGCGGCTGTCTTGCTCTGGCAGCACTTGGTGCGCCTGGCTTTCTGGAGGATTTCTTGCGCTTTCCCATGTCTCCTCAAGCACAACAAGTGACTTGGTAGCAACGAGAGTCTCGCCCAAGGCCAATATCAATATTAATATTAATCGCATGGCACATATCATATTCCCACGCACTCACGTGATCTTGTCGCGTCGAAGCTGTTGAATCTGAACCAACGCGTTTTTGGACAAATCTTCTCGTCACAATTCGCAATCAGCCTCGCCGACGCTGTCGACGGCGACGAACACAATGGCTGCTCGTCGTCCAACACCTTCTCGCACCAAACCTAGCGCACTGCCTCCACAAATCAACACAAGAACGCGGTCGGCAACCACATCCAGATCAACTTCGCATTTACAGAGCGTCACCTCACCCACCGAGGAGCGTGAACTCAATACGCTAGCTGCTTCATTGGCTTCGGCCAAAGCATCAAAGTCCAGCAACAACGATGATGGGGAAACACATATCCAAGTTGTGGTTCGATGCCGGAGACGCTCGGATCGCGAGATTCAAGAGAATTCGCCTATCATCGTCAGTTCGAGCGGAGCTAAGAGCCAGGAGGTCACCATCGAGACCTCCGCGCCCGTCTCCAGCTTAGGCGTCGTAACGCTGCCACCAACACGGACGTACCCCTTCGATCTCGTATTCGGGCCTGAGGCCGACCAGGCATTGATTTATCATGACGTCGTGAGCCCGATGCTCGACGAAGTCCTCATGGGGTATAACTGTACCCTGTTTGCGTATGGGCAGACTGGGACCGGAAAGACGTGCGCCCCCCTCGAGACTTTGGATTTTTGCCACCGCTAATTATGGCGTAGATATACTATGCAGGGCGATTTGACACCTACACCTATGGGTAACCCCTCCGCGCAGGCTGGGATGATACCCAGAGTATTATTCCGGTTATTCCACCAACTAGAGACGTCAGCAGCCGATTATAGCGTCAAGATCTCATTCGTCGAACTGTACAACGAAGAGCTGCGAGACCTTCTCGCAAATGAGTTGTCAGCGCCCGCAGGCTCCACGCAGCCAATGGGCAAAGGCGGACCATCCGATAACCAGGGTGGCCTCAAGATCTTTGACGACGCCAGCAAGAAAGGCGTATTTATCCAAGGCCTAGAAGAAATGCCCGTCAAAGATGCCGCAGATGCGCTCGCTCTCCTCACCAAAGGCAGTCACCGTCGACAAATTGCCGCCACTAAATTCAACGATCATTCCAGCCGCTCGCATTCTGTGTTCTCTATCACTGTCCACACTAAAGAGACCTCGACTATGGGCGACGACCTCTTAAAAGTCGGCAAACTCAACCTCGTCGATCTTGCTGGGTCAGAGAACATCGGCCGCTCGGGCGCTGAGAACAAGCGAGCGAGAGAAGCTGGTATGATCAACCAAAGTCTCCTTACTCTCGGGCGTGTCATAAACGCTCTTGTTGACCGCTCTTCTCACGTTCCATACCGCGAATCCAAGCTTACCCGGCTCCTCCAAGACTCGCTGGGGGGCCGTACGAAAACATGTATCATCGCCACCATCTCCCCCGCGCGGTCGAATATGGAAGAAACGCTCTCCACGCTCGACTATGCCATCCGTGCTAAATCCATCCGTAACAAACCCGAGATCAACCAACGCATGACGCGGAACTCTCTCCTTAAAGAATACGTCGCTGAGATCGAGAGGTTGAAGGCGGATGTGTTGGCTGCGAGGGAGAAGAATGGGATTTTCTTCTCGGAGGAGACGTGGAATCAGCTAAGTGCGGAGCAGGAGATGAAGCAGACGGAGATGGAAGAGGCGAAGAAGCAGGTGGAGATTGTGGAGAGTCAGTTGAGGAGCGTCAGGGAGGAATTTGAGCAGAGCATTGCGTTGTTGATGAAGAGAGACGGAGAGCTCAAGGAAACGAAAGAGAAGTTGAAGGAGACGGTGGGTGAGCTTGAGGTGAAGGAAGGGCAACTGAAATTGGCGAAGGGTGCTTTAGAGGAAGAGATCGTTGTTAGGCAGGCGTACCAGGTCAACGAGGGCCAGCTGGACGGTGTTGCGCTTGGGCTCAAGCAGGTAGCTGAGGAAAGCATTGACGACGTCGGTGCTCTCTTCGATAAGATCCGTGAGTCCGACTTTCCCCCTATTACGGCCCTTTGCCTAATGGCACTGCAGAGCGAAAGACTAAGACCTTCAGCTCCAATATCAAGGCCGTATCCTCCCATGGAAAATCAATATCCGCTGAAGTACAGTCCCTCTCCGCAAAGTTAGAAGAGTTCATCAAGACCTCAGGCCACACCACCCAAAACCTCCGAACAGAGGCCAAGACCTACCACACCAAGGAACTCGAGATCCTCACCAGCCATTCTGAGCGCATTGACCAACAACTGCAGCGCATCCAGGACTGCTTGCGGGTGATCAACGCCAAGGACGACGCATCCGCTGAAGCCATGGGCATGATGCAGAACGCTGTCAAGGATTCACAAGAGACGCTCAAGAGCTCGTTCGCCGCTTGGTCGGATAGCTTGCGCACGAGTTCGCAGACGTTGTGCAAGGAGCTGTACTCTGCGAACCAGAGCAACTTCGCCGCGGTGAGTAACTCATGCAACCCCCTTATTGACCGATGCACTGATGTACCTTCTTCTAAAGGTGGAAAACGGTCTCAAGGCCATGGGCTCACTGATTGACACGATCGTCAGCGAGGCGCTAGCATTCGTCAAAGCAGAAGGAGAGTCCACTCTCCAAGCCAAATTTCTCATCGACGAAATGTCCCGAGCCGAAATTGACCGTCTCCAAGCCCAAAACGACCTCCTCTCCCAAACCCTCGAAGCCGAAAAGGTCAAATCAGAAAAAGCCAAGGACGAGCTCGTCCAGCGCGTTTCCGGTCTTCTGGGTGAGTTCGTGGTTGCGCGGGACCAGGAGTTGAGAGAGGCGTTCGGTGCGGTTGTCAAGGGGAATGCGAAGGCTGAGGAAGAGGTCGGCAAGTTTGGACAGAGGCATGAGCGATTAATGAATGATGCTGCTGCCCGTGGGGTGGAGGTGTCTGCGTCGTTTGAGCGTAGAGGTGCAGAAGGCAAGAGAACGCGGGATGGGGCCATGAAGGTAAGCCTTTATACTGTTTGTTTGTTATTAGCGCTCATGCATTTGTGACAACAGGCCGTGGGGTCAGTCAAGACCGCATTCCAAGATGGTCTCTCCACAATGCAAACGTCTGTGGCTACAGCAACTACGACCTACTCTGGCGAGCTACAAAGACATAATCAGACCTTCCAAGCATCGTTTGGTGGTGGTCTCGATCGGCATAACCGTGCTAAGAGGGCTCGTATAGAAAGCACCAATACAATGGTGACTGACGTGCAAAGCGACTTGCGGCATGTCCAGCGAGGTATAGCGTCCAGCTCAAGAAACGTGGAAGGCTTCACCGCACGGGTGGTATCTGAAGTAAGCTTCGTACACCTTCCTACTTCTCAACGAAAGTTGAAGACGATTTTTGCAGACTACAAGCTTGGCAAATTCCACAGAAAAGCACAGCATGACTGTCACGGCTGGCCTTGGTACCATACAGCAGAGCGCACGGTCCCTCCTTGACCAAGGAACCCGAGACGATGTTCCTACTGGCATGACGCCTCGCAAGCGTGTCTGGGAATATGTTGATAAATGGGAGTTGACCAAGAGCCGCGACGTCATTCTACAATCATGGCGAAGGGGGACTGCAAGCGCCAATACGACCCCGGTATCCGCAGCCTTTTCTCTCCCTGAAGAGACGGAGGAGCCTGCAGACGATGAGATGCAATCTGATGCTGAAGATGAAGCCGAGGAGGATGGGGACGTTACGGCCACCATTTCCCCTGTAATCACCGCACCCGCTCGCGCGCTCACACCGCTGATGGTTTCGCTGTCATCATCGACGTCTTCTACGGCTACTTTACCGGTGTCCCAACAGCCGCCTCCGATACCACTGGCCTCTGCGCTGAAGAAGACGGGGAAGTCGGGGTTACCAACGATGGGAGCATTGGTAGATCGCCCGACGAATATTCTGGGTCCGAGAGGATCACGGAGAATCAGATAGCATCGGGACACTTATCCTTATTTTATTGTATCATATTCGTTCACACAACAACATATTGTAACCATTCTCCTCGCTGTCCTCGACTTTGAAGTGAATGTCGCCGATCACAACCTTTCAAAGCTGCACTGTAGATGGATTGTGTACCTGGGAAAGCCCATATACATATGGTACAGTGAGCTGGAATGCATTGGTAGTGCAAAGAGATTTTACTTGAAACTTTGCGGGACAGACTTGGAGCATTTCGCATTCGAGTCACTATCTCAATCGAAACCAAAGGTACCCCGTCATTCGACGCTAAGGATGGGACAAGGGAATCCGGGATAAGGCGCGCTGGAACTAAGCTGCGAGTTCTGCGAGTCTACAGACCCCGCAGATCCGACTTGGATCTACAACAATTCATGAGTTGGTAAAGTTAGACGGGACGCTAGAGTACTCAACAGGAGTATTTTCATTGCCATCGGCTATCTGCCACTGCTCCTGTCCTTGATCCGAAGTTGTTTGGTAAATCCCGTAATTCATGCGCGATTTACTATCCGCCGTTCTGGTAGTTTGTCATAGCTGGAACTCACGTGTAGAGGTTTTCCTCATCTCCGTCCGTCACTGCTTCGATGGTCCATTCTTGAGCAGTAATTTGAGCGGTATTGGCATACAACGAGGAATACTGTGCAGATGTCGGTTTGCCCGTGTACTCGATCGTGTACGTATTGTCTGCATTCTGAGTCAACATCCATTGCAAAAAGTTGAAGTTAGTACTTTTCAGTGGAAAGAGTAAACCTGGTCGACACATGCATCTTTTGAGACCGACGCGGCCGGCCTTGGACAACGATTGGTTGATCGGAACTTGACACTGAGGCGCTCGCTGCCCCGATGTTATGATATGTTACATTGCCAGCAGAGTCCACTGAGCGAAACTGTATACTATATGTTCCCGTCGCAGGAGGCATCGCTGGCAACTAAGGGGTATTTAAGCAGGAGGTATTCAGGTTCACCTCTCGCTATATTCTGCCGGTCTTTATACCTGCAAACCCTCGTCCACATTCAGGGGGGGGGAAACAAAAAAGAGGCGTTCAATGATCGTATACTCTTTGCCCTGAAGGCCTGGAAGGACGGTTAAATCGGTCGTCCATCGTCTATCCCCCACTGATAGGAACTGATCTAGAATCTGGGGCTACATGAAGGCGCTATCATTCCAACGAGGAAGGCTGCCTCCTGCGATAAGGGAAGACGGTTTCCACAGGCACCTCACACGTCGATGATCTTGTCAGTGATCAATCATAGGGCATCTGGATGGAGGTTTGGATAGACGTACCGTCGGAGGGCATCGGCAGCAGGTTATCTTCAAAGTATGAAACGCCTTGGAATTTGACTCAGATGCAAGTGTGAGCATCAGTTGGGTGGTGCTGTTCCGCCGGCACCTCTCGTTTTTCTGGTATCAACACCCGATATGATGAGCACCGTAAAGGGCTGGCAGGCCTTGGTGAGGCTGTGGAACGTACATGTACGATCACTAAAGACATACTTCGGCAACACTCGATCTGCCAGAGGTACATTGCTTCAGTGGCGAGGTCTGACACGCTCTGGGGCTTGTATGAAGGAGGGACCTGTATGAGCGCAAAATATTACGAAGGAAAGCGAAAAGGACGGCCTGCCGGGGGATAGGACGCTACATCCTTCATTATGTTGCAACTTCAACCTGAGGTCCGACGGGCAGAGGATGCCGATGACGTTCTCATCACCCGGAGATAGAATCGATGTTCAGGTTGTCGTACATGAAAAAGGAGTCGAACCTGCCACAAGACCAGTACTAGTCTTCGGAATGTTATGAGCGGGATAGGCTACAGGAGTCCGCCATCTCTCGCACAATCTGAATCGTCTGATCAAAATATTCATTTATTTTCTCGTCTTGAGAGCCTGTCTGGCGCTGCCGATACACGAGTGGTTATTAAAGGACTAGCTCTTCAGCAACCACCTCCGATACCACCCCTCAACCCGCGCCGAAGAAGACGGTAATGGTGAAGTCAGTTTTGCTATCATGATTTGGTAGGTTTCGCTGTAGTCCGTGAAATCTCTCCAACCCCTGGATTACCTAATCCAGCACTGTTGAGGCGGCACAGCAGTTGAGAATCGAGATATTCACTTGGATACTGAGAGAGCGCAGCAACACAAGTTTACCTTTTTGTACGACTAGCACCACAATGGCGGCAGGACTGAAAAGTACGTTAACCCACCCCTTCCTTCCTTCCTTCACTTCAACCGAAACTAACCCTGCCGAAAATCTAAAACATGAATCAAACTAAAGCTGTTATCCTACTGTCTTTCGTCCTTGCCGTTGGTTTCCTACTCATCATTCTATCATGTGCCCTCTGGGCTAACTGGCTGCCACTGCTAGTCGGTAAGTTGTGGGCCAAGGTGTTGGTTTCGGTATGGAAGGGCTCACGGGTCTGCTATCTGCCCACAGCCCTCACGTTCGTACTGGCGCCTCTACCCAACGCACTATTCGCCCACTGCGGAGGAGACGAGTTCTCATCATACGAGGGGAGTGGGCCTGTCGACCTCGGTCGATTCATAACATCTACCGTCGTCGTCACCGGATTCGCACTCCCGGTCGTTCTGACCCACTCAGAGGTGATCCGCCCAGGCGCCTGTGTCATGTCGATAATTGGCGGAGGGTACGCAGTTCCTTCATTTATCTCAAGATGGGCGGTACTCATCAGTCAAATCTGTGCGGTAGATTGGTCTATGGTACCATCCTTGCATACTCAGCGGCGTTTAAACAGGAAGACTCGGATTACGACTGATGGAGAGATGTACACGAACCACCTGTGCAGTGTTGCATTAATGCAGCTATATATCTATTCGAATGTCGTTTGTGTTACATGCCTAGCTGAATTCAGTTCTTTTGTATCAAGAATGGATTGTTCATCAAGATAAAATGCAAGTTACGAACGAATACGAGATGAAGAAAAACGAAGTGGAAAAATGAAACTTGCATGGAACAGCATGAAAAGATCAACCTTGACATAACTGCTAACAGCCCCTCCTTGAACGTTATACAGTATTCTCCGCCAGATCCTGCGAGTCTGCTTCTGGCTTATCTACCTGCGTCGTAACCAGCTTCACCAGCTTCAGCAACAACATAAGTTTCGGCGAAAGCGCGTTAAATGTATGGACCTGGCTTTCTTGAACCTTGTCGAATAGCTCCTGTCGGATCTGCAGCAGCGTCGTGGCAAATTTCTCTCGGAAGAGACCTTGGAGCTGCGTGCTGAGTGATTCAAGGACGTATTCGGTGGATGGGAGGGTGGTGTCTGTGTCTCCGGGGTTTTGGGGTAGTTGGGAAATGTAGGCTTGAAGGGCTGCGTTGAGCGCTTGCGTCTCTTTGTTGCGGCCCGTGAATGCGTCTTTCGCCGTCTCAAGTATGGGCGTATCCTTCAAAAATGGTTTGAGAGCTACAAGTTCAAAGAAAGCTAAAGACGTACCTCGATGAGCTTTTGCTTCAGCTCATTATATTCTGCCTCGAGAGACGAAGTCTTGGCCACAAGAGCGTTCTGAGTCGTGATCAACTCTGCGACCTCCGTGGCCAATACCTCAATCTCAGAGCCCGTAGTCGCCACGGTGCGCTTGATCTCTTCATTCTTCGCATCAACGATGGCTTCTATCTCCGCTGGAGATACAGGCTGGGGCTCCTCGATAGGCGGGTACAACGCTTCCTCCTCCTCGAGCCGCGCATCAATGTGGAGGTCAATTTCGTCGGAGACTATCTGGTCCCGCTGGGTGATGTCGTTTTCGAGGTCGACGAGGTGACGATCGAGAGTAGTGAGTTTATCCCGGAAGGATTCAAGCTCCTTGGCATAATACTCCTTCCCATCCCCACTCGCATCCGTACTCGGTGTATCCGCCTCCTCCGATACTCTCCTCCGTTTCAGCGGCCTATCCGAGTCCTCAGCAGGCCCATCAGTGGCACCCGCCCCCTTCGTCTTCAGCAGCGCCGCACAACTCGTCTGTAAATCTCCCAACGAACTCCTAACATCTGCAACGTGTTTCTTCACCTCCCCAAACCCCTTCTCCATCTCCGCCACCTGCGGCACCCTGAGCACAGGCCAAAACTCGCTCCCCATCAACTTCTGAATCCCCTCGTTGATCTCTTTACGCTTCATCTCGATCTGGAGCTCGAGTGCCATTTTTTGGGCGTTTATACGGGCGAGGTCGGCTGGAGGGAGGGTGGAGGTCAAGGAGGAGGTGGAGAGGAGACGGAGTTGGGAGAGATCAGATTCGAGCTTAGTGTAGTCGCGTCGGGATGTTATAGAGGTGAACATCAGGCTGGGTAGATACTCGGGGGTTAATAAAGAGTCCAGTAGACAACTATGAAGGGATCAAACATACTCGATACGCTCATGCCAGACTTTCCTCTGTTCGTCCAATGATAATGATTTCACAGTCTGCGTTCCTGGGATCGCAGAGCCCGCTCGCTGCTGCTGCGAGATGAATGAAGGTTCTGCAGGTACATTCGGAACCTGTGGAGAGGGTGGGGGTGGTTGAGCAGGCGGGGGTTGCACAGGTTGGGGTGGCCCAGTTGAGCGAAGCGGAGGAGGGGGCATGTCTGCTCCGGCGCCGTGTGCACTGGAGAGAGACGTCTTTCGGGAAACGTTGGGTCGATCCCTATCCCTATCCCTCTCTCTATCCCTATCCCTATCCCTATCTCTATCTCTATCCCTATCTCTGTCTCTATCCCTATCCCTATCCCTAGAACGAGATCGTGGGCGCGAGCGTTCGCTGTCTCTCCTGCGTAGCTCTGGGGCTGATGGCGAATTTCGTTTGCTTCCTCGACGTGCATAAGCTTCGTCCTTGCGTAGTTTTTCGAGCTGGTCTGAAGATGCTGAGAGCGCAGGCGATCGGGACCGCCCACGTCGTGTCGAGCTGCTGCCCATCGCGCTATCGTTGGTAGCCTTGCGTGAACGTGGGCTGAGCGAGCGGTTGGTGAAGACAGTACCACCCGTACTGTCCCTTCGATGAGAAGGCCCGTCGTGCAACGTACTCAACAAACTCGGTTTCCTCTCCCTATCCCTATCCCTACCTCTCTCCCGTTCCCGTTCCTTCTCGTGCTCCCTAAATTCCCGTTCCCGTTCAGGCCCAGGAGGCAACGCCAGTATATAAAAATAATTCGAGTCGTCGTCGGACACCAAGTCCTTGCGTAAGGGTGGAAGTGAGAGTCTAGCAGTTTTCCATTCTCGTTCGTGGGGGTGAACGAAATTACATTCGCTGGCGTCCTTGGGACAACCACGCGTAAAGTCTGTTAGACGGCGTGGACGGCCTTTGTCGTCGAATAGCTACAAGTATGGTATTTGCGTGGCAAGTAAGTGGCAGGAATCCAGTCAAGAGTGCCGGCATGGAAAGACATACATTGCATCGTCGTTCTTTAACGTGCTCTCTCGTATTTTTCATCTCGACACAAGATAACACTCAGTGCAGTAAGCGGAATGGATAGAGGCCTTGGTTTGTATGCAAGTAGAGGGAACAAATTAATGTGATCATATAGGAGAGGTGCACTAGTGCTAACACGACAAAAATTACTATGAAAGGAAATGTAGGTGGCGTATGTAGATGGCTCCAATTGTGACGGATCGAAAGTGCGCGTGGTGATGCTCATGAGACAATGTACGGGTAAGTATGTGAGTGACTGGGCATACGAATGAAAAGTGTTATCAGTCAGTTGGAGCGGTGAGCGCGAGCTCCTGCGAATCGAGCCAACGCGAGACGCCATCTACCATATTCATGGCTGGCTGCATCTTGCCCCATAAAACCCCAACGGTCTCCTGCTGGTTCCGGTCCGCCGTTTCGAGCACGTTCTTTCCGATCGCATCGAGGGTCGGCAGGACGTTGCTTTCGTAAAACTTCTCCAGCAAGGCCTCAAAGCCGGGTCGGAGACTTTCGATAAATTCTTCTTGGGTGTTCTTGATAGAGGTGTCGGAAGCGGGAGGCGCGGAGGTCGTGAGTTTCTCGAACTGTTCGCGAAACTGGCTCAGCCCTTCCTCCGTCCTTCGTTCGATTTCTCTGAGTGCTACTTTGTCTTCCTCCCTCTGCGAGAGGAAGTTGAGGGATATCATTAGTAAAAGTTGATATGATCGCATACCTTTCTCACGAGCTCCCTACTTTCAGCAACTTCTGCCTCGAGTTTTTCGACTCGGGCCTTTGTCGCATTGACCTGGAGGATGAGATCCCGAATATCTTCCACCGTCTGTGGGAGTTTCGCATCGAGGGCTTTCACTTGCTGAGCTGTCTCCTCCATCCTCTGAAGTGCGGCAGGAGGGATCACAATTTCGGGACGGGGAAGTGATGCGACGCGATCGACTTCGCGTTGACGTGCCGCACGTAAGGCGGCTAATTTGACATTCAGCTTCTCGTCGATTTCAGCGCGTATGTCGCGCGGGTGACGAAGTGTGAGCTCCGTTTGAGCTTCCTCCAAACGTTCCTCAAGATCATGGATTTGATGTAGCAAAAGTCGGAGGTCCTCAGGGGTGGAGGAGATGTCCTCGTCGGGGGAATTAGAGTCGGACTCTTTTTCACTTTGTGGTGAGGTGGCTTTTAGAACGTGAGTGACCAAAAGTGACCGGACCTCGTCGATGAACCCTTTGGACTCGGCCAGGTATCGAGTAGCTTCCTCGCCGATGTTATACCGCTGGCCGAGGTCGAGATTCGACGCCATGTTGTCGTGAAACTCGACAAGAGAGGTAATTGCAGAGGATAGTTTTTCCCTCTGGATGCTGACCTCCTTGTCATATTCGGCGCGTTGCGCATCGAGTTTCTTCCTGCCAGCTTCGCCGATGCGAGTGTAGCAAGGGGATTTCTGGGTACGGTGCCAACGATCTCGCTTGGCCTCCGCATCGGCGAGAAGGAACTTGGCTCTAACACCTCGTTCCCAAGCTCTTAAAGCGTCGTTTCGTTAGAGTGAATAAACAAGCACAAGGAAGTGCAGAACGTACTTGACATATTCTTTAAATATGTCCATCTTCTCCTCGAAAGCGTCACCACGCTTACGTTTCCGTCGAGAAGAGTCCGCTGCAGGGGTAATGGGTGTGTCCGATTCGCGAGCAGTTCGTGAGCGGCCGTCTGATGGACGCGCCGATAGGGGTTGTGGATCGAGCGCAGAGTAAGGCGTTTTATCCATTGTTGGCACGGAGTCGAACTCCATCGCAGTAGGAACGTTCGTATCGACGCGAGGAGTAGGCTTGACTGTGGACGCGGTGTCGCCCCATCTGTTACCTGTGATAGGGACGTTGTTCGTTCCGGTCATTTTAATAGGAGGAGCAGGCCTGTCATCGGACACGCTGACCGATGGACGAGGAGGACGAGGAGGGGGTAACAAAGCTTTGCCTTTGCCTTTGTCAGATTGGGCAGGCTTCTCTTTCTGATCCTCCACGGTTGTACCAGAACTGGCGCCTCCCCATCCGCTAGATGGCCACGAGGATGACTGGCCCTTGCCCCACGTGTCGCCGGTGGTAGACGACCCCCATCCGTCTTTCTCTTTCGTTTCGGCGGCCTTCTCAGTGTCCTTCGCTGCACCCCACCCCCCTCCTCCCGAGCTTCCCCAACCACCCCCCGTCGAATTGCCATTATCATTTCCTCCCCCGGAATTACCCCACGAAGACTCTCCCCGTCCGCTCAGCGGTGATTTGGGCTTCTCCTCCGCACCCCCCGAAGAGTTTCCCCAGCTAGTACTTCCCCAACCCCCTCCGCTTCCGCCGCCCCACGAATAATTGGCGGTGGCATCAGCTTGGCCCCAGGCATCGGCGAGATCGGTGATAGTCTTGGATTTGGAAGAGGTCTTCTCGTTCGTCGAGGCGGTCGCTGGTCCTCCAGTGTCCCATCCCCCTCCTCCCCCGCTTCCGCCTCCAGTATCCCATCCGCTCCCACCTCCGGTATCCCATCCGCTCCCACCTCCGGTATCCCATCCGCTCCCACCTCCGGTATCCCACCCACCTCCACCTCCACCACCGCCTCCACTATTCCCACTAAGATCCCATCCAGACGTACTCGTACTCGCGCCCCCTCGTCCTCGTCCCCCTCCCCGCTCTCCTCCACCTCTAAAGCTTCCCTAAACCACCGCATCATAGCGCCTTTTCAGAAACACAACGTCGCACAAACCGACAACTCCAAAACTCACCGAATCACCTCCTCCCCTGCCCTTCCCTCCGAAACTAGCAGCAGCACTGGCACTCGCCCAACCCGTTTCATCAGGATGCACGAAGGTGCACCCAGAACCTCGTCTCCGACAGCCTCCTTTCCACGGTTCGCCGCTCTCTGAGTAGTACTGGATTTTTCCCGGTCGTAGCGATTAGCATGAATGTGTACGTAGGCACGCGGAAAGGAGGTGGAGTGAACATACCCTGCATTTGACGAAAGGCATGCTATGTCACGGTAGCGGATCGGTGTGCGGCAATAACGACCTACACGACCTTGCCTACAACGGTGAACAAGTCTGAACGAAGAGCTTGATTGAGATAGGCTAATGGTCGACTTTAGTGATCGAGATGACACTCGATTATCCAGATTTGCGAGCGTCCGTGTCGACGATGGTAAGTGATAGTCGACGGCTGAGAGAAAGCACGATGTCAGATTACCGAGACTCTGTCGCAGACCGGCTGGCCTCCGAGTCGAACACAGTCGGTAGGAGTAGAACCCACACAAGCACTACAATATAAGAAGCTCGGAATAATCAATCACAATGCTCTCCCTGTTGACCACCACCGTGACCGAGTCTACCAAGCGCTCACTGACATCACACAACGGAGAGTGGAGAGAATATATACAGCACCTCGCCGCCATGGTATATTTCAAGGGCAAAGGATCACAGTAGTAGGAGGGAAAGCTAATCCGTAACCTATCCTAATCTACAGCTACTCAAGGAATCAAGAAGGGGCGGGGAAAAGAACCAATATCTCAAGAGTCGTAACAAAGCCATAAGCCATTTCAATCCGTACGTGCGTATCAAAGAAGTCAAGTCCGTGTGCAGCCGTTCGTTAGTAGGTAGGGTCGTATCGCGTCGGAGTCGTCGGCAAGGTATACAAGGAGGTTGATGCCGTGGAGTGGTCAAAGAGGACGAAAGCACGCGGCTCTATAAGGGGGTGGAAGAGTAGGAAATAAAAAAAATGAAGCAAGGGGCGCCAGCGGTGATATGGAAGAAATAACGAGAACGAGGACGCGAGAAGGCAAAAACTGCAAGATCCAATAACAAAATACGTCATTCCATTCGTTCTTTACCACAACCATCCACTACGCTGAGGAGGGGGTGGGGCTCTTCTCGTAGGCCTTGCATTCCTGCGGACAGCGACGCGAGGAACATCATCTTCTTCATATTCCTCGACTTCGTACTCCTCAATCTCCTCGGCCATCAAAGGCTCCTTCACGATCTCTTCCTCGAACACGATTGCGGTGGTACGAGGAATGGCGGTCGAGAAAGACGACGATACGACTTCGGGGGTAGGGAAAGCGGCACGACGGGTGTTAGCAGGCGGGGGAACGGTTACAGTTTGAGCAGGCAGGGTTTCATATTGAATGATGGTTTTGGTTTCAGTTTCAGCGACAAATATGGGAGGAAGCTCCTGTTTTCAAGCAGAGAAAACAAGGTCAGTAAGAGTGCTCTTAGGCGTGTGAAGGTAGGAGACCAGTTGGCAGCTCGTTACAAAACGCAAAAAAAAATAATAGCAAAAGCATAAATAAAGTGAAAAACATTGCCTTCAGCAATCACGTGTTCAACGCCCGATCGCGTTTGACAGGGGTTCGATCGCGTCGCGGTTCGAATTCGTGTGCGCCACCACCAACTGGTCTCTTCTTCACCGCAAGAAAGACAAGGGGGACAAATGAAATAAAAACCGTTGTCCCCCAAGCCCGGACGAAGGAGGGGATACGGACTGTACACAGTATAGAATAACAAGGTTTTTTTCCGTTTAAAAGGGATGGAAAAAACCTCCTTCGTCTCAGAGCTCGGGACGGCGCGGAGGAGCCGATGGTACCTTGAGTTTTCGCTTGGGTCCTGGTTGTTCATAGTAAACATCTTCTTCAACGGTGGCACTGTCACTGTTAATGATGCTGAACGGCGCTGTGAGCGACACATCTATAATACCCGAAAATGAAAACTCACACAAGTTGTTCCATGATCCAAGTTTCGCGTCTAGAAGCATCATGTTCTCTCCTGTTGACGCTTTCCTCGCGACGGGTGATTTCGCGTTCACGCTCTGAGACTCTGAGCTCACGATCGAGTACTTCTTCAGCCCTGGCGCCAGCTTCCTTCCACCACCCAGGAGGAGCAAGCTCCTGCTCCTTGACAACCTCCTTGATGATCGTTTGCGCAGGAGGGATGTCAATGAAGGTCTGAGTGGGGCAAATTGGGCACGCGGCGGGGGATTGAGTAGGGAGAACGCCACCAGGTGCGCCGACGAGAAGCTCAGCTTCACGACGAGCGACTTCGGCTTCACGCATGGCGACGTCTCGCTCACGAGTCACAAGGACCTGTGATCGTTTCGGGTTGAGATATCCCCAGATTCCTGTAGCAGCCGGATCATCTTTGCCTGGGACTGCCCCACCACTTTGCGAGGCAGGGAGTGAAAGCATGACGGCGAGAACCGCAAGGACGAGGGAGAGGACCAGCAAAAGAGTGGTGGATGAGATGGTTCGGTGGTGGTGGTGTCGCTCTGAACGGTGACGGTGCTCACGCTCACGTTCGCGTTCGCGGTCACGGTCGTGGTGAGATGAAGAGGGGTTGGCCATTTTAGCTGCTGATGGGTTCCTGACGCTAATCGAGTGCGACGGCGACAGGGAAGCAGACGTTGCTCGTGGGCGAGACGTGGTGGTTAAGAAAAGTTGTTTAGAAAAGTGGGGGTCGTTGGGGTCGTCTTTGTTAAGACGGGAAGTTAGTTGTGATGAGTATGGAGGGTTGTGAGGAGAAGTTATAAACGTCGTTAGAGGTTGCGCAAGAAAGGGATGAAGATAAAGAAGAAGAATGGGTGAGTTGAAAAATGAACTTCAATTGTTCATAATTACCTTTTACGGTCATCTTTATTTGCACTCGAACTGTAGCCAAATAGCATCATGTGACCGTGTTTCGTCCTCGAACCCCGACACGTGCACAACACGAGCATCAACCACACCAGAATTAATTGCTTGCCTCGTGGCCTCCCGCCGTGTCTTGGAACAATATGGATGGTCGAAACACGAGGAACGGGCGGCTGTAGACAATCGGGCACCTCGTGTTGGTGCAGCCTCGAGGTCACCATGTGCCTCGGGTGTTAAATCATGGCGCGGAAGTAAGTTGAATTAGATTCCGGGCGATCATCGACAGGTTTGGATCCGTCGAGCAATCAGGACTCCGCAGATCTGAGCGGGCAGGCGTTATAGCGATATAGTGGTAAAGTACCCTTTTTTCTAATAGTACGTATGTTCGTAGTGGGTCAGCTTCACGCCCTATCTTGCTCCACTTCCTGTATTGACTCTACATCCATCTGCGGCATAGATATGCTCGGAGCGGTGGTCAAAATCGTGGGCAGTTCGGGCACGACCGTGCGCGGCGGAGACCGACCCTTGCGTGCATTCAACCTGCGAGTAGCGTCAGCCTTAATCACACTCAGTGTCATTAATCAGTGAAGTGTAGAACGAACACTGCCAGAACGGAGTTACCGTATGCTTGTGGAAAGGGCGTTAGTGGCGTCAGGACGAGCGATCGAAACATTCCTTACATCTAGTTAAGACAGAACCGATGGGTCCGGCATAACTTCCACCTTGTGTCCAGTACTAAGGATCGTGAAGGACATCAGAAGGGGCCTCCGGAACAGAGGCTCCAGGTCTGTTTATACTCACTGATATGAAAACTCCGAGGGCAAGGACACTGTCGTTTAAAATCAACACCAATCATAATAGCAAGGACAAGCAATATACCACGAGAGCAGGCCCATATTTACAAAAGTAACACACACCTTCCGGATAGCGCTTTCCCTCGGGCTACATTCAAAGTGATGAGTAGATTGTCGGGCATAGCTGAACTAGTCGTACCTCGGCAATCCAGGACGTCCCACTTGAAGGTAAAACCACACGGATCCGGAAATCAATAGATCACACAGAAAACCTATGAGTGCGGTACACGAAAAAAGCTTGGCCGCAAAAGAAAGTCAGCCCGTCGATGACTTAAGTTCTGAGTTCCACTCACCATCGAGAATTCATCCATTCTACCGTGGTAAATATTCATTTCGTGATATGAGAGATCAAGGACTCAAGGACTCAAAAGACGGCTTACGTGAAATGCAATGCGACTGTAGATCTCGAGGTATTTACGGGGTGCAAACGTTCTAAGAACGTTGGACTCACCTAATCCAAGCACTGAGAATGAACGTCAGCAGTGTGACTACAGGAAGAGCCTACAAGAACCGACCGCCTTGAACCACAGCCATCGCAGTCTGGATAAGCATAACTTTAGCATCCACGACTCTGATGAGGCATAGCGGGCGTACGATAAGGGGGGCGAGAAGTGGTTTCTTGCCGCTCACTGACATTGCGTTGTAAACTTGAAGGACATCACACGAGGGAGCGACTCACCGATCCATACACGATGGCTATAAAAACTGGAATAGCGAATTAACAACTCAACCGATACTCCGAGAAATGACTGACGCCTGTACAACGAGCGTCATCAAAACCTGCACGAGTAGTTCAAGGACCAAACCCAGAGCTTCACGCAGGAAAACTTGCCGTAGAAATAGTCATCGACTACGCCCCAAATTATTACTCGTATGGTTTCGAATAAGGAAGAAATGAACTCACTACCGGCAACCTGTGGGACAACCTATAGCTGAGCCCAGCAATTAAAAAAGGTGACTTACCATCCCCCCATTGTCCAAGGAGAATCGCTGCGATGGTTCGATACCAATATTGTGCTTTGAACGAGAGATGATAGGATCACGTGGAGCGTATTCAAGAGTCTGAGGATTTTTGTGTTCAGGGAGGTACTTGGTGACAAGGAGTAAACCCACGTTGTGCCAATTACCTATTGTTGTCAGTACATTTCGCATTACATCCAGACAACTCACGAGCATTTTTATCATCGTCATATCTCTAGGAAAGCCACGAAGATAATAGACTAGCTGGCCGAAGAAGACTCCGTACATCCTGGAGAAGGGGCTGAATGGGCCAGTGGAGGATGGAAAAGACAGCGACGTACAGCGAGGAAACACCTAGACCTAGCTCATAAATGATAAGTCACGGGTACAGTGCAGTGGTTTCAAGCATCTAGACCACCCACCCGCTACAGCGACCATGTTCTCGGGAGCAGGCATCTTCTGTTCAGGATAAAAAAATCTATACCAGTGGGTGTGCTTTTTATACATCTGACCTTATAGGTTACGCCTACGAGAACGAAACTTGAGAATATTTATGATGCCGATGATCGGGCGACTGACCACGGTGCTTATTGGCTTCAGCATACCGTCAGCATCACTGATTGGCAATGGATCCGAAGTTGAAATCAGTCTTCGATGGTAGGTGAGGTACGTAGTATGATGGAGGAAACCATTTCTGGGTTTTTGCCAACAAGTTCTTTGAATTTCACATGAAGGGTCGAGATAGCCCGGTTGACGGCAGGATAATGAGGCGACAGAGGGGCAGTCTGACGAGAAACGGTAGGCAAGTGACCGCTGCTCAAGTTGTTGCGGGTGTAGTATGCTTCGAGTGAAGAAAGGTACACTGCTGAGTGCAAGGTTCCATCCTCTGGACAGTGATGAAAGTGGTGACGCAAACGTGTCGCTCCTGCACGGTGTTCCAGATCTGCATTCTCGTCATCGCTTGTTCGAATTTGGCCATAAATATGGACCAGCCGTGACGGAATCGGCTCAGTGGCAGCCAACCTGAGTGTGAAGATTTCATGGACGCGAGCAGCGAAGCCAATGAATCAATGAATATTGCCAACTTCTGATGCCAACGTTCCAACTTCCCAGGACCCTGACAGTGCATTACTGTGCAGGTAACGAAATGCCACTTGGCCCGAGCGCTCAAGCTCGATCATGCCACCGCGATGTGCTGAAGACGGGAAAAGAAGATTAGCCGTGGCCTCCTCTGGACAACTTGAACAAAGTACGTACTCGCATGCCCCAACCACAGTCAGCTGAACCGGTCGGGACAGGATGCTGTACGGAGATGCCCTTGTCGCCCTAATGGTCAGTAAGTTATGTCGAGATTCGAAGGCTCTCTCTGACCAAACCGTCACGGTTGCAGAACGGGAACGCTCCGAAATCACCATGATATCATCTAGTAGTAGTACAAAACTATCTGAGTGCAGAGGTCCCCGTAAGTATGGAAGCGGCTTGCATACCTCGTGTGTACATACCACAGGCAGAGCTTCACCGAGGTTTATGTGACCATCGCACGGCTTACCGTGACTTACTAGACGCGTCGAACGTCACGCGGACACTTTGTCGGGCCTTTGTATCGAAACGAGTTCATCGGAAAAGCTTCTAGATCAGGAGAGTTCGGCCTATCAATGCCACGGTTGGGAGGGTGAAAGAAGACTCCGCTCACCCGGGCCTTAGCAAAACTCGGGAGAGCCTAGGATGGACTCGATATTCTTATCAGAATCTTCCCCGACGATGCTAGGTTATCTCCACCACGATACCCTTGACTTCACATACGCGTGGCTGAACCGCGGGTTGAAGACAGCATCGCTCAAAATGTGTCAAGTCATCAAGGGGCGGAAACGATAGCCCGTCGCGAGAAGCCCTCTCTTACTTCCCCTGGAGTCGCTGGTGTCCGGGACTGCAGCTGAAAACACGATGGCATTGCCTGCGGACACCCGTACAGAGTTAGTGGTTTCTGGGTAAGCTCGGCTGAACCAAGACGTCAGTCTCAGGTAGTGTACAGCTGTCGAAAGAACGTCGGTTGAAGCTACGGGGGCTGTGTTTTCATGTCGTCTGAGCTATGGCTAGGGGTCACAAGCACCAGCCTCAGTGGAAGTGGATGAAGGGATGGGTTGCAGGCTAGCCACACACACGTGAGGACTACCTACAGCCCATGATTCTAGCCATTCCGCCAGGACCTCTGCCGCTGCCCTGGAGGACCACCGTGCCTGCCCAGTAACATCCTCGACGGCGCCGCTCTTGGTCGAATGTTCCTCGCCTTCCGTAAGCGCTCTGATAGCTTCACAGCGCCTCATGCACCTTTTTATTCCCCACTGCTAAATAAACGGTATCGCCACGCACGATCATGGCTCTCTTGGTCCCCCTTTTCTGACGTACAAGTTGCGGTGAGGTTCTAGACCAGACTCGGATCTCCCGAGATACTGCATCCCTCTATATTCTGTCATGGAAAGCACGTTTCAATCAGGCTTTCAATATCAGCCACCGAATAACCCAGTTTACGAGCTAACCCAGCGCGAGGGCTGACCGTGGTCAATGCATCGACAGCACCATAGCATTGCCGTAGCCTGCACGGATCCTCTGAGTCGACTCTCCACATTGCAATTGTTAAGCGCGATTATTCAATACGGTCCGGATGAAGCCCTCATTCGCTTTATGCCTGGACACGCCACCAAGGAGGACCAAGGGCGACCGAACGGTCGATGTATCTGCGTCTGGGGATCTGCTGGGGTTGAGCCTCCGCCACCCTTCACTAGTCTCAGGCCCAACGTTCGAGTTGACACGCGGCTTCAATAGCCTGAGGTGGCTCGCTTGTCTTCGCTCTGCGGGATCCTCGCGAAGACGTGCTGGCCAGTACGCTGGACATGAGCTGCTCGCTGTTTCACTGGCTCTTTCAATCGGCCCATACAGCAAATAAACATCTTGAATGCGGGGTATAGCTACTATTGTACGTATGCTATTATTATGTAGCTTGTACGCTGAAGAGTTCGATCCGGAGCAATCTTACGAGGACTTTCTTTGGAAGCTCCTGCCGAGTGTCGAGCTCTACCCATTCAAGCAGTCGTCCCCTGCCTTCGGAGAGCAAATACACATGCCGCGCTGGTCAGCCAGGGAACTCGGACTACCCAGCCACAAGAGCGAACCCAACCATCATTTCACGTGAAGTGCAGATGCGTTCAATTGGCTACGAGCACCGCAACTTCATTATGCCCATGAACAGGCGTACATTTTCACCGAAGGTATAAAATAATTCTTGTTTATGGTCTTTCAGTTCCCAAGGAAGGTCAACAAAAACCAGCCCATCCAACTAATCCGTGACTTGGTAGTAGCACACTTTGAATGAGCTAACCTCCCTGTTGCCACCACCAGTTGACGAATCAATAGAGGTTCCCTGATACCAAGCTAAAAGTATCATTCATGTGAGCCCCCGCGTATACCAGGATTGAGCGGAAAAAAAGTTATGACACTCACAAACCCAATCATCGCAGTCAGCGTTTTTATAGAAGTTGACCCCGGCAGTCTGACCCCAATACGATGCGAACACGAACGAGTACATGTTATCGTTCATTGCGCTATTGAAGTTATGGCAGCCAGAGCAAGTTCCCACTGTCCCGTCGTCACCGTTCCAAGTTTGAACGCTGCTATTGTACCCGCATTGTTCGTAGGGGTAGATGGTGAGCTGCCAATCCTCTGGCCAGGAAGAGGGAAGGGAGCAAGAGGCCGCGGCCATGCCAGCCGCGCCGAGCAGGGACAGTGTTGCGATCTTGAGCTGCATGCTGTCTGCAAAAGCCGTCCGTGAGTACCAGAAGAATAATAGCGAGCCTAAACTCTTTGGTGGAGAACTACTTACTGGGGGTGATTGAGATGAATCGAGCTTGAAGAACATTTGCCCCCCCCCCCCTCCCGCGCTTTATGGACGGACTTTTCAAGTGGGTCGCCGGAGGTGTTTCTTCCCCCTTCAAGTCGACTGTTGGTCTTTCGAGGGGACCAGGACCCCGTCAGTGTCAATCGGTACAACGACAAAATCAGACAAAATGAGTCAGAACCCAGGACACAACCGTTTGATTAGAGGTCAAATTCGCACTACTATAAACAGCGCAACATAGTGGGTCTGGCACCGTCTGGCATGGTTCGAGCGCCAGGCGTTTGTCGGTGAAGGAGTGGGACCAAAGCAGCTATATGGCATGGCAACGCTGGCGTCTTGCAAGTGGTACCTGTGTATGTGACCTTTGGCTTGCTTGTTGATAGGTATCCGGATCTGTCCTGGCGGTCAGGCTGCCAATGCGATATACAAACTTGAAGTTCAAGTCATCACAACTGCGGATGAGTCTCATCCGAGACTCCGAGTCACGTCACTGGCATTGACTGCCTCTAACATGAACATCCGATGAAGTTCAGATGACGGTGACTCCACGGCGAGAACGAGGTCCTCCGTCAAGAAAGCGACCCCACGCTACCATTGCCATAATTAAAAAGAAGCGCAAACAGTCTATCCATCACCGTGGTGCTTGTGCCACTCGATGCTGTCGGTTAGGCGAACTTGAGCAGTCTGTAAGTACAGTGATTGGACGGCTTGACCCGAGTGGATTACTGGGCAACATGTGCGGAGAAAGTTGCGGACAGCTGGATGTAAATCGCCGGTGCCTGGTCAGTGGTGGATCTAGCGAGAAGAGCCCCACGACAACCCCATTGCTATTTTTAGATCCTCTCCGAGCAGAGCCGGCTCGGCTGCTAGAGCTTGAGGATGTCACGCAGATCCATCCATTTTCCCCTCAGCTGGAGCGAGGGCCGCGTTCATGTCCATGGCGCTCAACGAATGACTCACGTCCACCCAGGCCCTTCCCATCAAATTAAACCAATGTTGTTCTTACTCGCGTCTGGATAAGCTTGAATACACGTATCGCACCGGCGCATTACCGTTTCCAGTTGTCTCGCTCACCTTGCCAGGTTTGCCTTTCCATCGGGCCGCGGTCCGTGTTTGGGCTTCCAGGTTGTGAGACGTGTTACAGCTGTTTTGATAGCTATGCGGAAACGCAAGTCGATGCAAACGCGCGTCAGACATATCCGTGGTAAAGGGTGGAACTGTTCTAGTTAAGTTTCAACCTTTCGCGTTTCAAACACTACAGTACTTTTGTCTGCTTGCCCGACCCCTGATGGATCCCTGAAAGGCCATGACACGCCATCCCTTCGCAAGCCTGGTCTCGATTCTCGCGTCCCAATACAGTGGCCCGCAATTTTGTTTCCCGAAAGACTCGGAGATGCGTATAGACTGCCTGCTAGCCACGGAGGGTATGTGCCTGTCGGGGTGACAGAAAGCTTACTTAGATGACATCCTCGCAAAAATCGTTGGAAGGTTGAGGTTGACACGAAAAATACCTGCGACACAGTTTGAAAATTAAAAAAAGTGCTCTGCATTTCTTTGGCAGATTTACACGCTCCTTTTGAGATGACCGCCCTCAGTACCACGTCCTCGGGATGGGCTTGCCGTGGAGTGTCAGGCCTTCAAGATGCCAGTATTCCTCGTCCGGCAAATCACTCGCAGAGAATTCCCAACCTCTCCAAGCATCGCAGATCTCGTTAACTGTTGACTTCCTCAGCTTCTGAGACCTGAGCTTGGAAGCTACATAATAGGTGGAGGATCAGGATTAATGCTCAAAAGTAAAGCCCTGTAGTAAAGTCAATTAAAAGACTCGCATGATATATAAAATCCCAGGTAGAGGGCAGCGCTACGTTGTGGAGCGAGTTCGTTTGGCGGCATTCTGCATTCTGACTACTTACCGCGGTGCTTCACAACGTTGGTAATCTCCAAGTCATGTCATCACCCAAACCACTACCACTATGGCTCAAATTTCTCGATAAGGTTGGTGCCCATCCGACTCCCGAGCACTAGTATTCTCGGTCGATGCCCGCGAAGATGTCACTGAATGAGATATTTTCTCCCAGACTTCAAAGATTGTCACAGCTTTGACGGCCGCAGTGTGCCTCTATACGCGTTCTGCTGGTGTGATTTACTTTGCAGGCGGCTCGCTTGCATGTGCCCTATCGGCCAAGGTGGTCAAGACAGCCATTAGGCAGGAGCGGCCAGCTCACGGCTGCAAAGTAACATATGGGTGTGTCTCACAGTCGTAATCAACCGCAGGCACTAAGGCATGTCTACATCCAGCATGCCCAGCACACATGCCTCTGCGTGTACTTTCTTTGCGGCTTATGCACCCCTGGCAAGTTTGTACCTTCCGCTGCATCCTAACCTTCACCCTCTGGCCGTGTACGCCCCAGTCGTGATTATGCCATGGGCCAGCATGATCGTGCTGTCACGAGTATGGCTCGGCCATCATACATGGCCTCAGGTTGCAGCAGGGACCGCTTTTGGTATATGCTTTGCGAGTTTGTGGTTCAAGTTATGGGTAGACAATTTTGCTGGAGTGAGAACATTGGGCTGGGAGGTCGAAGACTTTATCGGTGCATTTCTAGGATCACCGGGAGCACTGGCCGCTTGATTTTACTCTACCGCAGTGCAAGACAAGATCCAATACTCGTTATAACATGTGGAGGTCTTTAAAGGCAGTCTAATGCAAGTCACTTGTCCTCGCGACATCCTGCCACCTTCCTAGAGCACGCGTCTTGTGACAGATGTTACGTCCGTCGCGTGACGGACGCGTTACCCGTGACATGCCTGTCTGCAGTGTCACGCAGTTGCCCTAAGTTCACCAGTGAGACAGCTCTTTCTTTAACTTCGATTCAAAATGAACCTGCGCCGGTTTGCTCAAGCCAATGCAGCAAATGTACCGGGATCACCACATTCACCTTCTCCACGCCTTAGTAGTGGTACACAGACACCAGTAACGCCCCGGGCTCGCGTATCTTACCTCAATTCACCCTCCTCGACCCCATCCATATCGTCTTCTACTCCCTTTGATTGGGAGGCAGCACGTTCAAGAAGACCACCACCTTATGGAACACCTATAACTGCAAAACGCAAGGCTCGCATGAGCACTGTTGATGGTTTGGGTGGGACACCCAGGAAAGCAGTTGTCCGAAAGAAAGGAGTGGTCGAACGGTTAGCCTTGACTAAGTCATATCTCTTTTGGATCATGTGTGACTGACAACATCGTCCCATGCACAGTATCACAGCTATACCCTCTCGGATCATGTTCGAGATATCCCTATTTCCTCATAATGTGCCACTGCCGGAACCAAAGACGAGCGCGTGGCTCATTGGCGCCTTTATGCATTTCCTCCACTTTTGTGTGCGCGTCTCACGGGTTCGCGCTACTTCGGACTCGGATCTGGGCTGGGAAGACCTTTACTGGGAGCGTAGCCAGCAAAGCTGGTTTGACTGGGTAAGCAGCCATGCACCTACCATGTTTCATGAATAACTCCATTTATGTATCTCTTGTAAAGACCGTGCCGACGACATGCCTTCTTTTAATCGCGTCCACGTTGAACGCCCTCCACCTTTTTACGCAAACACGTACTTACCGACTTCACCGCCGGACCAAAGCTGATCCTGTCAATTCGCCGCATACCACGTTTGTGACTTCCCCTAGGCGCGATCGTTCTCCATCTCCGGATGCACCCGTTACAAAATCGAGCGTTGCAAAGCGCATTCTGCGTCTGCTTGGCTCTATTTTCCTTATCATTTGGCGTGTCTTCGTTTCCTTTGTGCGCTTCCTCCTCGGGATGTCATCCCCGAGTCCCTCTACGTCATCCCCTGCCCGAGGCGCTCCGGCCGAACAGATCCAACAACTCGAAATATGGACACCAGGTGAGCTCGAGCGCACGCTTTTGAGCGTGTACTCCCCTGCACACGCTCTTCTCTGGATGTGTACTGGAAGCACGAACTGGGTGATGACGTGTATCGTGATGGGTGTCGTGGGTATCCAAACTGCTGCCCTTGTGGAAGCATATGAAGGGCTAGTCAAGGACAGAGGTATTCTCTCTGCGGAAGTCATGCATGAATACAACGAAGGGGTATGACATCCGTTTTACTACAAGGTCATGATTGCTGATCCATGTCCCCAGTTTGTAAACCCCAGAATCAACCCCTTACGCCGTGACGTTGCGGTCATGACACACCAGTCTGAGATGGTCAACATTTGGGAGGACTGAGAAACATCGTCCACGGACTTATTTTCCTCAATGATGCATGTATGGAAGATTGTTTACTCTCGTCAACATTCATGATCACACGTTCGGTAGACTACCAGTGGTACACAGCACATTCCCACGTAGATTGATTGGTATACATGGTATCATATGCTCTTGCTTCTTCTGTGAGCGCCCTCGTGAGACACTCCTCTGAGAGATCAGCTAGCCAACTGGCCGCCTGCCGGTACGGAAAATAGTAGTACATGACTGATGATGAAACATACGGAGTCGATGTGGCTTTGTTTACCATCGGCCTTGGAATCAAATAGGACCAAATAGCTCTATGATCTGATAACAATCCTTGCAAATTCATTTACCTCGATCTCGACAGCAACCTGGAAGATAGAGTAGGATAGAGTACACAGATCGTGATGGTTTTAGTCTGGCCAAATATCCGGTACTACTCCGTGCTCCGATCCCCCGCTTGTTTTAACACAAAGATTGGATACCATTTTCCGTTCTCACTCATGACTCATGACTCATGAGATCATCGAGTGACGCTTGCGCGGGTTATGCGGGGGGTCAAACAAATTTAGTGGGTAGTGGTGGACCGATCACAAGGGCGGGCGCAAGTTACGTCTACCGCGAACAACGCTTGTCTGATATTTACTGGGGCAACCGCACCCTTTAATTGTACCACGCCCGTCAAGGTCGAGTGTCAGATGGGGAAGGAGGAGGAGGGAAAATATTAAAATACAGTATCGCAGACTTCGTATCTCATGGCTCGCTTCCTCGGGGCAGACTTGAGGCATTTAAAGGTCGAATGAGAACCTGTATATTGTTGTGCCGCACTAAATGGGCTCGCTGACGAATCACGCTTGCGAGCTTCTCGGGTAAGGGATCGGGTATGACATAGGACGAGTCTGAGAGCGGCAAGGAAGCGTCAATGGATGATCAAGCGGTGTGAATAAGGCCAACCGCATGGACTTGTACGGGGATAAACGTACTGTTTAGGTATCAGAGAGGTCGACCGCTGAAACATCATGATGTGTCAGTGACAGGTCTCGACTGCCTGGACCATCATATTGGTTGCGCCCATGAACGCACTGGGCAGCCTCATCTGACTTTATAACTGGCGCTCATACAACACGTTTGTGACCAGCAGAACCGTCGGGATACTTTCACATGCAGTTAGTCTCACACACGCCATGTATGAACGAAGCAGAGTTGACCCCAAAGCAGAAATGATGGGCTTGTGATCATGAGTTTGATGGCAGCCCTGACCATGGTACCCGGGAGGTGTTGTCAGGTCCGCCATGCCATCGGAGAAGGATCGGCTATGTTGACTGTCTGCTCTACAAATCTTCATAAACATCCTTATCAGCTTAGTCATTCTACAGCTTAGTGAGCAATAGCGCAATCCAGAAAATCTTATCAACACCAGTCATTTCATTGTTTTCTCCTCCCTCTTCATCCCCCTTCAAGACTGCCTCGTTCTCGCGCCATTTTACTGACATCTTCCCTTTCGCAATCTTCAGCACATCTCTATTACCGTCACCAACAATGGCGCCTTTGAACTTGCAGGGTCTTAATGTCGTGCACCCCACACCTTCGCCCGCACCCCATGCCGACTCCCAAGACTCACTCGCGTCACCTTTCCCTGACTTCTCCGCCCACCTCGACCTCTGGACTAACCTTGCTTTCGAGTCTGATGAGCCCGTTGCACATGTCAAGGGCAAGCGAAAGCTCACAGAGGAAGAGGATGAAAACCCATCCCCGCTTGGCCTCCCCACCCATGAAGGTCACGAAAACATTATCCATCCACCTAACGCAGCCACCAACTCCACTGGTGCCCCACATGATGTCAACGCCCCCCCTTTTGATATCAATGCGTTACTTGCTGGCTTTGGGATCGATCCTTTCCTGATGCCAACAGCGGCTCCCACGCCTGTGCAGCCACAGAATAACCCGCCTGCACAGGTACCTGCCGTTCCTTCCCTCGCGCAGCTTCTAGCCCTACACGCCTCCCAGGGCGGCACGTATGCCGTTCCTCCCCCCGCACCGGCCGTCACTGCGCAGCCTCCCGCTTCTGCTTCTGCCTCACACTCATCATCCAAACGTGCTCGCACTCAGAAAAATTCCGGTTACAGCGACACTTCCGATATCCTTTCGCCTACTTCCTCAGCTGATCATGAAGACTTTGCTCAGGGCGAGTCTGGCACACCCTTGAACGCAGCCGAGGATAAGCGCCGACGAAACACTGCTGCCAGCGCGCGCTTCCGCCTCAAGAAAAAGGAGCGAGAAGCCGCGCTTGAGCGTCGTGCCAAAGAGCTCGAGGAGCGCGTGGCCGAACTCGAACGCGAGTGCGAGGGTCTCCGTCGGGAGAACGGCTGGTTGAAGGGGTTGGTAGTCGGCGTGACTGGCGCTGGTGCTGCTCAGCAGCAAGTGGCTGGGAAATAAAAATAAATGGATAAAAATATGCCTGGATCAATCGGCAAAGCTGAGGTACGTTCACATGAACAGCTCTCGCGTTATGCCACGGGAGATTGACGATGCGTCTTCCAGCCATATCCCGCCGCGAGGAGAGAAAATGATGCGGGAATTCCACGCACACTCCACAGACTGAGGGTTCGCTTGCCCTACGCGCGGGGCTCTTTGTCTTTGTCATTATTATGGCTTTTTGGGTGGACGTGAGGGGTCATCATTGAGATGATACCTCTTGGCGAGGATATGGCACGGTAGGCGAAGGAAGCGACATCAAGCACCTGTATCATTATGCTATGTATAGTGCCTACGCCTATGCACAAACGCGATTTTGGTTTCCACAATGCTTCCGCAGGGAAGTCTGCTTCGTGAGCTCCCCCCCTAGTGCGAACGTCAAGCCCCGTCCACAGATATTTTCGAATAAACCCTACTTTGTTCATATGAAGGGAAGTGACAGCACTGACAGGGAGCTGACCTTCCATCAGCACCGATCGTCTCCTCCACGAAGAGGAAAGTCTTGGACGGCAGAACCGGTCCTGCACTTACGGAAGCTCTGCGCAGCAGATCATTTATCATACCAGGTACGGAAAGATTCCCTTGATGACTGGTCATCTTCAACGTTTCAGGACGTCCATCTAGCTCCCAGCTCCCATGCTGGTAGACGTCATCCTTCGGATACTTCGGCCTTTGCTGTTCACCTTGGTCAGCCTCCGAGTCGGGTAAGATTCTGAGGAGTGGATGATCACTCGGATGAGTCCGCGAGCGACGTGTCTTTGTCAATATTCCTGTCGACGTAGACTTCGAAGCCCGCACTTTCGGGACGCCGACGAATACCCGACATGTGATTGTACTCCAAAGAAGGTAATGTGCTGATGAGCTTCTCATAGTCTGCTGACGTGACAGTTTCCGCCACTAACACAGGTCCAGATATGCCTTCCCTGGAGGTTCTAGGAGAACCTCCTATGAAAGCCACGAGAACCTCCTATGAAAGCCACGAGCTTGGCTGGCTAAGCTTGATATGCCATTGGCCACGGGTTCGGGCTCAAACAGATTATGGCATTCGTATTTGGCTCAACATCGTCTCGACAAAGAACCAGCCATATGGTCGTGCATATGAGCTGAACGAGTCCCACCTGCTTTGCTACTGCGGTAATAGATCATGGGGGATGTCAGGTGAGAAAGGTGTGTAGTTGTCAAGGTTCGATAAGATATACGAGTACGTGTGGTGTAAGAAGGTTTAACATTAATGAAGCTAAATACCATCCCATTGAAGCAGGCTGTTTCCTGCGATATGGGAAGACGACGTCTACAAGCACCTCCTTCTCATCGATAGTCTAGTCGTCGGTGGTTAGTCGACGATAGGTTATCTGGATGGAGGCCATCGAATTGGTTAGATGTATGCGCTGGCAGCAGCGGCATGATACCTTACTAGGTAGTGCTCTCAGGCTGCCATTTGACTCGGATGTCACTGGCACAAAGAGTCTCGGCGGGTAGTGCCGTGCCGTTGTCTCCACTCACCCCTCTGCTGCTGTACACCCGATACTCTAACCACCTGAAGAAGCTTCCTCTTACAGGGTTAGCCATCGCAGGTTTCCAGCCAATCCACACCACAATCACATATGGAGCAAATCATCGAGGAGACTCAGTGAGCTGCCAAGATAATAATGACGAAAGCCAATTACAAGAACGACAGCAGCGCCCTCATGAGCCTTTGTCGCGCCAGGGGGATTGATGGTATCCAATGCAACTGACAGCCCGCGGGAGGTGCACCAAACGCCCATCACCTCCCAGGATCGGTGGTGTGCCAACTATTTCAAAAGAACCTGAAGGACCGACTGCATCTTCGCTGGAGAGTGCTCAACAGGGAATGTCAGATACAACGAACCAGTACATATACCAGGAACATCATCGTGATGTTGTCCTATTGTATTTTCTGTGTCAAAGCCGCCCAGGTTACTAACCGTGTAGCTTCCTTCAGTAATGGCGGTCGGTTCTGCTCCAGCGTTGCCACTGAATTATGTGAATACTATCGGCTAGGAGGAGGAACCTTCGATAGCTTGATCACCGAGAAACCGAGAAAAGAGATGTGAAAGTGAAAGCCTTCTGCACCCTGGCTTGATGCATTATGGTCGTGGTGTTATGTCGCTAGTTAAGCTCCAACATTACCATGAGTTGGTCGGACACCAAAACAGGCCTCGTCAACTGCGAAATTGTGGAACGGACTCTTTGTACTCGCATTAGAGCTTTATATTACACATTTAATTACAGGACAACCTTTTTCTTTCCTATTGATAACTCTCCCATTTTAAGGCGAAATCTAAGCCTGAGAATCGTTCTCATAGAACCTCGTCAAGTCGGCAACATCATCCCGGCTGCCAAGGAAGACAGGGCATCGCTCGTGGATGCTCTTTGGAACGAGATCGAGAATGCGCTTAGTTCCAGTTGTCGCAAGACCTCCAGCCTGATCACCAAATCAAATTCATGCCGTTCTAGTAACATATAACCACTAACCTGCTCGGTCAAGAATGCCATTGGGAACGCCTCGTAGAGCATGCGCAGCTTGCCAGACTTGCTCTTCTTATCGTCGGGATAGCCGAAAATGCCTCCATACAACAGTGTTCGGTGCACATCTGCGACCATGGAGCCGATATACCGGGCGGAGTAGGGCGATCCGGTTTTGGGGTACTTGATCGAATTCAGGTATGCATTTACAGGGGGGTGGAAGTACATCGAGTTGCCCTCGTTGAATGAATATATTTTGCCTCGGGGAGGTATTTTTATCTGGAGAGTTAATTTTGGTGCATTAGAAGCTGCGAAGGAGGAAGTCGGTATGGCAATGACAGAGAAGGACATACGTCAGGGTGGGTTAGGATGAACTCGCCGAGCGACGCGTCAAGGGTGTACCCGTTGACACCTGACCCCGTGGAGAGGACAAGATTGGCCGAAGAACCGTACCTATCGCCCCATCAATAACTTGGTCCAAGGAGTCACAAGAACAACTGACATGGTGTAACCAGCAGCAACCATTTCGCTCCCTGGTCTCAGAACGTCTTCTACCGAACCTTTGGAATCTGGGCGCTGCGATGTAATTAGATCAAAAGGTCCCCACAGGAATCACGGAAGATACATACAACGGCATAGATTCCGAAGATGGTACCGATGTTGACACCAGCGTCGATGTTGCTGCTACCGTCGAGAGGGTCAAACACCACGCAGTATTTGCCCTTGTTACGTTCCTCGATGATGATCGCGTCGTCGAGCTCTTCTGAGACAAGAACAGCGGTCTTTCCGGACGCACGGAGAGCATTGACCATGATGTCATTGGACAGGACGTCAAGCTTCTTCTGCTCCTCTCCCTGAACGTTGGTTTCGCCAGCAAGGCCAACGCTGTGGAAAAAAATGGCGAAAATGATGAGCTTTTCCATGTGAAATTCGAGTGCGATAGTTGTGAACATACAGGTTGATGAGACGCGCTTTCCGGACGTTGGTGGCAATGAATTTGGACGTCACTTGGATGGCAGTGAGCAACAGGGTAAGATCGCCTGTCGCAGTTGCGCCAAGCCGTAGCTGGTCTTGCAAAACATGGCTTCAAAGGCGTCAGATGCTACACCCCATAAGAAGCTCACCGATGCTTACCGGGTCAAGGTGATGAGATCAGTGCTAGGGGGTTCCTCTGTGACATTGGCCATGGTGTTGAAATCTATGCAACGGGAGTAAACGGAACTTGGAAAAGAAACACGGACTAGTGAAATTTCTAACCTTTGAGCTTATATGTGTTTAGTTTTGGTACGGATGGAAACGGACTGCCTCTAGCGCGAAACGGATGTCTTGTGGACCTCTATGACGAAGATCCGTCCCATCTAGTAACCCCTTCTCACGGTCCGGCACGGACCGCAGCTCGACCTCCCTTATCGCTCCTCCGCTGTCTGAAAGGATCCCTACATGTGATTATACAGCAGATAATAGCAGCAAAATACGATACAAAAGCAAGAATCACCAGCAAAAAAAAAGCGAATTCATCATCTCTTCCTCTTGATTCCGATGAGTGAAACTGGCTCTTTGCCCTTCCGTGTCCGTAGTGGAATTGGAAATGTGTCGCTGTCCTCGTCCTCTTCTTCCACGCTTCCAAAGCCCTTCCCACCAACACCACCGCCCCCAGTGCAACCACTCTCACCACCGCCCCCATCGCCCCTGATCCCACTTGTATTCGGCACAATGCTCTCAGGTCCCCCGATCTCATGTCCGGAGCCGGAGCCCCAGCCTTCGCCGTCTTCTTCATCTACCCCTTCCTCTTCCTCAATTTCGTCTTCATCTGCATCGAGCGCCCGCGAAGACGCCTGCGCAATTGCAGCGGCAATCTCCGCGCTGATGCTTGCCACTCGAGCCTCAAGCGGGTCGTCCGGCCCACTACCCTCCGTAGATCGGGGAGTGATACCGTTCGCACCGCCCGCTTGCGAGAATAGAGCAGAGATCGTTCGCACCGACTCCTCAAGCTCCAGATCGTCCACATCATCGGATACCTTCTGTTTCTTAGCTTTAAAGTTATACTTTCTGTATCAGCCAATGAATGCAACGCGAAAATATTCATCAGTGAACGAGCAAGGTAGCTGAGGGGCTGAAACACTTACATGGTGGGATCTGGCTCCCATGATGGATCGTGCGTTCGCATGTGTTGCGTGAGCGTTGTCCGGCGGGTAAATGTCTTTTCGCATTCAGGGTCTTCGCACTTGTACGGGCGCTTTCCTGTGTGTGTCCGACGATGTCGTGCGAGACTGCTAGAGTCTCCGAATGTCTTGCCACAGCCGGGATATTCGCAGGAGTGTGGTTTCTCGCCAGTGTGTACTCGTTGATGTACATGTAACGCAGATCTCTGAACATCATGGATGAGAGAGGTGCAACGGTTGTCAAAGAAAGGGGACAAACCTGAATAAACGTCTTTCCACATCCACTGTACCCACAGATAAATGGTCTTTCGCCGGTATGTATCCGCATATGTCGCGCTAGGTCACTTCGTCGGGTGAACGACTTGCGGCATTGCGGATCTTGACAAGTGTGCACGGTGGGTATTTTGTCCTTCTCTTTCTCCTTCTCGCCGTCTTTCTCCTTGTCCTTGTCCCTGTCTTTATCCTTCTTCTTCGGCTTCTTACCATCTGTCGCGGCCTTTCGTGAAGGAGATGAAGTGGATGCGACGGGCTGATCGGCGGGTGGGCTGGACAAGGACTGGGGAGGGCGAAGGGGTGAACGGGGAGGGGTTTGATTGTTCTGTGCTCGAGTTACGGGGGAAGCCGTCTCATTTGACGAAGGAGCAGCTTGAACAGGGTGTGGATCCGACTCGGCGTCAGCTTCAAAATGTGATGATAGGTGATTCAGGATGTCGCTGATATCGTTAAAGTCTCCCGGAACCCCAGAATGTGGGTCAGGTGAAGATCCATCTGTGTGTGTGCGATGGTTCGGCGACCGTCTATCGCTGTCCCTGTCAATATCAGAATCGTGGTCGTGGGGCTCTCTCGTCGTCGGTTCAAGATATGATAAATCAAGGTCCTCGTTACCGCTATCTCGGGCACCATCCGTAGCATAACCATCGGTATCGCCCGCGGTGAGCGAGTGAAACGCAGGAGCGGTGCGTGTCGTGCGTCGTTCTTTCTCTAGATTTATGCCATGGACTTTCGAAGACTCCGCGTGGCGCCCATTAGACGCTGCGTGTGCATGTGCGGCCTGCAACATGGCAGCTATTCCGCTTAGGTTGAGTCCGAGCTCCGACATTCCTGGGACATCCACATCGTGTTCATCCTCATGACCAGGATCCTGCGGATTACCGTGGGCTTGCCCCTGGCGCTCCCCCTCGTGCTCCATGAGAGCTTGAGCCTGACGCTGTTGTGCTGCAGCACTTAAGAGGGCAGCAGAGGCTGCCGAAGCGTTCTGGTGGAGCAAGGTAGCAATTTCACGCTCCAGCATCTCCACGGAGAATTGCTCTGAGACAGAAGAAGAGCCGAGGGAGAGGGGAAGGCTGTGGTGTGGGGAGTGTGTATGGTGCGCCGCGCTTGTGAACGAGGAGGGTGCATGTTGGACGTCGGACACGTCGAGAACATCATCATCGTGTATGAGCTCGTCTTCTGAGCCTAGAGGGTCGTCATGGACGACATCTGAGAGGTCGAGCACAGGCTCATGCTCGTCGTGTTCCATTCCGGTAATCAATCCCTGTCCGTGGAGCCAATAAAGACGGACAAAGAGGTATCTGGACTAGAGTATAAGACCTGATCAGTGCCAAGTATATATATGTACTCACGAAAGTGTGTCCAAGTCGAGTGGGACGACGGGCGCGTCAAGGATGGTCGAAGTTGAGGTTGAGGTTGAATGACCAAGTTGTTGGCTGAGCCTAACTCGTTTAGCTACCTGCATAAGTCACGTGGCGCTTACCCAGTTTGGACGCGTGATATTACTCCGCGAAGCCCCTGTTAAATACCAAAGCTCGGCGAAGCCGAAGTTATGCAGCCGAAACCTTGGCCGAGACAAGCCATGGCCGCCCACGACACAGCCACAATTCATTGGTAGTCACGTTGCAAGAAACCGTGCCTCGTCTCATTAACAAGCAACTTGCTCTTTAAGCCTCTTGCCCATGTTCACCAAGAACAGCGAACATGCCTGCAAAGACTAACAAACCTATGAAACCAAAGGTCAAACGGTACCACTGGTATGCCGTCGTCCTTTTCATCATGGGGACGCTGTTCCCTCCACTCGGTAGGTATTTCTAGGTATTAGATGGCTGTGGAGCGTAGAACTGACTTCGCTCATGATCCAGCTGTCGCGGCGAGATTTGGGATCGGAAAGGATTTCTGGCTTAATTTGCTCTTGACAATCTGTGGTTACATTCCTGGTAGGTTCTGACCAACCAGCACTCCATGCTACAGACTCATCGTATTGTACAGGACACGCACACAACTTCTACATTCAGGTACGGCGCGCAGCAAACCATTGAGAATATCTTGGTTTAGCTTGCATCTCACACTTACCTCTTACAGAACATCCGAAACAACAAGAACCAGCGCAGGACGCCTAAATGGGCTCAACGCTACGGTCTTGTCGACACATCTACTATCAAGCGCCATGAACAGCGTTCTCAATGGCAAGGAAGATACAGCGACCGTAATCCTGACTCCGGTTACGATAACCAGCCTGTAGAAGAAGGCCAAGTTGGTCCATCCCGTGCTCCTACACAAGATTCTGCACAGAGTCCTCCCGGCAACGACAACGGTTTATGGAAACCTGACGATGAATCCTACTATGGCACCGAGCGCGAGGGTAGCATCCAAACACCAGAGTCAGGTGGACGCTGGCGCTACCCTGCTAACTTCACCGACACTATCCCGGGAGCTGGTGATGCCAACTCCAAGAAGAAGAAGAAAAAGACGAAGGACAGGTGGGCGAGGACAGAGGATGCATATACAGCGCCTGAGCAGAAGAAGAGGAAGAAGAAGTCTAAGAATCGCTCAACAGTTGGCGGTAGTGGTGATGTTGGCTCAACGTACTCCCATCGGAGCGAGTCCACCACGGAATTGGAAATTCCGGAAGACGCGGGTGGGGCAGCTTATGCTGGGCGGAGGGAAAGAACCGGGGACACAGCGGTGGGCAATGGCCACGCTCCCGCTTCACCAGCGGATGAGTTCAATCACGAGTTTTGAGAGGGTCACGATCCAGCCGGCAAGGGCTAGAATCATGTCCGCTGGCGAGATGCCTCTCACAACCTTCGTGTTCCAGTGGGGGAACCTACACCATGCAGTACCTGTATTTAAGTTTGCTCAAGGTTCCCTGAATCTCCATACCATTAATCTGATAGCGCAATGGCCAACTCTGAGTCTTTCACCTTTCGGGACATCACCCGACAACTGTCAACTCACTCTGCTGCTGGCGGCTGTCGGCAATGTCACCATCGGCCGTACTATCGTGTCAGGGCAACAATACCTCTGATGCTTAAAAGTACGATAGGACGGATTTCCCGATGGCCCTCAAACAATCCCCAGCCGCGCGATGCAGCCAATCCTCCTTTACGATATACCTAGTAACTTGGCTGATTCCGAGTCCCAGTACTGGTCTCCCAACACCTTGAAGACGAGGTAACTCTTCTATCACGATGCAAATCCCTGAGATCGCGACCGCTCGGGCTGACCTAATTCCAATCCAGGTTGGTCCTAAGCTACAAAGGTCTCCCTTTCGAGACCAGTTGGGTCGAGTACCCCGACATCGAGGATGTTATAAGGACAGCTGGCGCAGGTCCAACCATGAAGCATCCAGATGGTTCGCCCAAATACACCGTCCCTGCCATCATGGATCCCAACACGAATACCTTCCTCTGTGATTCATGGGCGATCGCCGAGTACCTCGACGAGACATACCCCGAGAAGCCTGTCCTTCCCCCAAATTCACGCACGCTCATCAGTGCTTTCGAGGCCGCGTTCGTCGCTGCATCTCGCTCGTACGCAGTGCCTATTATTATGGTGAGGACTGCGGAGAGGATCCTGAACCCCCGCAGCGCGCACTATATGAGGACAACGAAAGCTGCCACTTTTGGCCTGAAGACATGGGAGGAGATGGTTGGGGATGCGTCGACGAACGAGGCCTGGTGGATGACTTTCAAGAATGGGATGAGCGAGATTGATGGATGGTACAGGAAGGGTGGTGGGAAGTGGGTGATGGGTGACACGTTCTCTTTCGCAGATGTCATCATCGGTGGGCGGTTGTTCTGGTACAAGAGAGTCCTGGAAGAGGAAGAGTGGAAGAAAATGAGTACCTGGGATGATGGTCGCTGGGCTCGACGCTTGGAAGACATCATGCAGGAGTGTCACCTTTGACAACGTTACAATCCTGCACTCGCCTGTAAGAATTCAATATGCATCAGTAACCTAAACTGCAGCTCAAGGATAATACTTGAAACACAGACGGTCGACCCTTACTTATGGTGAGATGCCGTGTATTACAGACAAAGAATACATATGGATCAAGGAGCACATGGATGTTCGGGTCACGTCGATAAGCCGCCCAGGATAGAACACATACCCGCAAGTTCTCCCGAGAAAGTTATCATCAAAAATATGCCTGGATTCTCGCCCTCCGTAAGGGTGGTACATAAAGTCCATGCCCACGTACTGGGAGTCCGTTTCTCACTACGTTGCCGCTGCGATGTTGTCCAAGCTGAAGGTCTTTGCGCCCTTGGTCGGTGTGACACTGGCTACTATCGCCAACGCGCAAGTGTTGGTTGATTTCCAGGTCGCTGAACCACCGCCGGTGCCTACAGATGCCCAGTCGTGCACTACGATGATTCTCGAGTGAGTAAATGAGGGGAACCATCCAGCGACATGGCTAATTCAGGCATTTCAACAGGCATACGTTCGGGAACTCTTATGGATAGTGAGTAAAAACAGTGACAAGGAAAGGAGTCCAATAATCTGACCCGCTTCACCAGCCCAGCGATTGTTCAGTACACGTAAGTCACCAAAAACTCTTGATCAACCATCATTTTTGACTACGGATCAGCCCACCGACTGATTGCGGTGAAGCCGGTTCTTGGGCCGCCGTGACTCTGAACTTCACCGTCACCTCCAACGGAACCCAGTACGACCGCCTTGGGATCTTTACCTTCCAGAATACAGAGAGTACGCATGTCTTATCATGTCAGTTTCGCTTTATTCACCGCACTCACACCCAGTTTGGCGAACGTCCACCCCTGAGCCGACGTACGACGGAATTATCTGGACATACACAAAGGATGTGACACGGTACACTCCTCTCTTTGCGAAACCCGGAGAATTCATCCTTGAGCTGGACAACGTCTTGGAAACTGGTCTGAATGGACAGTATGCAAGTGCGTATCTCCACGGTGCTCTCCGACAGAGTGATGCTCATTGGCAATCACCAACTTTACAGCCACTCTGTATGCAACCTTCTACACAGCTTCGGAGAAATACCCAACAGCGGGACAGTCAAACTTGATCGTCCCGATCTCTACGATGTCCAACACAAGCGCAGATGAGGCTTCTGTCCCCCCTACGTTCTCTGTGAGCCGGGCGATCCTTCGTGTAATGGTTGAGCTAAACTCGAGCCCAAATTTTGTCAGACGAACATAACCCTGCCTCAGAACACAGTAGAGATCTACGCAGAGCTTTACGCGTCAGGTAATGGAGACGAAGAATTCTGGGTATGACACTTGTATTACCTCTTTCCTTGTGCTTGATGCTGAATAGCCAAACAGTACTTCAACACTGCAGACGAGTACCTCGGTGACCTTCCCGCCGGCACAACATACGGCGGAGGACCTTTCCGCGAAATGCGTGTGCTCGTCGACGGCCAAGTCGCTGGAGTGGCTTTCCCCTATGCAGTCATCTTCACTGGCGGCATCAACCCTTCTGTGTGGAGGTGGGTTCATACCTTCGGCGGTCTCTCACGTTGTTCCTGACGTATCATAGACCTATCACATCGTATGGCGCACTTGATCTGCCAACTTACTTCCTTGACTTGACACCATTTGCTCCTGTCTTCGCTGATGGTCTCCCTCACAACGTTTCCCTCGACGTAGCCTCTGCAGAAGCCAACCACACTCTCAATGAGAACTGGTACGTCTCTGGGCTGCTCCAAGTTGTTACGGACCCCTCCGGGAAGCCTACAACTGGCAAGATCACTGCGTACGATGTCCAGCCCTACGCAGTCACCGAGACAACAGCCACCATGGGCGGAGGAGACGTGAACATCACTGTCAAAGCCCAACGCTCGTTGCGCATCGAAGCGACTGTTATCAGCGGAAGTGGGAAAGAGAACAATGTCGTGTTCCAGCAGAACATGGACTACACCAATACGCAGTACTACCTGAACTATACTTATACCCAGGTAGGTGTTTGGAAGTCTGCTGCGAAGCCTGTCATCTAAATCTCTATATTCCCAGAACGTCGCACAAATCTCATCTGGATCGGTACTTTCTACACACAACGGAGTGCCTACTGTCATGGACAACTTCGAATACCCTTTGTATATCAAGATGACATACTTGGATGTCACCAACACCTCGGAGTCATGTATGTCCCGAACTCTGCCTCCGTTGATCTCACCTGACAGATGGGCCCCCAACAGTCTACACGACCTTTGACCACTCGTACAATCGACAGGTCGTCCCAGCTCCTTTCATTCTCGGCTCGACGATCGCAGAGCGTCAACAGACTGGTAAGCCCCGGTCCAAGTCAGAGCCGAGCTCCTCTAATATAGCCTCCCAGCTGGATACTTCACCATTTCGACAACCGGAAACGCAGGAAATGGAACAAGCAACAACACCTTTGCATATACCGACACCAAAGGAAACACCTACAACAGAGATGTGGACGCAGCGTACGACGCGATCACCTACGATGAACAGAGCGGATCTTTGGCAACAAGTGCTCCTCTTCCAGCATCGCCATTCACATCCAATGCGCAGAATATCCCGGCCGCGCGGTTGCCTGGAGGCAGAAATATGAGAGTCATCGGATAGAAATGATCATTATTTTCATCATGCAATGTCGTATAAACAAGCCCGACGCAAGGACACAAGCATTGACATGAACAAATGAGCTGGCCTGCCACACAACCAGACGAATGAATTCGACTGGCATGCGTATCAGGAGCCCATCCCTCCCCACAGCTTTTTAAATTACCGCAAATCTACAACACCTCGGGCAACGACCATGCACGTGTTGAACGGCGAACAGCTCCGTGTTGAGACGGCAGCACCTCCCTCACGCAGGTGGAGAGAGGTTACGCAAATCTGGTGAAGATTCCAGGACCCAATGTACCATCATTGTCTCTCGCGCCCGTTGAGAACGTGAGAGCAGAACCGTGCGAGAAGGGGTCTCTAGAAGAGACCGACGACTCGTCCGGACTCCGGGTCGAGTCCGACTTCCCAGAAACCTACGTTTTCTCATGAGATGGGGAACGTGAGAGGAGTTTGGGGCTTATCGCTCACCTGGACGTGTGCCGAGACCTGGCATCGTCTGCATGTCGCCGAGGATGGGGTACAAGAAGCCAGCACCAGCTGATAGGCGGACTGCACGGATGGGGACAGTGAAGCCTGAAGGAGCGTTCTTGAGCGAGGGATCGTGGGAGAAGGAGTATTGTGTCTTGGCCATGCAAACTACGCGTCCCGGTGAGAAACTGTGACTAGAGACAATTAGAAGTGCACGTACTAGGGAGGTTGCCGTAGCCTTGGCGGGTATAGGTATCAACTTGCTTGCGAGCCAGCTCGCTGAGCTCGATGCCAGATGCGCGGTATATTTCCTTGCAGATGATGTTGATCTTTTCTTCTATGGGGAGGTTGAGGTCGTAAAGGAACTTGAAGTTGGATTCTCCCTCGCAAGTTTCGATAACTGCCTCAGCGAGAGCGCGAGCACCTGCACCACCCTCAGCCCAGTGGTTGCTGACGACAGCAGCATCAGCTCCTGCAGCGAGGGCCTCCGTACGGATAAGCTCGAGCTCAGCGGCGGTATCAGAACTGTTTGCCCACATCAGCACACATCAGACAGCCCTTCTAAACGATACTTACGCAAACTGGTTGATGGCGATGATAACCTTGACACCAAACTTGCGCGAGTTCTCAATGTGTCTCGCCAAATTCTTGCATCCCTCCTTGAGCGTGACGAGATCCTCCTTAGTGTAGGTGTCAGCAAGGGGCTTGCCAGGGGTGACCTCAGGTCCACCACCGTGCATCTTGAGCGCACGCGTAGTCGCGACGATGACAGTGGCATCAGGCTTGAGACCAGAGACACGGCACTTGATGTTGCAGAACTTCTCCATACCCATATCGGCACCGAAACCACCCTCAGTGAGAACGTAGCCAACGCGGTCTGACGAATCGCCCGGTTCAGTGCCCGCGAGCTTGAGGGCGACGCGGTCAGCAAGAATGGACGAGTTGCCGTGGGCGATGTTTGCGAATGGACCGGCGTGAACAAAGACAGGGGTACCCTCGAGCGTCTGCATCAAGTTGGGCTTCACGGTGTCCTTCATCAAGACAGCAAGTGCGCCTCCGACACCGATATCATCAGCAGTGATAGGGTCGCCACGCTTGCTTGTCGCAACAACCATCTCCCCGAGCTTCTCGCGCATATCAGCGAGACCGGTCGTCAGCGCCAACACAGCCATACATTCACTGGCAACAGCGATGTCGAAACCAGCCTCGCGCTCGTGACCCTGCTCTGTGGGGTTACGGCCGAGGGTGACTCTACGCAGGAAACGGTCGTTGGTGTCGAGCACGCGGTTCCAGGTAATAGTCTCAGGGTCGACATCAAGGCGGGCGAAGCGGTTGATCTCTTCGGGTGTCAAATCGTTAGGGTTAGTCTTGTCGATGCCAAGTTTCTTGAGGCGCTTGAACATGAGAGGGGCGAACTCCCGCTTGCCCTTTTTGGAGGGGACGAGACGGCTGAAGAGAGCCTTGTCGGACTGGGTGGCCTCGTGGAAAATACGAGCGTCGAGGGCGGCAGCTGAACCATTGTCAGATCGGCCCCAAAGAGTCCGTGAGTATCACATACCGAGCAGATTGTTAGCAGCAGTGACGGCGTGAATATCACCAGTCAAGTGCAAGTTAAACTACAATGCATTGTTAACCAGGAATGTCTGCGAAGAATCGCATTGTACATACCTCGTCCATAGGAATGACCTGACTATAGCCTCCACCAGCGGCACCACCCTTGATACCAAAGGTAGGTCCTTGACTGGGTTGACGAACACAAGCAAAGGCAGGGCGGCCAAGGTGTGCACCCAAAGCCTGGGCAAGACCAATGGTTGTAGTCGACTTACCCTCACCAAGAGGCGTAGGCGTGATACTAGCACCATCGTCAGCATCCAACCTCGTTCACCCGGAAGCCCACTTACCCAGCGATGACGATGTACTTGCCGTCCTTGCGGTGCGCCAAGCGATCCAAAACACTGAGCTCGACCTTGGCCTTGTACTTGCCGTAGCTCTCCAACTCATCAGGGAGCAGGCCCATTTCTTGCGCGAGCTGGGTAACGGGCTTGGGAGTCTGAGCCATGGCGATTTCGATGTCGCTGGGGACCTTCTCCTTGATGCTGAGCGCAAGAGGCTTGATCCTGCGTTCGCGAGCCTTCTCGAAGAGACGCTGAGCGGATGTGGTGACGTTCTCCATGAGCAGGGCGACGGTCATGGGGCCGACGCCTCCTGGAACAGGGGTGATGTGCGAAGCATTGAGAGCAGCCTCGGCATACTCGACGTCACCGACAAGGCGTTGGCCTGACTTCTTGGTCGCGTCTGACAAAACATTAATTGACATCCATATCGAAGAAATAAGCCAGAATTAAAAATACCTGGGACAGCGTTGATGCCGACGTCGATCACAACTGCACCAGGTTTAACCCATGAGCCCTGGACGAACTCCGTTTGTCCGATTGCGGCAACTACGATATCAGCTTGTCTGACCTGATCCATAGTCCCGGTTAGAAAGATCTCACACGTCACACGAGTCGATGTTGAGAGTACTCACGATCGCCTCGATGTTCTTGGTGCGGCTGTGGCACTGGGTGACAGTGGCATCCTTGTTTCTCAGTAGTGATGCGACGGGGTTTCCGACAATATCGCTGCGACCGAGGACGACTGCGTTTGCACCTGCGATGGGGACACCGGTGGACTCGAGGAGACGAATGACAGCTGCAGGAGTGCATGGAGTAAAGAGTGGGGAAGAAGCACGAGAAGATAGATGACCGATGTTATACGCGTGGAAACTAAGATCGCAAGATTGTCAGATAATGGACGTTCCCACAGATTAGAGTATACCCACCCATCGACGTCTTTCTCAGGAGAGACAGCCTCGGTGACCGCGCGGACACCATCGGCGTCGACGTGAGGGCCGAGGGGAAGCTGAACGAGGATACCGCTTATCTCCTCATCGTCGTTCAGTTTCTTGACGATCGAAACAACCTCCTCGACTGTGGCCGCTTCGGGAAGCGTGATGTGCTTAAACTTGACCCCGACCTCCTCAGAGGCCTTTGCCTTCATGCGGACATAAACGGTAGAGTCCGGGCGCTCACCAGCTTGCACGATGGCGAGCTGTGGTTGGAAACGCGGGTACTGGGCTTTGAAAGCCTTGATCTTTTCAGCGACCCCTTCGCGAATTGATCTAGGAAAAGTCAATCAATAATTAGTGATCGGGGTGATGGACAGAGACATACTTTGCGACGACGGTGCCGTCGATAACTTGTGCTTTGGAGGAGGACATTGTGGTACGAATGAAAGAAAGGTAATGCGGGGAATGCTTGAAGATATAAAGTGATCTCAAGCGAGGAGAAGATGTACACAGGATAGTGCGAAATGGAGGCTTGAATTGACTTGCCATCTTCTCGGTCAGGGAATAATTATCGTTATCTCCCTTGCCAAATTTGGTGAAAAGCCAGAAGCCCCTCTACAAGCGACCGGGCTTGTTTCCGCGCGCAATGGAAAAAAAAAAATATGAAACAGAAAGCACGCACACAACGACGGTGGGCAAAAAGTGAACGGTGACAGCGGGAACAAGCCAGTCAACGTCCACTCTTCGTTTTATTTTTAAAGCCGATGTGACTCCCCCTTCTTCCAGTTACCCCGAAGATTTCGACACGAATTACGGTCAAATTGCAACACCATTAGTCGTAAATTTGCCGATTCTTTACAATGTTTTGGTGGGCGAAATCTCGTTCCATTTCAGGACCGTGCCTGCAATGGAGGAAGACTCCCACGGTCACGCGAGCCGCATCTGTTACCTTTTCCGAAAATTTCAGTGATGCTGTTACTCAAGCGGCCGAAGCCATTCACCAAGTCCACGAAGTCTCTTCCGTTTGTTCGCTGTCTCAAACAACGACAAGACCCCCTTCTCTTCTTCTTTCACATAATCATGAACGCCGCATACGCAAGACAAGCCCTTAGCTCATGTACGGCTTCGCTATCGTCCAGAGCTATCGGCCGCTCGTCACGAGATGTCTGGACACGTTCAAGTCGGCGTTTAGCACTCGGAGCACGACAGTACTCTGACGACAAAGCACAGTCGTCCGCAGGGGAAAAGTCGCAGCAGGCTAGTGAAGGTGCGAAGCAGGAGGGGGGCGAAAAAACTGAGGTCACTCCGGAAGCGGAGTTGCTCAAAAAACTCAAGGCAAAAGAGGCAGAGACCGTCGATCTCACCGTCAGTGCATTCCTCTCCCTTGTATCAAACGCGTGATTGATAGCATATCATTACCTTTCATTACAGAGTCGACTACGGTATCTCCAAGCAGACTTTTTGAACCTGCAGCGCAATGCTGCTCGTGAAAAAGAGCAGCAGCGTGACTTTGCTATCACCCGGTTCGCAGGGGACCTTCTCGAGACTGTCGACGTTCTTGCCCTCGCCCTCAAATCCGTCCCCCAATCTGCACTGACTCCCGAGTCCTCACCATCGGATGTATCCTCCGCTCCGGCTTCCGACTCTTCATCGCCAAAATCCGCCCAGGCCTACCTCACAGAGTTACACCAAGGCGTCGAGATGACCCACCGTCTCCTTCTCTCTACCCTGTTCAAGTACCACGTCAAGTCATTCGATCCCACGGGTGAGAAATTCGATCCTAACCGACACGAAGCGCTCTATCAGGCCCCGATACCGGGTAAAGAGCCTGGAACTGTGTTGGAATGCCAGAAGATTGGGTACACGATCAAGGATCGGTTATTGCGCGCCGCGCAGGTCGGCGTTGTCCAAGAGACTTCATGACCTCCGGACAACTGATGTGGGTTTGAGCGAGGGGGAGTCATAGACGTCGAAGAGGGAGTGAGTGAGCGGTGAGGGTGGGTTGGATTAGAGGACAGTCGGCTATTCTACAGCTCTAGATGCTCTGGATGGCATGCACGCATCATCACGATAGACATAATCTAGCATTGATAATTCAACGAATCTCAACTCCGAATTGATCCTGTAGGCGTGATGTCACCTGAGCATGCAGGGTATTAGTCTCATCATTGGTTAGAGACCTAGACGAGTGTAAGTGTTGGAGGACTCAGAAAGGATATGAAGAGTTACCTATCCATTGACCGGTAATTGATTCGGTAGCATACGCTCTTTTTGTTTGTCCCCGGGTGGGTGAAACTGTCGGTCTGAAGCACGCGTCAGCTCTTCCTGTGGTTAGACGAAGGAGTAACTCTCACCATTTTGACGTCCTCAGCAATATCACCGACTACATCCCTGATAAGGTCGCAGAAATCGTTGTCGTGGAGCTCCATGTTCTCGGGTAGCCAGAAGCTAACGTCCTTGTAGCACACCGGGTATTTCGAGTATGACTTGAATGTCGTTATTTCTCCTTGCTTGAACTGCGAGAGGAATCTGGCGTCTTGGGACCAGAACAAACGGATGTCGGGAATAGAGTAAAGGATCATTGCTATCCGTTCAAGTCCAAGGCCGAATGCCCAGCCCAGCTTATTCTTTACGTCTACAAACGCGTGAGGTTTGCATTGCAAAGGCGATATGAACACACTTACTCGCGTTGTCCAGCGTTGGCTGATAAATGACTCCGCACCCAAGAATCTCAAGCCATTTACCGCGGAAAAACACCTCGACCTCGAAACTAGGCGTCGTCCAGGGGAAAGTTGCCTCTATCCACCTTACTCTCAAAGGATTTTCCGGAGTCGCCCCGACACGTCCGCCAAAGAGGCCAAGAAGAAGACTGTTCAGCGAGAGCTTCAAATTCTTCGCAATCAGCTCCGTATGTTTCGGGTCATGTGCGGGCTGACAAGGATTTGCCGGCGACAGGTGCGACACGTCTTCAATGATGATATTCGATCGCTGCAAATGCGCCTCGAGCCTTGCATTGTCATCCTCAATCTCCTTCATCCCGTCCGCGTCGGCCGAAACGATTCGCGCACCCTCCGTTTGGTGGAACACGGGGTAATGAGACCCGTCGATCTCGTCGCGTCTGTATACGTCTGCCGTTAGGAGCCACTTCGTATCGCCCTTTCCGAAGACCTCGACTTCGTGCGCCGAGGTGTGCGTGCGGAGCATTAGGTCTTTGTTCACGTAATAACTGTCCGTAACGGAGCGCCCCGGGTGGTCAGCGGGGAAGGAAAGTAGGTCGAAGTTTTGGTATGGAGTAACGAGAGGAGAGATCGAGGAGTGGTGGGTGTATGTCGGGAAGTGGGACTCGATGAGGGAACGGAGGGTGCTGAGGGGGTGGGAGGGCTGCGTGTGTAGCTTGAGAGGAAGCTTAGAGATGATAGTAGGGGATATGTTGGTCATGTGGTCCGTTGAGTAGTCTGTGCCCATGACATTGACAGTTGGAGGACGTGTGGATGCACTCAGGTTTGCATAGGACCTGGAAAGCATTGGCCTGCCTCCATGCCGGGCAAGCGAGCGGATGAAACGCATTTCAGCGCTATGTTTTCCTAAAAACCAACGCGAAACAAGGTCAGCCCCGAACCAAAAGCCTCGAGTCCAAGTGCTAGTGTTGTCTACGTTCTTGACTTGGAAGTAGTCCAGCTAACCTTGACTACCAAATTTGCTACTTTGAAATGATCGGGACGCGTTTGTTTACTGTTGTTGTCCAAAAGCCTCTAACCTCCTGATCACGTGCATTCTCAGCACTTACACCTTCACTCGCAATTAATGTCCCTCCGCATCAAAATCCCGACCAAGTCCTCAACGGAACCGCAGTCGCAGGTATATCGTGTCAATAGCTCTGCATTACAAGGAATGAAGCTTACAAAATACTGCGGTGCTCATCACGGCGTGCCGATAGCCATCCACCTCAACGTCTAGCTCCTTGAAACGCAAATCATCCAAACGCCCACTAGTGATAAATTCGGACGACGAAGATGAAGCTGCCGACAGCGCTGATACGCGCTTTGAGCCCCAAAGGGTGAAGCGCGCCCGAACGGTCGATACCGATGAACCAAGCTCCGTTATGGATGCCATGGATGTCGAGATGCAGGTAGACATTGACGGAGACGTGGAGCCTACGAGTAGCATCGGCGATGACTCGCATTTCCTCTCTGAGCATACCTACGCTGCCGACGCCCACGTGCGCGACCTCTCCCAACCGTCCATTCACCCGAAGAAAAAGGCTAGGACAGAGAGCATGAGTAAGGGAGGGAAGAGCTCAGGCTCTGGCACTGCGACAAAGAAGAAGAGACATGTCGTGTATTCGGATGACGACGACGATATAGATGTGGAGGACGACTTCGTGGAGGATGATTTATTGGATGATAGCGCCCTTCCATTTGCAGATGCTTCGGACGACGATTTCGAGGACGACACTGTGCATAGACGTGGAGGTTCGAAGTCGAAGGGAGGTGCGACGACAAAGAGTAAAGCGGGACAAGGAAAGGCGGGGATGTTGAAAGGTACGAAGGGGAAGGGCTCAAAGGAGAAGGAGAGGGAACGAGAGATTTTAATGAAGGATGAACGCAAACTAACTACGACGACCTCACGAGCATCGAGTGCCGCGGCCCAAACTCAGGCCCCAGACTTGTTTGCCAACGACGACTCGTCCGCCGCGACTGCTTCAGCCGCTGCCGCAGATTCTTCCGCCACCCACCCTGCAAAGGATACCATAGACCCATCCATCCCGAAGAAGCGCAAGCTTCCACCTATCAAGAAAACGAAACAAGCCGGTTCCACAGGCACCGCGACGCCGCCTGCTACTAGCAAACCGCCGCCGACCACCGAGAACGCAGCCAAACCTGCACCGAGTATGCTGCAGCGAAAACAAGCACTGACAGGGGTACGAGACGTGGATCTGGCGGACTCAAAGATTTATGCAGAGCTCTTCAAGGGTGTAAGTCGTCCCTTAGCTTATGTTGACCTTCAAAAGCCCATGCAGTATGCCAGACTGGAGGAAGTACACCTCGTTCGGGTCTGAACAGACGAGAGAAGGAGGAGGAACGGCGGCGAGAGCTCAATAAGATGAGGGATGAGGCAAGAGCCAAACGAGATGAGGAAGCAGTAAGCTCGTTGACGACTCAAGTCTGCCCTCCCTGACGAGCACACGCCCTCCAGAAAGTCACATTTGATCTACAGTCTCAAGCCGACAAAATAGCACGGTTTGAACAGCGGCTACGAGCTGAAAATAGCACCGCTTTGCACCCAAACCTCCTTGCTGCGAAGTTCAGAGACGAATGGGAAGTGGAGAGACGGAATCGACGATGGGATGAACGGGGGGCTCCTAAGGAAGATGGAGAGGCATAATTGGAACTCCTTGCGTTGTGGATCTTTTGTTGTTTGCTTTCGATGCCCGCAAGGATGTAGTTTACTGTAGATCTATAGACGTACACATTTATAAGGACTTCACCATTGGCATTACTTCGTCACCCATCCTCCAAGTACTATCATGTCCCACCACTATCGTCGTCAGTCCGACTCAGCGACTCACGTAGAGTGTCAGACAGTCTGGCTATCTGGTCAAAACATGTATCAAACCACTTCTTGTCGGCCCTCTTCTTTGTAATTTTTGTAGCCGAAGCTGGCGCGGAAGAAGAAGAGGAGTCCTTGATACTCAGCTCGCTCAATTGCTTCTCCAGTTCAGCAACGGCAGGAAAGAATGGAAGCAGCTGGCTCTGCAACGTGGTAGCCACCTTTGCAAGAGCGACGGTTTCTTCGCAAATTGAACTTCGGTCTTGTGGCGTGTAAAGCGTGGCAACGAGATCGTCCGAGGTGGTCAGGAGAAAGTTCGATTGTATAAGAAGGGCGTCAAATGCCGTATTTGAGATGGGAACGAGTGGAGGGGACGAAAGCAGGTCAAGGAGGATGCGCTTGTGGAGAAGTGTAGTTAGTCGTAGTATTTGATGAACCTGGCGAAGACGATGGCTCAAAATAATGTATTGTCAAGATGCAGACAAAGTACTGTACATTTTTCGCGCGGGCGAGCTCGTCCTTGTTCATCTTACCAGAATCACCGAGGCCAATTTCGTCCCATCCGTCATCAAAGTCATCCCCTTCGTCCACCCCTTCTGCTTCCTGGATCATACGATCAACTTCGTGAAGATTATCCTCGAGTGATTCTTTATCAGCTTTCCAATATTGGTGAACGGCAGATTGGTTATCTTTCGAGATACCAGCTGGCCCTCGCGCTTTCGTGATCAGTTCGTGGAGGGTCCCTGTCCTGACGAGGTATTCTTCCCCAGAAGCACCACTACTGGCAGTCTGGGGACCACGGGCAGTGTGATTCAAAAATGTCTGCACGAGGGCACGCAGAGCCTCGATAATCTCCTTGGCTCGATTGGTGACATCCTTGACAATCGTTGCTCCGTGTATATTCTCGGCAAGCAGGCCGGTACAGTGAGCTACTCCTGAGGTGTGTTTGGCGAGATCCTGTAGGAGGGGGAGAGAAGCAGAGTAGGTCGGAGATGAAGGCTTGAGAGCGAGTGCAAGTTTAGTCGTCAGGTTGTAAATCAGAGCAAGTAAGGAATCGAGATCCTTCAAGATAACAGATAGATCATTTGTTTCGGGATCTGATTTCTCGCCACGCGCTGTGGCAGCGGCGAGTGCAGACAATGCAGCGGTGCATGTCTGCGAGACAAATGTCAACGCAACGATAGCTAGACACAGTCACATTTCATCAGACCAGCCACAACTTTTGCCTTTGATCGACTTACCTTTCTGCTTGTCGCTCATTGTTGTCCGTCTACCTTCTTCGAGTCGGAGAGGTGAAGTCGGAAGGACTTGATTACGTAACCGACACTTTGGCCTTTTTCTTTCGTGTGTGATCGGCTCTTGGCCTCAAGCTCACCTCCATACAAAGTACTCCCCGGACTTCAAGTTCAAGTGCATGTCCCTGCACTTGTTGGTTAGTTTCAGTATTTGCTACTAGTACATTCAATTTACTCACCGACGTATACACCCAGTTCTCGGGATCGCTGCGCGCCCAAGCGCGCTCGTTACCGACACCGTTCCAGCCATGCATTCAACTCCGTTCCTTGTCAAGCTTTCGTCGAACAGTATTACTACCAAGGACCACATTAACTCATAAAGCATTATCTCTAATAACACCACCGCCTAGACATCATCTATCATGGCCGCAACCGCGTCTCCGCCGAAGTATATCCCTCTCTCCTTGGTCCAAAGCCACCTCCACTCCGTCTCTGGATACCATCGAAGATATAGCAAGGCTCGAAGCAGAGGCGAACGCAGACCCAGACAATGCTTCAAAGCATGTTGCCTTGTTCCAAGCTATGATGAAGACCAAGACTAGGGCTGGGTATGGCTTGGTTATAGCCCGATGGGAGCGAATGTGTGAATTCGTAAGTTGATGTTGTCGCAGGACAACACTCCAAATCCGCTTATTCCATGTGTATGTAGGACCCCACATCACCGCTCCTCCAGTCCGACGAGGCATTTGGGATTTACTTGGATGCTCTCACAAGTTGTGGGCTCCAGTCATCCGTGGACCTTGCAGTGCGGAGAAGGGAGTCGCTTCTGGATTCTTTGGCCGCGGATCCTGGTACTACGCCTGAGAGTGAAACAGTTACTGCAACGACTTCTCCACCACTAGATACCATTGCCACGGATACACCACAAGTTTCTGCGAGCACTATGATACCACCGCCACCTTCGCCTGAGCCATCGGGACCACAGTCTCGAAGCCGGAGAATAGCTTCATATTTGCTCGCCAGTCGAACGAACCCCTCTGCAAATTCGGAAGCCTCGTTAAGATCTAGCAAGGAAAGCCTGGCAACAGCTTTGATCGGAGGTGCTGGCGTTAGCGGCAAGCCGATTCATGTTACTATCAGCGAACGTGAGCACACACCATATAATTATTGTCCCAATCAATGTTGACAGTGTCAATCAGCAAAGGGGATGACTTTGGTGCGACTCATCAGATTTTCGATTGTGGCCACGCTGGGAACCTTCGGTGAGTTCATGCCTTACCTCTTCCCCCGCTTTCTCATCTTCTGCTCTAGTACTCGTGATCCTTCTCTCCGTTTTCTTGGAGGCCTCTGGCATCATGAAGGCTCCGCGTGAGATACCTGAATTCGAGCCTGTCGACGAGAAGACTGTCAAATTCAGCGACGTTCACGGAGTTGATGAAGTCAAACAGGTGTGGGCCCAGTCCTTTGTCCGGTTCACGCCCCGTTACCTGACATATATTAGGAACTTGCCGATGTCGTGAAATTCTTGAAGGACCCGACTGCCTTTGCGTCGCTTGGCGGTAAGCTGCCGAAGGGCATCCTCCTGACAGGTCCGCCTGGTACTGGAAAGACTATGCTTGCAAGAGCAGTCGCGGGGGAGGCAGCCGTTCCCTTCTTTTTCGCCTCAGGTTCTGATTTTGAAGAGATGTTCGTCGGCGTGGGTGCAAAACGCGTCCGCGAGCTCTTCGCCGCTGCCCGCAAAAAGCAGCCTGCCATCATCTTCATTGATGAATTGGACGCTGTGGGTGGGAAACGATCCCACCGTGAACAGCAATACATGAAACAAACTCTGAACCAGCTCTTGGTTGAGATGGATGGATTCTTGCAATCCGAGGGGATCATCGTCATTGCTGCCACTAACTTCCCCGAAAGTTTGGATCAGTAAGTGCTCCCGAGACCTTTATCCCACAAATATAGCTTACAATGTGATGTGCACAGCGCGCTCACACGCCCCGGTCGCTTTGATCGACACATTGCGGTACCTCTTCCCGACATTCGTGGAAGAATACAGCTCCTTCAACACTTCATGAAGAGCATAACAGCTAGCATGGGTAAGCTTTTTGCTTGACATTCCTCCAAGTCATCTCTAAACAAACATCTCTGACCTTTTAGCTGTCGACACTACGATTCTCGCTCGGGGTACCCCCGGTTTCTCTGGTGCCGAGCTCCAGAATATGGTCAAGTGAGTTACCTTTTCATCTCTCAGGAGGCATTCCGGACTCTGAACCGGACTACCAGCCTAGCCGCAATCCAGGCATCAAAGGAAGGCTGCAACGAAGTCACCCTAACGCATTTTGAGTGGGCCAAGGTAGTACCCTTATTTCGATTTCATTCAGAGAGCTCATCTAGCCGATACGCAGGATCGCATCGTCATGGGAGCTGAGCGAAAATCTGCATACATTGACGATGAATCAAAGCTGCAGACGGCGTATCATGAGGTACGTCAAAAACAAAGCGCGCGTAACGAGGAATATAGGAACCTGATTCGGCTTTAGGGAGGGCATGCTCTAACCGCGCTCTATACAGAAGGTGCTTTGCCTTTGCATAAAGTTACTTGCGTTCCCCGCGGCCATGCGCTTGGTGTCGTACGTGTTTAATCGTTGTGCGAAGATTACCCGCGTGGTACTGATGCAGTGTAACTGCGACTATTTCCAGACCTCTCAACTTCCAGAAAACGATATGTTTTCCGTGACGAGAACACAATACAAGGCCCGCATAGACGTTTGTATGGGAGGTCGGGTTGCTGAGAACCTGAGTAGCCATTGTTTCTCCTAAAACATGTCCCTCTTATTCATTTCTCATCACAGTTTATGGTGAAGGAGGCGTCACCAGCGGGTGCGTGTCTGACCTTCAAACAGCAACGCGCACGGCAAATTCAATGGTCAAGGTGAGACGGGACGGCGCGTAAGAAATTCGCTTGCTGATGCTCGCGACCCTTCGTCCAGCACTTCGGTTTCTCCGACAAAGTTGGCCCCGTTTTCCATTGGGATGATAATCCCTCCGAAAGCGCCGCAACGCGCGAGAAGATCGATTCGGAGATTTTTGAGTAAGTGCCACGGAGATTTTTTTGCAGTCCTTTTGGCCGGTGGATCGTTATGAACCGTTCTTTGCCTTTTTTCCAGCTTACTTCAGCAGGGCGAGGCTCGCGTGACTAAGCTTCTGCAGGAGAAGAAAGAGGAACTGGATCGGGTATGTGACTCTCTGTCTAAGGCCTCCAGAGTCCTAAAAGTTTCCCGCACTGGCTTTGCAATAGCTCGCCCACGCCTTGGTTGAGCACGAAACACTCACCGCCGATGAAGTCAGGAAGGTCATCAAAGGCGAGCCAATACGGAACCTGGAGCAGAAACTAGCCGAGACACCGGTTTCCGAGAGTATCTCGCAACCACTCCCTGCGTTATCATGAGGTGATTTTTTGGAGAAGACCTAGACTGAGCTGCATACAGAGCAGGTGATATATAATCTATACCTTATGCATACGGTTGACCTTAAGCTATACACTGCAATCACGCTTCTCTTTGGAAATTTGTCCCACCTGAACGACGAGCCCTCACTAACTTTTGCTATCAGAATTGATCAGGGCTAGCCTTGAGTCCATAAGTAAGTACAAGGCACGAATTTAAAATGATGAAGTTAATCTTTTGCCAGTCACGTTGCGGCACCTTTCTTACCATCACCCTAATTAATGAAGAGTCCATTAAGACAAATGAAAAGGCATGGGATCATTGGGACGCTAGAGGCTACGTTTGAGGCATGGGTCGCTGCGCTGTCGGAACCTAATTGCCATCGCGAAGTCCATTAGCAAGTGCGGTGCGATCCAGAAGGGCTCCCTAAGGACCACCTCATGCGCGCTTGGGGACTAACAGGGACTACTTAACTTGTCGTCGCATGGGCTGAGGAAACAGAGTTTCATCTCCCGCGCTTCTTTCAGCGCCGTTTCTGGGGTGTACGCGGATAAAATGGGTGTGCAACGTGCCACATTACGCCAAGAGCTGATGTCAAGGCGATGAAATCTGATCACCTTGGGCAGGCCCTAGGGTCCACGCTCTCTTGTCATGCGGAAATGCCAGGTCACCAGCAGGAGACAATCGGCCGACTATGTTACGCACTCATCCAGCAACGTTGTGTTGGTGAGGCGGTAGGTTCAAGTGCCTCCATGGCAAATAGGGGAGTCCTCGATGTCGGGTGTAGGCATCAGAATCAGCAAAGGCCATGTCGAAGAGCATTTTTGCAAGAACGAAGTCGCGGCCCATAGTCCCCTCGAAGAGAAAGGGATTATATATTAAACATGGGCGGTGGCAGGTATGCAGGATAGCCCACTAAGTTAACAGCCAACAATGAACTCCGGCAGATACTGAGCCGGAAATGCAACGAGCAACCCCCGAAGCTCAGGGCAGCAAACTCACGAGAAAAAAATGAAACTGGTCTTCAACACCAATCGCTGATTTTCTGCAAGGGGCGATGCGCGTCTTACACAGTGCGACTTCTGCGTGGGTCTTGTTCTGCCCTATCACCAAATTAAGCGCCCCATTTTCAGGCTGGATAAGCTGGATAGCGTGACGACAGCACTCAGAACCCCACTAGCGGCTACGTTCGATCAGCTCACACTCATGCGTAAACATTGACCTCGACAGAGTTTAACGTCCATGCGGTTTCCGGAACATGGCGAGCATCTCAAAGGCTCGTCCAAAAGTTGGGTACATCCAATATCAACAGCTCTGCAGAAAAGAACCTCTAAACGCCGGTATAGATTCATGTGCGCACCAACGGAGAAACCATGCTTGTGAATCCATGTTACTGCATCCCAGTAGCCTTTGTAAGGGAACGCCTGGTATCTGTACAAGGAGTTCCATCGATGACAGGATTTTTCGCATCGGGCAGTCGCTCGAGGGAACGAGGATCACTGATCGACACAAAGGTCCCTGGAACGCCGTTGTGCCGCTGGTAAGTTGTCATCTGACAGCAGGGTGAGAGTATAACTGTCATGACAAGATGGATGAAGAAAATAGTTGCATATTTAGACCGCTTGGGATGCGAATAGGAGGAATTGGAGTCTAGGGAATGTTTTGCCGGTCCCCGCACAGTAGGAGTGGAACTTCCTGCGCGACGGAAGCACACTGTTATCTAGGCTGGATAGGGGTTATCTAAAGGATAGAGCGATCATCAAAACCTTGTCAGCCGATGGAGGCCTTTTTACCACAAAGTGGTGCGACCAGGTTCCAGATGGGTCGGCTGCGGATAATTCCATGCTGGAAATTAGGTCAGAAATAGACAATGAAGCCCTTAAATAGTGGCGTTTGGTCTGGAGGCAGATGTCACAATGAAACGTTCGTTGAAATGAATCGGAGTCAGCCAGGTGGAAGGTCCAGTAGAAATAGTTTTGAGTATGACGAAGCACCACGGCGATTGAAGTTGATACTTGGTTGGTTTGACGGTGAGGTTGCGGTTACTCCAGCGCGGCTCCGACCTGTGGCACGAGATGCGAAGAGAGCTCACAGAGAGGGGCATGTCCATTCACGCACAGAAGTTGTGAACCAACATTATCACCCAGTTTTATGAGATAAATCGCAGTGACTCCGAGTCTGAGTGAGAGAATAAGGAAGCTGGCAAGATCGTACCTTTTTACGTTCCACGGACATCTCTGCCGCATCCAATTCGTGGGGCAAATATTGCCTTGACCGGATCTGAAAGTTGCGCCTCGAGGCCTCTGTCCATATGCACCAATGTCGATCATAGATCGCAACAGGGTCATAGGGTGTGCAAATATTCATCTCCGTACCAGCCATGACTTGCGCTTGTACTTTTTGGAACTGTGACAGATAAAGGACTTTCCTGGGATGCAAAAATTGCTTCAGCACGGGACTTGGCGGAGCTGAACGTATGTAATATTCAATTACACGTCTGTGCATTTTCGGCTTTAAAAAGCAGACTGGGCTTGCTGATGAAGGGGTTGTGAACCCTTTACCGTGAACTTAGCTTGGGACTGAGCTCCTTCGTTGAACAATAAGGCGACAACTAATATACGGTAAGCGCGGAGGCCCTGTTGTCTATGCCGCCGGGAGACGTATCGGACTGACCAAGTTTGAAAGGCAGTGCACGCGGGAAGTCAAAAACGTTGTTCCAAACCGTTGTTTATTAGCGTTCTCCTACCTCCGCCGACGAGACGTAGGCCCTCCTCCTGGATCAACCTCGCGTCTATATCTAACTGAAATAGATCTGTTTCGCCCAGGATGTGTCACCGTTTACTGAAATTCATCAAGCACACGGAATGTGGCCACAATACCTTTCAGGGAGACACCTTCATCGACTGCCATTCTGAGGCCTGCTGGATCAGTAGCAGTCACCCAACGACATGTGGATCCCCTTCCAGACCTTGTAACTGCCGTAGATATTACGGGTACATCGTTCTCGCCAAAACTTTTTCCGCGAAGGTTGTCTTACTTTGTTGCTTTATAACAGGCAACCAGAACGGGTGATCACTCAAGAAGTGAGTGCGCTCAATTTAGATCACGATCGGTAACTCATTGATCCGTCTTGCTGATCCGCTCCTTCACAGACCCCCGACAGATGCCCCCAATGTCCCCTTTGACCGTGACCATACTCTCCTCCCGCTTTCTTATGTACCTCACGATCCGCTCATTTAACTCGTATTCATGATTGGACAATTAGCATCTACTGTACATACTGGGACTGACTACCTACATCGCATGTAACATGACCGTGGCTTTTGGGGGGATTTCAACTTGCTAGCAATCCAAGACTCCGAGCACAGGCTGGGGGGCAGAGACCACGTCAATTATAAATCAAGGTCTACAATCATATCGTCGTCAATGCCTCCGTCGCCAAAGTCATCCGAGTCCATGGCATCGCCCCCTTGCTGCTCATGCTGCTGCTCGAGTAATAGCGCCTGCTCCTTCTGCTTGGCCTGTGCCTTCTCGATGTCTTCGATTGTCCACAACGATATGCCTGTCTGATTTTCGTTCGGATTCTGTGATATAGTCCGCATGAACAATTTTGACAGTGTCAAGGCCATATCCGTGGAAAGGTTGGAAGCCACTTCAGTGATGTACTGGTTAATCCAGCGGGGCAACTTAGCACGTTTGTCCGCTCGTGCAAAGCGCTATGTGAAGGTCAGTTACGAGCATGACAAAGATAGTTTAATGACGCACTTTATCAGCGAAGACCATGAGTCCCCAATCCGTTTTTCCACGGAGGACACGTCCCACGCACTGGGCAGCATTTCGCATGGCGTCGAACCCAAGGAACTCAGATTCCCGTATCCGGTATGCATCTCGAAGATATTCAAGCCGCGCTTTCAAGATGCGACTCTCTGTGTACTGATATGGCACCCTGTATTTTATTACGGTTAGTCTCGTACTATTAGAACGACAACTTGAATTACCCAAACATGATCACAGCTCGACCATAGTTATGATCGAAATCGATTCCCTCGGACACTTTGCCTCGGGCCACGGATAATAGCACAGCTCCCCGTCCATTATCGCAGGCCTATAACGAAGCTTCAGATATGAGATAGCAAGCTGAGTGATGAAATGGACTTACTCGTCTGTAATTCTCAAGTGCTATGCTGGTCTCATTTGCATCTGGTGTTTCCACAAAGATAAGCTTGTTCTTCCACACCTCGTTCAAGATGCCCTATATGGCATTCACGTCAGGAACAGAATTGACGGACAGGAAAACGACCTGCCATGTCATTCCAAGCGGCCACAATTGATTCCATGTACAGATAACTGGGGAAGAACGCGACGATGCCGTCGGGGACGATTTTGCTGTACTCGACAAGGATGCTCCCGAAATTTCTGACGACAGCTGGGTCATTGCGAACCTCGAAACGTGAGCTGATGGCAACCTGGTCACTACCGCGAGTGATTACCTGTACCCGGGTCAGTAAGCAGCACTCTAGACATAAATTTCGGCTTGCCAAGGGCAAAAAAGCATTACGCGTGAGCGTCATTGGGTACGTCTCTTGCACGACCGGAGTGAATTGCAACATTTTGGGATACATGTCAAGGGGAGATATCGTTCCGGACGTGATAACCACGCTACTGAAGTGCTCAAACACAGGTTTGATGGCTAGCGAGGGGTCAAGGCACCTGTCAAGGACGATCAGGAAGAGGGACACGACAAGGAGCTAGAACGCTGACGTGAAGTGGAACACAGGGTTCGGCACAGTTGCATTGTCTGTTTCAAAAGGCTCAAGGATGAGCAGGAAACCTGGGTTGTTGTTTGTTAGTAACACAATATTTATCCTGCCGTGTGTACCCACCCTTCTCGTAGGTTGCTACAAGAGTTGCAAAACTGGCGACCTTTTGCAGCGCGGAATGCTCATCCAGCCGACTCAACTCCAGCGTCCGAATCATCGACTGAAGGCGCTCCGCGCAAAATCTGAAATGCATCATTAATGATCAGCAACAATATCCTTTCACGAGACTTGCCGTAACGGCCGTCTCTCAATATAAGTGATGTCTTTGAGGTGCTGTAAGAATGATAGCGGTGTCTCTGCAACAACGTGCAGGACACGCATTCGAGTCTATTGAATGCTCAGCAAATGCACCCTGCATATAAGACCGTCTGCACCTTGAGATACTCGACAAACCGCTTGAGGAAAGCGACGAAGTGTTCAGCTTTCCTGATATTCCCAGGTATCGCCTCGCTCAGCAGATCATCAGGCAGTACTACACAAACGTATAACATCAGGAAACTCCCTGTATGATAACAGCAATTCACTTGCCAGGATTGGTCATAAACGCGTCCTCCGCAGAAGCTTCAGCTGCTGACTCTTGCAAGCCCTCAACCAATCTCGCATACTCATCCTGCAGCTTAGCAGCGTCGGTTTTTTTGATCCTGGAAATCCCTCATTAACATTCAGAGTGCTTCGATGGTGCAACACCTACTCCTCAATCTTCTCACCAAGCTTCGTCACACTTCGTGCAGCTGAGTCAAGCATGGGACGAGTAAGATCAATGCTCAGGGACTCGATACAGACGTTATCTGAACATGCACTTTTGTCAGCGAATAGCACAACAGGAGAGCTCGTCGCAAACCGATGTTGTGTGCTTCGTCGAAAACAACAATGGCGTCCTTTGACAGCTCTTTCGAAACTTGTTCGGCAACTTTCGGATCTAGCAAGTAGTGGAAGGAGTAGATGATCACATCAACGAAAGGCATCTTTTCCAGTCATGATCAGCGCTACCGCTAGCCTCATCCAGTATGTATCTGAAGCCACTCACCATTCTTCGCACAGTGAAGTACGGACATGTGCCATTGTCCCGACCGTGCTGAAGCACATCTGCCAGAGTCCATATTCCAGGCGATATGAGGGACCCAGGTTCAAATTGATTGAGATTCTAAGGCTGTTTGAGATCTCTGTTGCCACTGAAAGTATTATATATCTACCTCATGCCAGTCACAGAGATCTACAGACCCTGGGTTTGCACGACCTTTCTCGCATGCTGCAGAGTTCGTGAGATCTCGGCACCGTGCATCAACGACCTTGCCCTTCTTCTCCTTAGAGACCTGGCAAATCCCAGTTATGTGAGCATGTCAGAAACGAATCACCCGAGACGGAAGAGATGCCACCCCAAAAGGTAGTACATCATCCTAACACCCAGCCCACCCAAAATCCACACGCACCTCGGGGTGTATGCACAGATTCTTTCGACTCGTTAGACCAAGACCCATAAAGTTCTCCTCTTTCTCCTTGTCCTCCGGGGTTTCTGCACATGATATTCGGTACTTCATCAACCTCTTTAGCTCGGCCAAGGCCTTTTCAATCTCTGGGACTGTCCGCGAGCAGTATATGAGCTTCCGCTTCGTCGGATAAAACTGAGGAGGCGGGCGTAAGTCAGCAATTCAACGGGCCGTAAATGGCTCACCTGCTGGTATGATACGATCAAGGACAACAGGGAGACCGTCTTTCCAGTCCCTGAAGGCATTTCAAGAACACAGTGCCCCTAAAGGTGGATATTGTGGTCGGGTCTGCAGCATAGTTCCGAACACAACGTACTGTGGCATCGAGTGTCCTCTTGAGGTCGCACATATAGGCATATTGTTCTATACCGATGGTCAGGATGCTGAGAACAACCCACGACGGCACACCCACCAGGATAAATTCGGTCATAAGGGAAGATGATCTATAGTGAGGCAGGTCAGTTTTCTACCTTATGTGTGAACGTTACCACGAAGTTTACAAACCGGTAGGTTGTCGATATAGAATTTCATACCCTGGAACGATGAAGGATAACGAACAAAGTCAAAGTCAAAGTCAAAGCCTAAGCTGGACTATTGCGTCGCGCTCCGAGTCTTGCTTCGGAACCTTGCTTCGGTGTAACGCGTACAGTGACAGGCACGTGACCCCGACGATTCTGTCACGCGCGTGGGACGCGATTGATCAGTGGCCAACTGGCACCACAGTTCTGATTGCGAGGAGCAGCGAGATGCATTGTAGTAAATGGTCAAGTCTATGAGTACATCGTCATCCAAGAAAGTCACTCTCCAATACACCCGGCTGCGTACGCTATCCAAAAAATAAATAGGTAAAGTAAGGATCTGGAACAGTGAATTATATATTGTCCGTATGTTCCAAGAACGTCTGAGTACGAAAAGGAAAAAGAAAACTAGCACAGATAACTCGTCACTCAACGTGCCCTTCAATCCGCCGCCATCTGCTGAGAAGCGGTTTGCAGAGTTTGGTCGACACCATCGTTGGCAATGCTACAAAACAAAGTCAGGTCACTGTAAAAGGGGGTAGTCACAGGTAAATGCGTACTTGGAATAACCATCGTTGGGCGACACTCCGGTCGTTTGGCTGTTGACGGTAGTGCCAGTGGTTTGAGGGTCTTGGGAAATTCCAGTGACACCCGGAGAAATCGTGGTGCCTTCCACGGCTGTCAAGTTCTGCTGTCCCCACTATTCACGGACCAAGTCTCAGCATCAAGGATCAAACAGTGATATGATGTCACCGGTTCGTACCTGGTATTGGAAGATGCCGTTTACTCCGGAAGAGATACCAGCTATATTAGTTTGAACCATCAGCGGCCGAAGTCAAATAAAGTCCAAGGCCACATACCGTCCAACCACGTTGAGTAGGCGTCTGTCTGCTGTTGATTCGTCACACCGTACGTTGAATTGGTAGCGGCAGCAGATGCTAAGTGAAATCTATATTAGCTATCTGAGCGTCAAATGTCGTCTGTGAATACGCACAAGCATCAGATGCATATGGTGCAGTGGTCATGTTGAACGGCACGAAGTTCGGAGCATTCATCTGTGTGACCAAACCGAAGCCTGTAAGTGCAACCGGCTTTCCGACGCTACACGAGGTGATGATCAGCGTTCTCCGAGATAGAGATAACCGGAATTAGCTTACGCAGAGGCAGACTGCGCCGACTTGATGATCCAGTCCACACCCGAGTTGAGCGTGTTTTCATAGGGCTGCAAGTTCGGGTCGTCGGGACCATACGATTGCTGATCGGGGAACAGCTGGAATGAACCAAAACCAATGTCCGGAATGTTCAAAATGTCCTGGCTGTCAACGCCGTACGACCCATCGTAGATTGAGCCAACGCCCTGGCTTTCCTGGCGCTTCGTTGCTGGAAGAAAGTTAATGGACCGAAGCATTGATCGCCGTGTGGAACATACCGGTGGACACCCAGCGGCCTCTAACACGAACGCCGTCCTGCTTGAGGGTACCAGCAATTTTAGCAGCTTCTCGGGTGCGCCGTCTCGACTCGGCCCGTTCACGAAGAATCTGGTCCCTGGTCACAGGGCCAGCCTTGCTGCGCTTCTTCTTTCCGGGAGCGGGAGATGCCGAGGGTGCCGGGGCTGGGTTCAAGGGATACAGCTTGGGGCAGTCTGCACACATATATCCCGACGTTCTGTGAAGGCATGAATTAATGTCTAGCAGTGCGGTAAACGGAGTACAGCATTTACCCAGCAGAAATAAGGTGATTAGGATCGACGCTGCGAACGTGCGATGCCACCGTAGCATGCCATGTCGTCACGGTCTCTGTGGTACAGTCTGGGCTAGCCGCTATTGTGGAGTTACATCTGCGACATAACAACGTCAATAACGGAGTTCTGTCAAAGATCGGCAGTTCTTGGTCACCTTGCATCATTAGCTAGCTCCCAGCTGAAAACTGCTGGGCTATTGACATAACGAGAGACTACTTGGGTCGTGAAGTTCAAGAAGGAGTTCAATATCGTTTCGTTGGTGTAGAATTGGTCGTGAGTTTCAGCACCGAACTGGCGAACATACAAATCCATGCCACCTGTCGTGACATGAGATCAGAAGTTAAATGATGTCTAAAGAATCCTAACCGTAGTCGTTGGAAAGGTAGTTTCGAGGTAGTGAGTTGTTGGTGCCAGCGGTGATGTCGCGGGTGAAGATGGTGCTGTTGACAGCCTCGACTGTGCCGTTCAGAAGAGGTAGGGGGTACCAGTTGTTCGTAAGGGATAAGATGACGTAGATTCCATGCTGTTCAGCCATCTCAATGACGGTGTCGAGCTTTTGGAGACCGTTGGGCCCGGTGTTGACGGATACCGTTCCGTTGCGAACGAGCTGGAACCATGTGCCATTCTCGGGGACAGTGTCGACATCTGATGATCCTGATAAACATCTGTTACGAGAGGGTTAATATGAATTCGACATACCATTAAATGCCCAAACCCGGACAACCTTGATGCCGATTGCAGACATGTTACCAAGGGTGTACCAGATGTCCTCGTTGGAGTTTAGAGAGGGCAGCCAATAGGCATTGGTGCCAATGTACTTCAAGTCACTACGATCCTCCATTCTCAGGAGAAGCGCGCGCGGGACAGCGTTTCTCGGACGTACCTGCCGTTCACTGTGAACGATGCGCCATCAGAGCTCACAAAAGGGCTAGAATTTCGCTTGGCAAAGGTTCGTGAGGGGGTCGTTGCAGCTGCAGATACAAGGGAAGCCCCGAGCAGGCTAAGCAGGCAGGAGAAGAATTTCATGGCGGCGTCAATGCACACCAAGGGCACTCGATAGAAAGGGAAAGGCAAGGAACAGGAAGGAATGGCATGTACGCTTTATAAGAAGCGTAGGGGGCAAGTGACTTGTGTACGTGCTTCTACACGTGCCAGGTGAAGGCTCTGCAGCGAACTGAACATGTGTTCGCTATCCGGGGCGAACCACTGGGCGCTCATTCGGTGTTTCATCTCAACAGCGCAGCCGACAAGGAACCGGTTCGTCCTGGACCCCAACAGGCCTGAGTTATAGTAATTTGTCCATTGCGTGAGGTTATGCAATGTTCCAGAATGTATCGTTGCGTGAGGCAAGCTTGGCTTGCTGTTGGCTCGGTGTGCAGCGCGAGGATCGAGTCCATCGCAGTACTTCACAATTATTACAGTTCGAGCGTGGCGGTCCGCGGAGCTCGTGAGAACTTGACATGCCTTGACACAGACACCAAAACAGCCCGGACAGTTTGACCTCTGAGCATATCCGTTTGCGTGTAACAACTTGAAGTGATGTATAACCCCAAGATACCCCAGCGCTGCCCACTGCCCAGCAACGGCAAGTCAGTGCCTCAGTAGGTCCGGGCCCGTGCGGCGGCCCTGTGGGCGTCGGGAAGCAAGGTCAAACCTTGTTAAACCGGCGCGTCTTTTGGACGCATTAATGCTATGAACAAGTACTGATAGTGTTATCGATTGATGAAGAAATACGCGGTTGACAGGTTCTGAATTCCACATAGACGGCACACCGCAAAACATACGTATGCATACCTCCGAGTTGAACTGGACACCTGGTGCCACTGATTCAGATCACAGCCTCGTTTTCAGATCCCACCCTGCAGGGCAGGCGCTTATCATCCTGCCCAGACAACGCAAACGCAAATCACTCGGGCCAGTGCAGGGGCCCTTATGGACTCGAGATCTCTCTCAGCCCTTCTGTATAACCTTATTCAAGTATGCTAGCTGCCTCCTGAAGCGGCTGAAAACGTTGATGAGACGCGCGCGTTGCCGCGGCTACACGCGATCGTAACTACGGTCACGTGGCATCCACGTGACTTTCCGTCATGCGATGTCATTCAACTCATTGCCGACACTCGATGCAGCAGCACGTCTATCTCCTCTTCAGCCCTCTGGCACCAAATCATTCCACATAGCTAATATCTTATATTTTGGGTATAAGCTAGACCTTTTTAGCACTCTCATAGGCGCCTAAGGACATATCTGACTGACTTCATTAGCAAAATTTGAAAAGCCACCCTGGGTTCCTTCAGAATGCTTCGAACACACTCAGCATTGATCACCCGCTCATCTCGCTCTCCATTCGCTGTCTCCCTTCGTGCTGGTAGGCGTCACCTGTCACAGGACAGCAGCCAGAAGCCACCCACAGCACCGCCCGGTCGAGGCGTGGACAACTCACCGTTATTCTTCCACAACCATTTTGCACGGCCCACAGTGTTCACAATTGACTTCTTCAAGCGCTTTGCGAAGCTGTCTATACTCGGAATTCTCGCTCTGGGAATCACCGGGTGGACCGTATTCGAGGGTACTCACATGTGGGTGGAGACTGTCGAACTTGCTTCCGAACTAGATGATGAAATTCGACGGTGGGAATGGGATCGAGACGCTGAAAAGTGGTCAGGTGGTGAACTTGGTGGAACTGATCCGGGTCTCGGGTTCAAAGGAAGACATGCCGTGCGAGGTTCGTGGATGGCAGAAAATTGGGGTGTCGGTTCAGGAGCAAGCGCCGTTGGATTCTCAGGAAAGGGCCCACAAGGTGCAGGGGGGCTTAACGTCATCGAAGCTCGATTGGACTATGCTCAGAGATATCTGGAGCTTGCCGTCCAAATCGCGGAAGGCAAGATGGGCTCTGGGAAGATACGCCCACAAACCATTAATGAACTAGTCGCTCGCCACGGGGCTATTCTAGAGCGCATGGGGACAAGAGACGCTTTTTTCGAGGCTCGCTCAAAATACGAGCGTGTATGGGCTGGACTCCCAGGCAGAGGGTCCGATGCTGCTCGTGTTGCCTTGAAGCTCGGGGATCTTAACTTCAGGATTGGCGATTCCGAGGATGCATTGGTGTGGTGGACCCGCACCATCGGCCTGACACAAGGGAACCAGCAAGCTGAAGGCTCTGCGACGCCCACAATCACACAGTCAGTACCCTCATCTCCGTCAGCACAGCGCACACTTGCGTCCACACTGGTTTCGTTGTCCGCTTATTATTCGACTTCCCATCAATTGAAGCACGCTCAACAAGTACAGGAGTCGGCTCTTGCCCTACTACGCAGCATCCCCTCTCCGGGTAGCATAACCACTACATCACCGCCTCACGTCTTGCACTCGCTTTATATACTCCACCGCTCATCCCTCATTTCCATTCACCTCGCAGAAGTTCAATATGCTCTCCGGTCACCTCGACAGTCTTCAATTGACTACCTGAAGCGAGCCGCAGAGTCGTCGGAACGTGTCGCCTTGGCTCTTTCCGGTTTACCATTCCAAGCTCCCGATGCGCAGGGATCCAATATCCCACACACGCCGGCTCCGGAGTCAACTATCCTCCCAGTATTTACAAAATCTAATGCGATGCGTAAGCCTGCAAAGGGGCTCCTGCGAGACGCCCGGCGCACCGCTGCGGAGGCATGGAACCTCATGGGGATCCTAAGCGAGGACGAGAAGAATGGAGGTATGCAACGTGCCCTCGAGTGCTATGAGCGGGCGCTTGGATGGGCGGGTATAGCTTCTGATAGGGCAGGGGGTACTGGAGCACCTGGAGAGGGGACGCTAGAGGCAGAGTGGAAGGTGCTATGGGCCAACTACTCTCGCGCTCGGGAGGCAGTTCGGGCCCATGGAGAGAAACGCTGAGACCAGGATGTACTTATTGTCCTTGGATTCTTGATGTAGTCACCTCACGGGACCATTCCCCGATTTCCGGGTCTGCCAAAGCTTTTCATATCATCAAGTTCTGTGATCAGATGATGGAGGCAAGTGGACATGATAAAGGGTAAGCCAGCTCATCCGAAAGATTGACTCGGTTCGCAGGTACTTATCGAGCGCAGGCTATTTCAGTTTGAACGCCGGTATACAGCAGTTTGTCATTCAGATCAAATATGCCACATTGTTACTAGTACTGAAACGTCTTAAGCTGCTTCATAAAAGCGCCTTCATACTGCGGGACCTCAGCCGTAATGTAATCCGATGTGCATGATGGGCGTTCTCCTATCCTCTAACGCCTACCTAGCCCACTGAGCCCCCAGACGATGCGTGATTGTACAAACGGCAACGTCCCCAGTCGCCGCAGGACTACATCACGAATAAACCCCAGACTGAACGGCCACCAAGAATAGGGTGAGTATCGCAGACCCACGATCCTCAAAAGTCTCTTCGTGAAAGCGATTATCTCCAGCGCTCGAGCGTGACGTGTATCCGAATACTCGCGCAATATGGCATCGACGTCATCGGTCTGCGCAGCTGGAGCGGACGAGGCGCTGATGTGCTTGCTTACAGCTTCCCCAAGGAAAATTGCATCTCGGATACCGAGGTTCATCCCCTGACCCCCCGCTGGAGAGTGAATATGCGCAGCATCTCCTACTAGAAGGACCGGACCTCCCTCTTGACCACCGGGAGTAGCGGACCCAAGACGCGTGAAGGCACGGTCAGAGATGGCAGAGTGTGTTCTGAACCGTGTCGACCACACCACCTGGTCCACACTGATAGGATTTGGGTTAACCGCAGGATCCGACGACATAAATGTCGGACCATATTGATCGAGCAGATCCTGCAGGTACTCCTTTCCAGGGGATGACGGTGGTGGCCCATTCTTTACGGGTACACCGCAACCTATCCGGTAGATGGACCCTGTTATGGGTTCGCCTGGCTTGGCCAGGTCCTTGTTAAAGCGAGTCGAGAAATCCAGAGCGAGGAAGAAGCTATCTGGTGAGACAATGCCGTTGAAAGCGCCCTGCGTTTCAGGTTCGTTGGTGAACGTCACATCGGCGAGCACCATCTGCGTGAGCTTGTGCTCCTTGGCCTCCCCTTCTGGGTCCGCGAAACCAATCCCCGCTATAGTGCGAACCTAGGGTCTCGGAATATCAGATGTGGCACACACAGCCCCGGCGAAATGTAAACTTACGATGGAGCGGGCGCCGTCCGCACCGATGACATATTTTGCGCTGATGACCTGACCGTCTTCAAAGGAAACATCTGTGACAGGGCTGTCTTTATCGTTCTGTTTCATCCCGACTACTTTATGCGGACGGCGCACAGTAACACCGAGATCACGGAGTTTCTTTGTGAGCACCTCTTCAGTGATGTTCTGCGGCAAGAGGAGAACGTAAGGGTGGTCCGTATGCTTCCGTAGGGGCGTGAAATTGGCATGCACGAGTTCCGAAGTACGCGTTCGAAGGTAAAGGTCTTGAGCTTTGATACCACGCTCGAGAAGCTCTTCAGATGCACCGATGCTATCGAGCGCCTTGACAGGCTTTCAGCACTGCGATCATGTAACATGTCACTCGCCACATACCTCAACTGTTGCTGCGTGAATGGCAACGGCGCGAGAGATGTTTTCGCCTTGTTCGATGGCATCAACGATGACTAGATCACGAACTCCGTGATGGAGCAGTGATAAAGCTGCAGCTAACCCCGTGGGGCCAGCGCCGACAATGAGCACGGTTGTTGACTTGGGCAAGGACATGTTGGAAGGCGTTAGGATTCGATGGGAGCACTACTGTACCCCACGCCTGAGGTACTTTTATACATGCGTGTGCGATGGAAGCAGAGAATCTTAGCTGAACGGACTTGTGCAGCGGACGCAGATGCAATGCCTCATTTGATTTGGGAGCAACCGCGTCGAGTCCGCATCCAGCGTGTCCGACGTCGGGCGAGCATCACTTGATAACTGTCACACTAGGTGACTACTGTTTAGCTACTGTTTAGCTACTGTGCTGTAGCTGTATACAGTTGTAACTTACGCGCTTACTCTGCACCCCGGCCGCGTTTGTAGTGCATGTATCGTGGTTGTGGGAGCAATAAAGCAATATTTTTGAGAAGGACACCCTGAGTTGCCATCTGAACATACTGAAGAAGGAAACTTCCGTCCGACAGCAGCGGCTTGTTCAAGAACATCACAAAGTATTAGTTACGGAGCTGCTGACTAGAATCCAGCCGACCAAGATCGGACGCGACGTACATGCACACTGGCGCCCATGGTTCTTCTCTGGCTCTACCATTCCCTTGAGGGCGACCACATATGCATGCCGCGTGTCCGCGTCCGGCCCTGGCATCAAAGTTCAAAATCGCTGGTGCGTTCGGATTAGCGCGACACTGGTCGGGTAGGTATGCAATAATCACACCTTTGATTTGATCTGCCTAGTACTGGACTCTCGCTGCTTTGCAACAATGATCATTGGTGACCCTCGTTACGGGCCTCATAATCCAAGTGAAGAAGTCACATCTGGTATCCTTCAAGTTGTCACTGGGCTCATTCAGCCTGTGGCAATTCCCTGGATTTTATCGAGGAAGAGTGGGGGATGGAGTAAATTGCAGGTATGAACGGAGGTGAAATAGGTCACAAATACATTTGATTAGTACTAATAGTCTTGCCATATGAAAGCATGCAGATGTCAGGCATGGTACAGTGTGTACTATAGAGTCGGTAGACAGTTCGAACCATCATAAAACCGCAGAAAGAGATATTAGAAGTCATAATGCTCGTCAGGAACCACCAATTATTGCAGGGAGAGCTCTATCGCCTCCCCAAGCCACTAAGATTCCAAGCCATCTTCCTCTGCACAAAGGGAAGTTTTCCCAAAATCCATAATCCCCAATCGCGAACTGTGACTGAGCTCACAGGTAGCCACCAAAACACCCTTACATGAGACTTCATCCCAGCATAGGAGAGAAGTGTTTTCGTGAAACCAATAACCTCGAGCGCACGCGCATGTCGGATTGCTGCAAACTCCTTCAGGATCGTATCGGCTTCGGCGAGCGATTTGTACTCCGCAGTCTTCATGTGCTT
>KN839836.1:1358545-1618129 GCA_000827185.1 Hydnomerulius pinastri MD-312
ATGAATGAGGGATAAGGCGGTAGCAAGACCTGTTGGCCCAGCTCCTACGATCAGTACAGTTGTGGATTGAGGAAGAGACATGAGGACGCAGTTGGTATGTGTGGTAAAACGAAGCGCGAATGTGCGCTCTCGAGACGAGATACCTGGCTTTTTATGCTATGGGCGCAAAAACTATATTGATTGAACCCTTGTAAGAGCCGTGGAAAGTGCCTGAGGCGAAAGCATCGCAACTCCACTAACGCGACCTGCAGATGGATCTTGACAGACCATGCTCCAAATATTGCTCCAGTCCAGTTTCGGTCGATGCATGGGCGGTTACCCTAAAGCGGAAGGCTGAGTTCATTATGTTGACAAATCACTCTGACGTGAGGGCTGTGTGCCTCTGCGTCCACCTTTGCGACCGACTCCGAGCCCGATTCCGATCGCACCCGCGAAGAACCTGTGTACGACTACAGCCATCTGCGCCGAGAGCTTTCTAAGTACAGCCCATCATGATTGTGCCATCGGCCGCTTCACAATGTTTCGTGTGTAGACTCGAATCAGCAAAAGGGAAGTGTGACGACAGTGGCTTTGGTATTTATCTTCCTTAATGAGATGGACACCTAGGTTGCGAAACTCACACTAGTACTGGCAGCAATGTTCGCCTGTTTGTGTAACATCACGAGTCATATGGCGCCGGTACTTATGCACGTCAACAGATATGTATCAAAATGAATGCTTGCGGTGGTCTTGGTGTATCAAAATGTCCGATGCGTCAGCACTTACTACATCTTTCTACCTCCGGCCCAACCCACTAAGCTCCCAGGCCATCATCTGGCGCACAAGACCAAACTTGAATGCTCCCCACAACACCCAGTCTCGTAAGAAAGCACTGCCAAACGGCAGCCACCAAAACGCCTTGTCGTCATAGTGCATCCCAGCAATGAAGAGAAGTTTTTTGGTGAATCCAATGACTTCAAGAGCGCGAATGTGCCGCGCTTCTGCAAAGCGACGAAGGATGACATCGGTGTCCACGGTTGGGGGTTGCGTTTCAAAGGCCTTGGCATGTTTAACCAATGCTTCACCCAGGAAAACACCATCTCTGAGCCCAAGATTCATTCCTTGACCGCCCGCAGGTGAATGAATGTGAGCCGCATCGCCCACTAGTACGATGACGCCACCTTCCTTCGGAACTGCAAGGTTCTCGTGGATCTCGATGTCATTAGGATTTCCAAGGCGGATAAAAGCCTTATCTGCGATGGCAGAGTGCGTGCGGAACCTAGTCGACCAGAATGTATCTTTGATCCGCATGGGATTCGGATTAACCGTCTTGTCAGAGGACATGAATGACGGTCCGTGTCGGTTGACGAGGACCTGAAGGTACTCGCGATTGGGAGCATGTGGAGGTTCTCCGTCCGCGATGGGGACGCCACTACCGATGCGGTAAATCGTCTCTTCCACCTTTTTGCCACTTTCGGCAGCGATGAAGTCGTTGAAGGAGCGAGGACAGGCGACGCATAGGAAGAAACTGTCCGGTGACATGGTGCCTCTGAATCCAAATTGCTCAGGGTCGCCTCCATCGAAACTCACGTCGGCGAGCACGAAGTTTCGAAGGTTTGGGACATCGTCTCCAATCCCACTTTTGGGATCGGTGAAACCGATGCCAGCACAAGTTCTGACCTGTCCGCTCATTGAGTCACGAAACCCTACAAAAACAGGACAAGCCAGACTCACAGCGGAACGAGCACCGTCGGCGCCGATGACGTATTTTGCCCTGATAGTCTTCCCATTGTCAAACCATACATCTGTGTACAGGTTATCCTTCGCGTTGCGTCGCAAATTAACGACTTTGCAAGGCCGGTGGACGGTAATGCCAAAGCTCGCCAGCTTCTTCCCCAAGACGCTTTCTGTCATATGCTGGGGCATGATAACGCCATAGGGGTATCTAGTGACTCCCTTCAAACCTGCAAGGTCAGCGTGGACCAAGATGGAGTCGCGCGTGCCGAATATAACTTCCTCGCATTTGCGGCCCAGCATATCGACCTCTTCTCCACATCCAATGCTGTCCAATGCCTGCAAGCTGCGTGAGCAAGAGAGCAGAGGGAGTGGAAGTAATTACAAACCTCCATGGTTGCGGCATGGACCACAAGAGCGCGAGAAGTGTTTTCTCCCTTGTCTACCGCGTCAACTATGACGAAGTCACGGAAATTGTGATGAATTAATGATAGGGCAGTAGCAAGGCCTGCTGGACCCGCCCCTACGATGAGAATAGTGGTGCTCTCAGGCATCGACATGGTAGTTTTCGACATAATGATTCTGAGGATAGTTTTTGCTTCCGCAGAAGACGCCGGCGGGTTTTATACCATCGTGCTAGAAGCCCCTTTCGAGCCCAAGAGGGCATTTTGCCAGACGGAATGAGCAGCATATGACATGCTTGCGGTGGGGCTCACATAGGAGTTTTCTGTCTAGAACAGGTATTTGACATAATGCACAAAAGCCAAATTGATCCGACGTTCGAACTTTGGTGCGCATCGCAGTGCTCGCAGAGCGTCTGGTGCAATTTTGAAGGAACCGTATCCGAGTCGTTCGCCCCAGTGAGAGAGTAGCGTTCTTCAACTTCATCTGCCCTCCATGAATATCACTCGAGTATCTGCAACTCCAGACCCGAAGCGAATTTCAATTATAATATGATTGAGAATCATGCGTCAGGCATTTGCAAATGCTGCTCCTGATCCGTAGTTTCGTTCTGGAAAAGAAAACGATGTGCTTCGAGGCCTCTAAGTTATGCAGCTGGAGAACGAGATGCGTCGTTGAGCGTCGTAAGCTGTTTGTATATGCTCAACACCTTTGCGGAGAATGGGAAGGTGGTGCTCGTTGACATTGGATACTATCTGAGCGCCGCGGGAACAATTGAAAAATCCATTTGAGAGAGGCTTCTAAAGGTGATTCTTCGAGATCACGTAGAACACAAGCCTTGAAGCTTGAAGCTTGAAGGGTGAAGGGTGAACCTGTACTTTTCTGAGGGATCTCAGTTGCAGCAGAAGAAGAAAAGATTGGTGGACGAGTACGTTGCATTGGATCACGTGTTGGCAAAATCACTGAAAGACATTGGAGCACGGTCACGTCTCGCGCTTACAGGCTACACCTATAGCCTGTAGAGCAGGACATCCTTCCCGCTCCTTCATCACTTTTATCGCTGATGTTTCAACTTTTTGCGCGCAATGGCCGTTCGCTAGCGTCTGGAGTATATCAGCGTGCTCAGCCCCCATTACACTGCTCAGTCAGCTCTCCGAGATTTGCTTCTACTACAGTTTCGCGCCCATATAAATTTCACATAGGCGCTAGCTGGGCTGCAAAACCACCAGACCCCAAATCAACGCGCTTTCATACGTCTTTCTCGGCGGATACACTACTCGGGAAATGGAGGGACGAAATGCTCGCGCACCACAAGAATCCAGTGGCCAAAGACGCCGGAGAGGATTTCTTCTATATTACTCAGGTGCGTCTTTTATTATTTGCTTTCAACGCGTCCGGTCGCGTACTCAATGCCTCTTTCGCCTTTCTTTGGGCTCATTCCAACACTCAGATGCGTAACGGCTCGGTAGGTAAGCTTACTATACTTTGTCCTACATGTCTCACCTCAGTATCGCTTCCTTTGTGTGCAGGGCATCGCTTTTGGTGTTGCCGATGGTGTTGGAGGGTGGGTTGACTCTGGTGTCGACCCATCGTTATTTGCACAAACGTTGATGTACCATGCACATCGCTACTCTCGAGATTCGTGGGCGGGAGAGCCAGAGATCGACCCGACACAGGATTACGAGGTTCGCGAACGAGTAGAAGGGTGGGAGATGACGCCGTATGAATGCTTGGAGCTTGCTTACCATGGGGTGCTCCGGGAAAAACTTGTGCAAGCTGGTTTGTTTACGCGACTGTTATTCAAGCGGATAATCTCTGATATTTTTTTGCGTTGGCAGGATCCAGTACAGCTTGTATGATAAGTCTCAACACCTCGTCAGGTGTTCTACGCGCAGCCAAGTGAGTTGGTTTGTCTTGCGCGAAAGCTTGGTACTTACCCCTAGTCAGTTTAGGCGATAGTGGGTTTTTGATTATACGGTCATCATCCGTCATATACCGAGAACCGGCACAGACTCACTTCTTCAATTGTCCTTTGTGCGTTATTTTGATACGTCCCGTTATCTGTACTAAACATTGACTTGAAAGGCAACTTACCAAGTTTCCTTCAAATATGAGCAAGTTCGACAGATATTACATCGACCCTCCTAGTGCTGCCGCTCAGTATGAAACAAAACTTCGAGACGGCGATATTGTCATTGCATATGTACGTTAACTGGTTGTTACCGATCGCTTGCTCTCACACGTATTCAGACCGACGGGCTGTCAGACAATGTATTCCCCTCAGATATCGTAGCAATTTGCTCGCTTGTTGCACGTGCTGGAGGTTCCGAGGATGAGCAGGTACAGGCCATGGCGGATCGTATCGTTCATTACGCACGGACTTGCATGCGAGACCGGAAAAGGGTTAGCCCGTTTGAACGTGGGTTTTTGTATACATTCTCTAGATCGAGTGATTGATTGTGCAGCATAACAGGCGAGGCTGCGAAGGAAGGCATGTTCTACCGCGGTGGAGTACGTACATTATGTTCTTTTACCAACACGTTTACTGATACAAGGGCGTACACATAGAAAGTCGACGAGTAAGATTGATTCCTTTTGAAGCTCGGATTGTACTCACCATACAGCTACAGTGTCACCGTGGTCATGGCACTGGTTCGCGAGACACTATAGCAATCTCGGGAGCCATCTTATACTTGAGGGGTCAAATCCAAGCTGTCGTCTGCACTGCGGAAGGCACCCGCCAGCCCCCCGCCAACGTGGCGGCACAACGGTGGACTCTCTTGCAGACTCAGTAGCAAGGACACTCGCTATTATACGCACGCCTAGTATATCATCTATCCAATGTAGCGCACGGATATCTTAAAGGCCAAAGAGATCGACTATGCTCGTCGCATGAGGTGAGTTCTATGTAACCCGTTTCTTGAGCCTGCGGTATTGGATCTTTGTGTGTGGAGTTGTGTGTTTCAGATTGTCGCCAACTCGCGCCAGGAGCATCCCGGCTTTAAATCCTTTACGAACTGAAGTACCGGAAACGTGATCTGTGGTTGGGTCAACATAATAAGCCCTTCGAATCCCGCGCCGTAAAACTGATATGCTCCAGACCTTGCGAGATATGGCTGTGAACTTGTTGGTTGACGTGTGGTGGGTAGATTCCTTGCACCACAGCGTAAGCATGAGGGAAACACCCCTGTTTCGCCAGGAGTAAGGCCGTCTGTTGGGGCTCCCAGATCTGTCATTTTTCACTCTAACGGCAGTGACGGTAAGTATGCCCATCGTTCTAGCTTACTGGTAATGGGATGGGTTGCGAGTTGTCTGCAACCAGCGACCTTCTCCTGTGATGTCTCACATTCCAATCGACTTGTCGGCCACACAGTAACAGTACTTTGTCATGCGTTCGGGGGCACTCCTGAGGCTACTATCGGCCTCGCACGTCGGGGTTCGGGGGCTCAGAGCGGAAGCCACCGCCGTTCCGGGCTTGGTGTGCCTCTCTCGTGCCAACATATGCCGCATTTGGTAGGTATTGACCTCCTATTGCTAGGAATCACGGGGGAGCATAGACCATGGTATGACCTCCATGATCGTGATCAAACTCAGACGTCGTGTCTCACCTCCTCATCCGTGACCTCCATGTCTAACACACCGAAATCGACGCAGCCTACTACACGAAAGCGCAAGTCCCAAAACATTGAGCCAGAGACGGGTGCAGCAAAACGGCCCAGAAAGCAACTTGCTTCGCCAGTTTCACCATGTGAGGCTGCCATTCCGAGTCAGGCTGGAAGGTGTGTGCTCATGGAGATGCCTTTGGAGATTTTGGACAAAGTAAGTTTTATCACATGTCGAGTTGATGTCACCGACTCAGTATCTGGACAGATATTTGGACCAGAAAGTGACTTACAGGTAAGTCTCTCTAGTAGCCAAGGCTTCCTGAAACTCAGGGCAACTGATTGCCAGGTCGCGGACTACATCGCATTAGCCGGCAGTTGTAGATCATTCAGAGTCTCCTTCAATCAAACATTTTGGCAGGTGCCTTCAACCCTTACCCAAATTACCCCTGTGAGACGCTAACCTAGGAAATCCCAGAAACTCGTCGCCCTTGCTGAAGTGCCTAATCATATCTTTTCACAGACAGCGAATCAGCGTGTTACACTGAAGTTCAAGCGCAGCTTTCCGACACCCCTCTTTATGCAAGAGGTTCGCCACTTCCTAATGGACAAATGCACAGACTCACCTTCAATATTAACTATTAGGGAATCGACGTGGTGAATGCCAGGATGATTACAACGGTGCTATCGCGTTCGCCTTTCCGTATATCGTTACTAATCCCCGATATACAGACTGATGCTAGGAAGGTGTTTAAGGTATGCATGCTCGTCATCGCACCCAAACCTTTGCTGACAATGGTGAAGCTTCCGACCAAAAAACTCATCGATTCCCTGCCGTTTTCAAAAAGACCAAATCCTCACCATCCGCGCGGGTGAATATGACTGGTTCTCTCCGCCCTTGATCTTGTCTCAATCATTCACTAGGGCCCCTATGAGATTATTCAACGAGGCACAGGTTCGCCGCTTAGCCTACCTTCATCATGGTGGGCCAGGGAGGCTCGAAGTTTATGTTAGGAAGCGCCTAGCGGCTGCGGAGAAGTCAAAAGCTACCCGGGAGAAACACAGGACATCTTCCAAGAGAACGGACAGCGTATGAGTTGAAGTTCTTTCAGACTGTAGTTTAACGTGGTGTCGATCTGTACATATACAGTATTTTCATTGTGCAAATTCGCTCTTTGTCTTCACCGTTAGGAGACCATGATGGGGACTTGTAAGTCGCATAACATCATGTCGCTCGGCCCTCCTTAAGGGAACCACGGATGGATGCTGATTAGCTTGAATATCCTCTACTATGATACACCAAGCAAGCCAAAGCCTTTAATCGGGATATACAACGATAACTAAAACGGCTATGCATTCCGGTAAGATGCAAATGTGAAAAACTGTAGCGGAGGCGTCGGCAGTAAGGCCAGTCCGAGGTATAAACAATGTGATGATCCAGTCATTAGATGTTCTGACATAAGGTGCACTTGAAGGTGATGTGGTCTCGGAAGATCGCAGCTGGAAATGGCCAGTAAGTGGCTGATCAGGAGAAGAGTGTGTCTGAACTTACGCAGGACAATCAGGGAGGCAAGACCAGCCACCACTATAATGTATAGGAGGGTGTATTTAACGATCTTCGTGCATGATCAGCTTGCGTTATCATGACATTGTCGCATGTACTTACAATCCAGCGGCGCTGCCTCTTCTGCTTGGTGGAGTACAGAGGTGCGCGGATCTGTTTAGAGGGCCGCAACCAGACTAGGGAGCATGATGAGAAATCATTAGGCAACAAGTCATAAGACTTACAGAGCATGGTCGAGTGCAGCTTGTCGACGAACGGTATAAGTACCGGAACCGCCAAGATGATGAGGAGTAGGTGGCCAAGTAAGAAGTCAGAGCTCCACAGCGACATCTCCACGATCTTGACAATGAATTCGCGGGCTGGTTGCGACATAGCCGAGTTGCCCAGTCCACGACCGTACCATTTACCCGACCACCAAGCACGGTTGGTCTCGTCGTGCTTATACTCACGGGACAAGAACACGGCGATAAGGATCTTCTGGATGGCGCGCTGGATCGCAATGATCGCGATGACACCGAGGACAGCATGCGATGCATCCCAGAGTTCGAGGAACCACTGAAAACGAGATGTCAGCTTCTCAAGTCAGCAAATACGAAGAAAACATACGAAGAACTCGAAGAATGCGATGATTCCCAAAAGAGCGAGGAAGTGAGCCAGGGCAGCCATAACCGACGCAAATTTGGCCCATTTATCGAACATGGGACCCAAAAAGAGCGAAATGAAGAATAGCGCGAGTAGTACCGCAGCATTCCAAACTACGGGGCCGATTGCAATGACTGCAATGCGAATGAGTGGGCTGGGGTTCTGCTGTCCATTGCGGTCCGGGAAGGACTTGACGAACATGTACGCGATGACGAACACAGACGCCAGGCAGATGGGCCAAACGACTTCCGAGAAGACGACTGCTTTCCAGGTTGCACGTGGAACGTCACCAGACAGCTTCTCAGATGGATGACCGAGCTTCTTCTTCTTGAAACCGGTAATCATTGTCCTGGATAGACGGCAGTATCCGTACCAACTGCTCGCCTTGGTTCTCGAGTTTCCTCGGGACATCCACCGCAAAAACTCGCGATAATCGATGATGAAATCGGCGAAGGAGAACTGGTGTGGGTTGAAGAGGAATGGTGCGATACATAACGAGAGGACGGAGAACCAGAAGTAGATCAAGTGAGGTATCCAGATCGCGAGGGAAGCGTACAAGAGTATGAGGAGGTTTCTCATTCCCATGTAAATACTAGGTCCGGCGAATCGGGAGTACAAGATGCTGAACGAGATGCGAGTCGTTGCGAAACCACGACCTGTGGCGATGTACCGTGCACCACCGAAGGTCAAGTTACTCAGGATAGCCTGGGAATAGATCTGGGTAGAGAACACCTCGAAGATCGGAGAGAGCGACAGGAAGTGTTTCCCGAGACGAAGCAACGCTTTCCCAGTGCCGCGTTCCACAAGCTCTGTGATTTTGGGTGAATACGATAACGCTGCTCGTCAATGGTAAGAGCGTACCTTGGAGGAAGAGCGGCAGGAAGGCGATGAAGAACACCAAGAAAATGGAGATAATGCAGCGCTTGATCCAGTCGAAGACGGGAATGAGGTTGTAACATCCCGTCCCTTGCTGACCCCCAAGTACATTGCCTTGCGAATCCACTTGACAAATCGCCAGCTGCTTGTTGAGCGTCCCGATGTACAGCACTGCAGATCCATTTGTAAGCAGCAGCCACCGAAGAACAACAGCTCAACTTACGAGTCACCATGAACACCTGGATCGAGTAAATGACCAGAATATTGTTGATGTGGAAGCCCGGATGACCGTAGTAGAAAGTGAGGAAGCGATCGATAGGAAGTTGTGTCCCGAGGTAGTAATACTCCCGACTAAGCATCTGCTCACCCATACCAGTCCCGATCTTCGTCTGGAAGTTCAAGATGGTTCCGAAACCAAGATCACGACCCTTTCCGCATTGGTAGTATTCCGAATGCTTGATCCGTCCTCCACGACCGAACGCGTTCATACCCGCAAAGATATCTTCGTTGAGGTGCAGTCCCTTTTGTGCCTTTGAGACACCACCACGAGTCGTCATGAAGAGCGCATTGAGGAAATCGGGATGTCCGTAGTGGAGCTTGCCTCCTATCCAAGCGAGCGCACGAGCAGTCATAGTACCGAATGTCTGTTCCTTTCCAGCAGCGATATCTCCCAATACACCAATGTTTTCCGAGAAGATGTACTCGCGAGTACCGACGATCGCAACAGGGGCTTTCTTGAACTCTTTGTGCCCCCATTGAGCGTAGGGACTTTGACCGGAGACGGAATATTCTTCGAACTCGCCGAGGATGTTACGGATCTTGAGACACTCCTCGAGGTAGTTGTCCTGGTTGGCGTCGATGAGCTGGAGGTACTCGCCACGATAGAAGATGATGGCGTGGTTCTGGTTGTCTGATTTACCATCCCCAAGAATGGGGTTCCCCGGCAATTCAATACGGAACTTCGGTTTCCTCTTCCCAGTGCTCTCATCAAACTCCGAGTGCCCATCAATCAAGACGGAGAAAAGGCGCGGATCACTGCCTTTCGGACCAGCCTCCTCGTCGAGGAAGGCGATCTGGAGATCGGGGTAAGCGCGCAACAGGAACTCGGCGTTCTCCTGTTCCTCCTTGTTGAATTTTGAGTAGCGCTGCATGGAAATTGCGAATTTGAATTTCCGCCTTGCCATCCGCTCCAGCTCCCTCTCGAGCTTCTCGGTGTTGCCTCCAAACATGGATACGATGTCCGGGTTCTCCACGCGATAGAGAAGCTTGATAGCCTTGGAGTAGTTCATCATGCCGGAGACCGTGCGGTAGAGCGTCTGAGCACGAAGCGAAGCCCAGATACGCGTGCGGAGGGTATACTCGGGGGACGACGTCTTAAAACCGATGCAGTAGAACGGAAGATCATCAGCCTTGGTGCTAGCGTGCTTCTCGTTCATGGTAGCAGTGCCGTCCATAGCGTCAGACTCCTCAGCCAGGATCTTGGTGTCTTTGACGAAGTTGTCCCATTCGACAGGGTGGAGCTGCTTCAGGTACTCGAGGAGCGTCACGCGCGTGCTTTGGTCCTCCTCGCGAATGATCTCACGAAGACTGAGCAAGATCTTTTCCGAGTAATGAGGGACGAGAACCGTGAACGTGGGCATGGCATCGACAGGAAGAGGCTCCGGAAGCGCAGTAGTCAGCGACGAAGCAAAGAACGATATCCTTCGCTCCGCCTCTCCATCGGAAGGGAAGAACGTCCCCTTATAATTCGAGCTATCCTGATTCGTGAAGAAGGGAGGCGCACGCAACGTCCTTCTCCCATCTGGCCCATCGACTTGGTGGTACAAAAGTCGCTGGACGTGCTCGATGGATAACAGGTGCTCGCGATACATAGATATAATGATAGCGTTCCAGATTTGCGAGACCAGCACTTTGGGCTTGTATTTGACTTCCATCTCAGCTGTCGCGAGGAGCTTGGCGTAGATCCGCTTTGGCATGCGTGTATAGACGTCCTTCCAGGGTGTCCAGATAGAAAGCCCGAGCGCAAAGGAACGACCGACTGAGAAGACGACGACCCAGATGATGTACCACAAGTATGTGTCGAGGAAGAAGAGGATGAGGTCCATGATGTACATGATCGTCAATGTGAAGGGGACTTGGTTAGAGCAAAGCGCTTTTCCAAAGTACTTGTCGTTGCATCCCTGCACGGTGGTCTGCGCCATCACAGCAATGGGTGAACTGAACGAGCTGGTGAGGAAGAAGTACGACTCCGTAAATTTGCACCCAAAGACGAGTAACCAGAGCATGATGCTAGCGGTGCGAGCAGAGCGCTCGAGGTCGGGGTAGGACGCCGTGAATGTCTGCGAAGCCATGTACTTGCGTGACTTGCCCGCGACACGGTCACCAAACATCCGGCCGGACGGGAACAAGCCAAATGCGATAGTGGCGACGACGGAAATAAAGAATTGCACTATGCCAACGATGAGGGGGATCTGAGAGGTGGTGGGAGTTGGCCGAGTCTCCACATAGGCAATGTAGACCGTGGGACCGCCAGTCAGGGCGAGGATGACGAGGAGGAAAATTAGTCGGGTCGTGAGGTGAGATGCGTTGTTCCAAGTCGTGGGGATGTACATGAACTCAGCGAGCGTGGCGAAGATCATAATGAGAGTGGCAACCGCTCCACCGAGAGCTGTAGCAGACCAGGCGATGGCAGGAGCTGGGGACTGCTTGTTAGGAGGAGCATAGACCTTTGGTGAATTGAAAGCGGTGTAGAACCAATAGACTGCGATGTGGAGAATCCAGATACGGTTGAAGTTGACGAGGAGATGCGCAGTGGAGCGCTTCTCGAAATAAGTCTTGAAAAAAACCCTGTTCCAGTCGACGCGACGCAAGCTCAGGTACCGCTTTGCTGGTGAGATATCAACCAGGCGAGTCTGCAAGGCGTCTTTAAGCTAGGGTCCAGCACCTCCGGCAACAGACTTACGTTGTTATCCAATACGATACGCGCGAGACCTTCTGGATACCAGAAGAGCTGGTTGATGTCGTCATAACCAATGATCTGGTCGTGGTCCTTTTCCCTCCGCACAAACTTGCCCTCAACGACCTCGTAGCCCTGATCACGCATGAACGAGTAGAGCGGTTTTATGATAGTCTGGAGGTAAAGGCCCTCTGCAACAGGTTCCATGCTGTTCTGGCACTCGGGACTGCGATAGTAATCGTCCGCGCACTTGAAGATAAAGCACAAGCACTCTGGGACGAAGCGGACGTTGCCGGCTTCACCCCAACAAAGAAGATAGAGGGCGACCTGACGGAGGCGATCGTACTGGCTCATGTTGTTCATAGCATTCCGCCAACGGTTGAGTGCGCTGTCGAGATGCTTTGAACCAGCCGTCTTGGCTGCACCTTTGACGCTCTTTAATCGCTGAAGGCCGGGGTTCTGGGACTGACCAACGGCATCGTCGAGATTGAGTTGCGCAGCGAAGTACCACTTGCGATAGTTCGCGTGTTGGCCGCCAATGTAATCGGCGTGGAGGGTAAGAAGAGCCTGATTGGGGCTCATGCGAGACGCTCGAGAATCAAGCTGGTGCATCAAGAAGTCAAACTACGAAAAAGGTTAGCATCAATTTTTTTGGATACCCGCCAAGACGAGACGGACCATGTTGCGCATGGAATCGCGCTGAAAACCAAACTTTTGAGTGAGGTCAAGGAAAATGTCTTCAATTTCCTCCATGGAGATAGGGATTTGCTTCTCGGGGGACCAGGCGGGGTAGGGATAAGAACCTTGTCCAGGGTCAACGAAAGGAGAACCGAAAGGCTGGCTGGCTTGGGAGTTAATGGATGGGGCATAAGAGCGACTGCCATGACCAGCATCTGAGGCAGAATCGCCGCCTAGAAAGAGCTATAACTACCGGTTTATAAAGCTACTACAGGTCGTTGATACGTACCTCCATAGGGAACCTGGTCATAGTATGGCTGGTTACCTGCGAGCCTAGTAGTACTAGTGTAGGGAGAAGCAATCTCTGAATCGTTGTCGTAGTCTTGTCTAATAGCCTGTGGGTAAGGCATCTGTTGCCCATAAGGATTGGCGAAGGGATTTGGGCCGGGTGGGCCATTGGCTGGATGAGCCATTGTCGACTATCGGAGTCGATTAAAAGAGTGGAATTGGGCAAACAAGAAGCTGGTAAAGAAAGTGTATCAGCGCCAGCGATGAGAAGGGGGACAGACTAGGATTAAAAGGATAGAGATTGAGATGGAAGGAAGGAAAGGAAAGGACGGTGTAGGCTTTGGAGCGAGAGCTTGAAGGACAAGTGAAGAGATCGTGAGAATGTGGTTACCATTCACCGGGGGAACGCCAAAAATACGCAAAACTATTAGCCCGCCACCAACAGAATATCAATGATCCAGATCACCAATCCAAAAATTATAAAAAGAGCGCGAGACCGTCGTCCTGTAGACAGCCTATCTTCTGCTGTCTTGTGCGGGGTACTTTTGTGGTATCGGTTTGACGTTCGGTGGTATCGAGTGCTGTCTTGCCCTCTACTACGACCCGAAATGATTGACGCGGTGTTCATTTGCATTTTTGACATTGTTGGCATGTAAACAAAACAAAACACAACTGTAAATCACGTGGTTCAATTTACGCGTCGCGTGCTCATAAACGCGTTCATGTTGAGACACCCGTGTCAAGTTGCGTGTCAAGCAGCCGTAGTACCATAGCACCGGAGTGAGACAGATGATGACAATCTCACAAAAACCCATTGTGCTTTGGAACCAGAGGAAACACACAAGTCAAGACACAGACGAAGGTGGTGTAGCTATCACAAAGTCTGTCTTGGCTCCTCCTGTTCGTGCGACCCAGTACGACGCCTACGAGCCCACGTTCACCGGTACAGTCCCTCCTTTAGCGTATTTCTGCATCAGAACACTTTCCGCATTTCCAGAGCAGCTTCATACGCTCGGACATCTCCGCTTCACCTACAGAGATGACGTCGCTCGCGCATTGCTCCCCTCTCGTTCGCAGTGCGAGAGCACCCCTCAGGGCACCGAGAATGCAGACTTTGATATTACTGCACTAGACCCTCGACTATGGTCAACACTGGCACAAGTAATGCATCCCCTCCCAGAACAACTCCACGACCTTGACCTCCCCCTAGCCGACATCCACCTCCCCCTCCTTCAACAAATTCCAAGCACACCTGACTTCTCCCTCGTTACCCTTCTATCTCTGCCCAATTGCAGAGAAATCTGCGACGACACTATTGTCGAGCTTCGTAGACTCAATGGTTTGGTTGCTCTTGACCTAAGGGGCACTAGCGTAAGTCCGTATGGCCTCACTGTACTCGCCCGCGGGCTCTCTTGGACTCAGGATGAGGATAGCGGGTTCAAGAGGAGAACAGGGATATGGGGCCTTCGGATACTCAGGTTGCATAGCTGCACCAGTATCGATAACAAAGTTCTCCCCATCCTCCACAAGTTCCCTCTCCTATCCGCCATCGGTAGGTTCACTTCGTATCCGCCGACCATGACCATCTGCTGAACAAGCTATAGATCTGCGCTTTACACGGTGTACACGTGCTGCCGTCAGGAAGCAGCTAGGCGACCTTGGTTTCAACTCGTTGTCCAAGAAGAGCCTCTTTCACCCTGCTCCCCTGTCACTGGCTCTCTGCACGCTTGATAAAATTGCATCCAGCTTTCAAACCCCTATATCACTGTATTCTTGCCCACCAGAATCAGTATTCCGGATACATGTCGACGAACTGTTTCATTCGTCGTCCCATCAGCAGGCCACTGCGCCTCGCCCTACATCATCATGGCACCCCAACATGAGCAATCCCCCAGCTATGCACACCTTCTCATCTGCCACCGAGGACACTGTGGTATTCATACCTCCAGCTCCTAAGTCTTCTGCTACCCAAGATACCAAAGCCCCTCTCCCGCAATCAAGCCGATCCGTCATTGGGATGAGACGGCTGTGCTCCCCTTCACGTGTATCCCCTGAACCTAGAGGCCTCGCTCACCATCCTTCCAGGTCAAAAAACATCACATCCGCTCCCCCAGCTCAAGGATCCGAACCTCAGGCACGGATTATATCCTCTATGCAAACTAGACGACTCCTCCCCTCCCTGCGCGATCCCCCTGAGTATCGCAGCTTCGACGATCTCACTCGCCCGATGCCTTGGACGGAGCTGGGTAACACCGGCCTGCGCTGGCGGCCTACAAGTGACTCCTCCCTCCCGGCATCGAGGACCGGTCGCCAGTCTCGTATGATTGGTGGGGAGCTCGTTGACGTGGGTGATATTGAGTGGGATGAGGAGGAGTGGTTTAGCGTGGAAGACCCTTGGGGAGAGGCGGGGATGGGATCCCAGTATGGAGAGAGTGAGAGCGATGAAGACGAGGATGAAGACGAGGACGAGGAGCATTTCGAGTCGGATGAGGAATACGACAGCGAGACGTATTACTCGGATGGACACAGTCCCTCCTCTCCTCAATGGGACTCATCCCTCACTTTACCGTACGCCGGACCATCATACACTCACCCGATATTCACCTCCCTTCCGTCCGTGGACGTTTCTTTTCCTTCGTCTTCGTTCTACCAAAACTCACTCGAGAAAACAAGATATTCGACACGCAGCACCCTCCCAATGTCTGCTCAAAACATTCACCAGTCCATTGACGAAGACGGCCAGCATGAATCCGACCCCTTAGCGATCGCCCGACAACCTCCCCCCTGGAGCATGCTCGACGCCTCCTCCTCCTCCTCCGGCACTGTCACCTCACCACCGAGTCCTCGAGTGATCAATCACCCAGCCTCATTTGCAGAAAACAGACTCCGGAGACTCTCCCGGCGCTCTCAGAAACCCGCCTTCGGAACTATCGGCGGACTCGCACGCACAGAAACCCTAACGAAGCTCGACGACCCCGCGAAACTCGACCGTGCACGTCTTAACAAACGCGGGTCGGGCGGCGTGACTGATATGGTGAATAAACTCGCTAGTAAGAGGGTCGTCGCGAAGGTGGAGAGTGAATTCGTGCTCGCGAGGAGGGCGGCGAAGGGGCTGGCACGGGTGAAATCGAGGAATCCGTTTGCGAAGAGTGCGAAGTCAGTTTTTGCGGAGAATAAAACTGTCGACTCGAAGCTGGAGGGTACCAGCAAGTCTTCCCTTCCCTCCACGAAACCGGAATCACGGACACTGGCAAAACCCAACGCTCAGACTCAGCCTGAGAGCTCCTCATCGAGGAAAAAACCGAGACTGGAGGAATCGGCGCCTGAGACTTCAAGGTCTTCCAAACCCCTAAAACCGATAACAACCCTCAAACCTCCGATGCTCCCCAAGGAGTTCTTACCTCCCCCACCTCTGAAGCCCAAGCCTGCTCCGAAATCGAAGGTGGCGATGAAGCAGGCACGGTTGTCTCTTCAGCGTGCGCCAGAGGTTGAGGCGCCCATCAGGGTATCTCGAGAGCCCAAGTATGGAAAGGGGGTGGAGCGGTCGCGAGGGAATGCTCAAAGGGCGAAGGGAGACGAACGGACTTTTGATTGGGATAATTGGGGTGGCAAACGACGGACGAGCATCTAAACAGCATAGTCCTATCGCTTTATGTTTTTTTTTCCAGTCCAATGCGTCAAAGGCCAGCGAAGGTTATAAGAACCACTACCACTGCACATAATCATTATCCACCAAGCATCTCGAGCCCCACAACCTACGCCTCGGTTTTCAAATCCAACTCCTCAGACTTTCCTTCCCAATCCATGTCCTCGTCATGGTAATTAAGACCTTTCCCAAGTCCAGGAGGCGGAGATATGAAGCAGATCAACCAGAAAGCCACAAAGGAGATAACCAGTCCTGCCCGTACAATTAACAATCAGCTTCAAGTTCGCCACCAAATTATGAAATCCCCCCAAATAAACGCACCAACAAAGAAAGCGATATGGAACGTCCGCACCCATCCATTCCAAGCATTAGGGTTTCTTGTGGTCATGATGAATCCAGGCATTGTTGGGAACACCCCTAACACGAATGCGAGTATGGCTCGCCAGTGAACGCCGCCACGGTACCTTCAAGTTTGTGCTCTCCTATCAGCATGCTTACGGAGGACCAAACATGGAAGGGAGCATCACCAGTAGATGGAACGGCTATCCCCGATATAACAATCTTCTAGCTTCAGAATGCACCGGCGGACGACGAGATAATCTGCAAGCATGATGCCGGAGAAGGGTGCCACTGTGATGCTGGGTAAGTAAAAGCATATCACGCGAACTAGAGATACGGACGGAAGATGCTAAACCCAGAGAGGACGGTGAGGAACGTTGCAGCTTTCGAAAGGTATTGCCATGGGTTCGACGCTATTCCCAGCCCAGCAATTAAGTATGCTCCTCTTCGAATGTTCATGTACCGACTGAGAGAGATTTCAATATCTCGAACTCTCTGAGAAGTTATATTCGACTTACGGTGCGAGACCTCTGCAAAGCATACTTTAGTACATGCGACGTTTAAGTCACCGATCGGTTTGTGAGGACTTACGCGAGATCCATTCCAGCACTAACGGAGTTTAGGACGATGCTGATTCCTAGTTGCGAGACAACACATCCGAGACCTGCAAAGAAGCTAAATGACATATAAGTACCCCTGGTGCCCATCGAGTTTGGCCTTACATCGCGGCTCGCACTGTTGTGGTCAGTAGGTAAGGTGGCACGACACTCTGAAGGAGTGGAGCGCGCACCACGAGCAGAATCATTGCTTTAAATTGTTTAATGAAATGAACTTGGGGCAATCTTGTCAGCATCAGATCCACGTACTAATGCTCCTGAAGTGCAGATAAGAGGAGGAACGGCTCCCAGATCAGCTCCCCGACAATCTCTTGAGCACAGGAAGTGACGATAATGCCAATCGTGGTGCATGAAATGATGCAGATCGGACTGAAAAGTAAATTGGCCCCGAGGCATAAATAATATGATCGACGATGACAACTCACGCGATGAAGAGTTGCGACAGCGTAGGGGCATCTGGCAAAAGGTCAGATTCGTGCAAAGACGTTGGTGATGCCACTGACACGGTCTATTGGCGTAACGGGTCCAATCACTCTGACCTAAAGTACCTCCACCCCTGAGAGTGCCATGGAGGTTGAACAACTCGAAACCAGGATGAACATGTGGTGCCTACCAGGACCCGAGAATTGCAGTAATTCCGAACATCATAGGCCTAAAAGCATCGGCAACACATAATTGAACCAATAACGCGCAATTGAACGTATACTTACCATCCAATTCCATGCACAGGGTCGGCTGGCTGCTGGAACAAAGGACCTCCTGAATGCGTGTTCGAAACGGCCCACGCAAGTAGTCCTACCAGTCTAGGATATTTGAGTGAATGGAAACCTATGACACACGTAGAATGCACTTACGTCCCACCGAACATGATGGATGACACGATGAAGGGACGTTGAAGTCTCTCTGGAGGGATTCGCATGATCGTGAGGAAGAAGACATAGTAGATTCTATTAGCACGATCCGGTGTCAGAGGGATCAACAGCAAGCGCTAGGAGACCTCGCACATGATGCCGATGAAATCCTTTAGCATGAGGATGCCTCCCGCGAGCGACTTTTCCCTTGTAAAGGAGGTATTAGCGAGTTGCGCAGGCTCCAACGACAAGACTGTACATATGCGCGTAGCCTAGATAGGAAAGCAACGTGAGAGGTACTGAGTATGTGCCATTGAGAGAGTTCATACCTGGTATGATAGCCCCAATCGTCACCTGTTCGAGTGTAAGTGACTTCAGTGGGAAATACCAGAGTCGTGCTTACCGCCACGGCTGTTCAACGTCACGCAGTTCAGTGTCCATGAATCAATCATGAACGCGAGAAATAGACAGACCTTGGCCACCCCAATAGGCTTGGAGTCCATCCCAGCTAGACCACGAGGTTAGCCACATTGGGAGGAAAACGCATTGGCACGCCTCACAATATGGTGCTTTAGAAGTGCCGTTTTGTTAGACAATGAACGAGATGCAGAGAGAGCAAATAACCTTACATGAATACGCGTAGCACGACCGGGAAATAGGCGCCTCTGGGACATGTGTTGACATGGTTGCCAACTGCTAGACCATGCGTAATACACGCACCTCATACCCCAGCTAAACCTGGACGCGACAGTAAAACCGATGTGATGCCTGCAGGTATATCGTTCCCGTGTTAGATCACAAGACCACACGAAAGACGTCTACTAACCTTTCTCCCATCCACCCACAGGCAATGCACAGTAACCCAACGATTACAGCACCAATGACGATACATGCGATGGCTTGTTGGGCGGTTAGTCCATATGCAAGCAAGGTACTCCCAGTGGTATACGCCGAGATGCACGACCCAGTTATGAACCAATAGATTACATAGGACCAGATCTTGTAGGTCCGACGCTCTGCAGGCATTGGGATGAGATCACGATTCGTCCATGGATTGCCATTGTAGGACGCATCTTCATCCTTTGGCACTTCGATCACTTTAAGGAAAGACCTGAAAGTCGAGGTAGAGGTCGCCATGGCTTTACCTTTGATCGAACACGTTGACAGGTCCTGCCAAAGATCTTGGGCTCAGCCCGAGAGGGAACCGAGGACAGTTCGAGTTGATGTACAGCACGAGGGACACAGCCGGACGTGATGCCAACAGGCCTAGCACGCTCTAACTTTGTTATCGTAAGCATCTGACTGTGTTAATCCCATACGACCATGCGCTTCACGAGGATCGTCATCCTTCTTTAATGTGCCGGTCACTTTGATACCTTCCGGCTCCTCGAGCGCTCCGCGTTCTTCCACTGAACCCAACAAACAATTTCCCTTTTGAGCTTGGTGCTTGCCTTCAAAATTTAAAGTCATTCCCTGTGAAGGAGGACGCATTTCTATGCCTCTTGGCTGCTTGGATTCTAAACATAAGTACATGTTCACCCGTTCGTTCCCTATCTCTAACCTGTCCTATATCATACACAAGATACACATGAGCAGGTACATGACATAGTTCATCAAGAAGAAGAGATACGGCGTAGCGTCATACGAGCCTCGCCATCCCACCGGCGGAGCTGATGTGGGCCTTGATTCCAATTCGAGAAACTAGGACTTTACATGTTGATACACCCCATGTCCAAAAGCATTCAGACCGATAACAACGGCGCCCAGCTCTAGTAGGTGGCATTAAGCCGCATATCAATGTATGCTCTAGCGGTTACTGGTTCATATTTCTTCGGCCGAGACTCGTCCCAACAGCCCGGCAGGCAGTCAATTAGGAGATCTGAATCTGCAGACATGAACTGTGAATTTCAAAAACGGGGCTTTGGCATCAACAGTCGTCATTGCCTTGAAAAGCGAGTCACGCACGAAAGGTATGGAGAATCTCTCCTTCACCATCCCCGTCCCGTCGTCAGGGGGTGCGCGAACACGATGTAGCGTCGACTTCAGAGTATCTTAGTTTTCGGTATTAGTTCATATCCAGAATAGAAACCCCGTAAGACGGACCGTTTGACCACCGCATTAAGAAATCTCCGATGTTGAATACAACTGCCCCCGGAATTGGGGGTACAGGCACAAACTGGCCAGAGCCATGCGGACTTTCGACTTCAAGCCCACCAACGTCGTCTTGAAATAGCAGAGTTGCGGTGCCAAAGTCCTGGTCGAATACGTTCTTGATAAGACGGGAAGGCTACAAACCTCGACTGAAAAAGAAGCGCACCGTGTGTGCTCCTATCCTTCCTTTTCGGCCACGTGCGAATACCTCTGCTGGTGCGGCAGGATAGTGAAGCAACCTTAATTGGTTCTCGGCCTCCTGGTGATACTTTTCGAGGAAGTCCCCGCTACCTGGAAGGTTTAGTCCAAGGGAAAGTGCACGCATCAGCTTTTCCATTTGGAAAGCTCTGCAGATGCTGAAGAAAGATGTTGCAGCCTCGCGAAACCCAGGGAGACAAGTCTCGGGAAGCCATATGTTCTCGAGGCGAGGATTATCTGCGCACCCAAGATCAAAGGATTCTTTGAAATCCGGAGCACGGGCACGAATTGCGGCAAGTTCAGTTGGGTCAAAGACCTGCAAGTTGGATCAAAACATGAGTTCGCGGGGCGACACGTGTAGTGGTGAAATGCTACCATCTGAGAGACTTGTTCGACTCCTACCTGAGAAAGACAGAACCTGTCAGAGGGGCCCCAAGAGAGGCTGGTGCTTACTCACTCCACTATAACCTCGATGCTTCCAACCCTCAGGGGGGTGTGGCGCGAGATGTTTGGTATCAGGAGGTAGATAGAAGAATTTCTTACTCTGGAGGAATAAACTACAACTTAGCAATCCTAACACTCGATACCTGCAGTTTGCGCACCCAGACAAAGATATCATCCACCTCCGACTGCAGAATACCCGTGTTTATGAGATAAGCAAAACCAACGTCTCGACATGCTTCATAGAGCTTCTGGCCGATTTCGAGGGCCTCCTGTACAGTGATGAGCACACATCATCGACGCATTGCGATTGAACACTGGGCCAACAGGGGCCTGCTATGATATAGTAGACTTACGGCCGTGGTGCCATCCCCAAAGCTAGCAAAATCAACGATGGGGAGCGGCGAGTCTTGGGCGGGGATTGAGACAACCATTTGGATGGACGAGAGAAGTAGCAACCCTCAAAAGTGACGAAGGGAGTGTGTTATCAAATTCGCACCATGAGGAAACCTTTTGAGTTCCACGATAAACATGCGCGCTAAAATCAGAGCTAGGTAAGTCGGACTAGTCACAACTTAACCGTGCTCCTATTTGGACTGGACAAACGCCCGTTTCAACCTCTCAGATGCAATTTTGCCGGCATAAGGCTGACCTGAGAGAGGCAGAGAAAACTTGAAGATGAAGTTGACAAACAACCCGACGGATGAAAATCTCCTAATTGGGCTGCCACGTTGGGATCCTACCACGCACTGAAGTTGGTCAATCACAAACTCTCTAGTGCATCACGGGGCTGTGGTATCGGCTTGGGGAGATCCTCAACAGTCCTCAACCCATCAACTCAACAATATTTGCGACTTTGAGGGGCCGCGGGCTTTCTTTCGGGGGCCGTCGCTTGTCATCCAGTTGAACGCTACTTCGGAATCGCAGCAAGGTTCATGCACCGCCCGACATCTTAGTAGCTGTGGTTATCGCGATATCCTGACCACGCTTTGGACTAGCTCTACTTCATGGGCCTAACTCCTTCCCACAAAGATGCTTTTGGACTTGACAGAGTCACGAGCCAGCGATGGTGGCGCGTTCCTGTGACGAGAATCTCTGATCACTGATAAACGCTGAGGCCATGCAAAGTCTCTTTTGCTAGTCTGGCCAGCGGCAAGTTCTGGATTTGACTCTGCTTGGGAAGCGCAGAAGAATACAGCATGAAGAATGCAGTGCTTGTAATTTATAAGCCAACCATACACCTTTGCGAGTCCAGTCTTCCCCACTAACCCATTTTCGACGCCTATCAATGGGCCAGAGACACCAAATATACGTTGTTGCGCGCCTACGCCCTGCTGGCGACGGTCAACCGAGATACCGCTGTATCGTTGCCCTCCATGATCAGTGGTGTTATGGTCGCTTGCCACTCAAAGGCACTCGTCGATTCTTCTCTCTGATCAAACAGAGCGAGAACATAGAAATTGTCAGAGCCGAGCTCAAAGCCTTGGATGGGAAGTACGACAGAGATGAATCGCTATCTCCTATTCCCTGCCCCTATATTGCCTTCCTCCTGACACTAAGTTGGACGGCGGATTTGTCTAACCCTGTCCTTCCAATGGTCAGTTCCGTGTTTCCGTGTATAACAGAGGACTGTAACATGCAGCCTAGTACTGGCGATAAGTCCAGCCATGCGTCCATGTGCGACTCTCATACCTGATCCAAATTCAGATAACAACGATGGAATCACAGTACTTGATATCACGGACCCATCCTCCCCAGCTTATTGTTTTGCGTCCATTGTCGGACTAGAGGCAACCGTAGCCGGGCAAACGACTCGATGGGTCAACTATAACGCCGAGCACTATGTTCGCGCGTATTATCATGTTCCAGATGAAACGCAGATGGAGGACGAACGGGTACGCCTGACTGAAGAGGATGTAGCGAACACTATCGCAAGCCTTGACGGAGAGAAGATAGTTGGTATTGCAACTCTCATGTCAGTTTGGCCCACCGAGTACGCCGGGCGCATGAAGAAGCCCCCTCGCGGTGTCCCTAAGCTGGGGCCTCTCTATCCTAGGGTGAAGGACACGACCAGCTCGGTTGAGCTTGATCATCTGCTAGACATGCTTGAAACCCCAGGCAACGTCGAGCGCGTCAAGGATATCCTGCGCGAGCACGGTAACCTCACAGAGCGCCACCTCCAAGTGCTGCAGAAGCTCACAGAGGAAGATTTGAAGAGTACTGAGAAGGCCGTCGATCTCTCGGGCCTCAACTTGTCATACGCACAACTCTTGCAGCTCACGCCTGCCTTGGCTGACGACGTGCAGACGCTCAACATGTCATACAATTCCGCTCTTACGATCCAAGCTGTCCATCACATTCTTTCCACTACATCACATCTCAAACGACTCTTCCTCGTATCTTGCCCACTAATCTCGGGTAGAGACATCAGTGATCTTCTGAAGGATCAGCCCGCCCTTTTCTACAAAGTGGAGTCTATCATTCATCCCCATTTCTTCCGGCCTTTCAATAACCGCAGCGACGACCCTCAGTATCCGATTCAATTTACCTTCATAGGTTCTGGTTCCCCTTGGAACAGTAGTGAGCCGATACCAGTTTGCGCTTTACCCTTTTTCTCGCCCACGGCTGTCATCCAATCGTTCACGGATTACCTGAAGCCGTTCTGCCACCCCCCTTCTTTAACAACATATTCCTTCGGTAGCGCGACACTACTACCAGCGTGCGTATTCACGGCTGCCCCTCGTAAACCAAATCAAGGGTGGTGCGAGCGCGCTATCTATCTAGTTCCACAGTTCTCCTTACGAGGTCTCCTGGGGCAAGGATGGGTACTTGCACTTGACAGCTTGAAAGATCCAAGGATTCATACCCTTCGCTATGGTTTCGTGCGGTTAAACGCACAGCCGTTGCCTCTTTCCGATGAATCCTTTGATGATGAGAGAGACGAGGATGGTCCTCTCGAGAGCCTCCCGGACGCCCAGTACGACCATATCCACGATCTTAGGTCCTTCCTCTTGCAAATGGAGGAAGACGGTCGCCCGAAGGTTCCCGAGGAGACGGTCAAAGAGTTGGAAGATGTCTTTCGCATGCTTGACCCAACGCTGAACCCGGAACACACTGCCTCTCTTGAGCTTTTCACCAGAGAGCAACTGGATGAGTTCATCAAGGCCAAACAACAGGCTTATGCCAACATGCGACGCTTTGCGAGGTGGGAGAGGTAGAGGAATAGTAAATGGAGAGTGTAGAGACTGGAACGAGTTTGGTCCAGGCAAAGGAATGACAGAGGCAGTCTCGAACGAGAACTGACTCGGAAGTGGGACGAACTATGAGCAGAGGCTGCAGAGCTGGTATATGATACGGCTACAAACCCCTGTCTCTGTCAGGGACACAGTATGACTGTGAGAAAACTCTCTTGGGCTTTTTGCTCGGGCTGTGTCTGTGTTGCGACCATTCCGCCATTTCAGCTCTCAGGAATAACTTTAGGATTTGGCTACACCGCAAAGACCACCAGCATCACTGTCGCTTTGCATCGTCCTGTGCCGGGTTAAGTTCCCAGTCACGGAGACTTAGTAGACACAAGGGACGACTGTCCTTCAGAGACTGGGGACGGGCACGAGCCTCGAAGCCTCACGATGTCGGCATATTTTTCAGCGACAGCCCGTGGGACGGGCAGCCTGAGGCATGCGATTATCGTCAGCATGTTTATATGAAAGTACCGACCCCATCGTCCTCGATACACGCGGTCTATCTAGTTGACCCAATACTTAACGACTACTTTCGTTCTCGGGTATAGCATAAGAATTACCATGACTGAGCTCGTTACAGTTGAGAATACCATCTCCATGGGAAAAGGTCTTTCAATGGTACTGGCGCTTCTGAATTCTAGTCCGCGGTTTGCCAATATAGCTGACTGCTTCTCTAGACCTTCCTTCGCAATGAGCCATGGATATCACGGGTACGAATTACTGCAGACGCGGATCAACTCAAGGTTCCACCACATTGGTGCGTCAGGCTATCAGCCTGAGCTCTGTTTGCTCCTATCTGAAGGGTGTTACACAGGCATGAAACCCACGACGAAATATTCCAAGTTGTTCAAGGCAAAATGAAGTACATGATCGACGGGGTTACGAAGATATATACCCCTGTAGACGGCGTGATCCGCGTGCCGAAAGGGGTCATACACTCTCTCGAGTCTATACGCGGTGTCGAGACAGTATTTGAAGAAAAGACGACGCCCATGGTAAGGGAATGGTCCCATCCCTTACCTCGGATCTCACCTCCTTGTAGGATGATGAGAAAGAACTCTTCTTCCGGAATTTGTTCGCGCCAGGCGTGAAACTGAACAACCTACTGCACATATTCCCAACCTTCTATTATGGAGACGCGATACCATCACTCCCCGGAGGATTCAAATGGCTTGACAAACTTGTGAGTAGCCGCACTGTCCATTTTTGCTTGCCTGTCTCACAAACCCTCCGCGACTGCAAGTTTGCTATGATCCTGGGAGGATGGCTGTGCCCTTTGCTAGGTTATGGAAGAACGTGGACTTCTCTTAAAAAGTTGTAGCATAAAGTGTCTATCTTGGATCCTGTTTAAAGGTATTCCTCCGTGCTTGAAACCAACAATATTTTGAAACACACCGCACTCATCCTATCAATGAGAGCTGTTGGTCAGCGTAATGCCTCGTATAGCGATTTCCGTAATGTCGGGGATCGGAGCAGAACAAGGTGTCGTGTGAGATGCGCAGCAACGAGGACATCGAGATTCGATACCGTTGGTGCCTAGTTTGTCATCTACACTGTATTCCCTTTGAAACTCAAGGTGCCCAGAGGTGCCCTCGTTCAATTTGATCATTTGATGTCCTTTCAGTGTTTGATTCTGTCGGAACTGGCGTGCCAAGACGTAGTTTTGGGATATGTCTCTCGAGATTGGCTGCGTAATAGGTATCAGTGCTAAGTAAACAAAACTACCGAGTCGATGGGAGCTAATGTCATGGCACGCAGCACTATTGACAGGTGGCCACAACCCTCTTGACTGCAGTCAGCCACTGGCATAGCCTGCTTCTCCGAGTCGATGCGGTGTACGGCTGAAGATTCCAGTGGGACGCGTAAGCTAAGCCTGATGACTACTGACGAGAGAGACACCTCGGAATGCGCCACCCCGCAGCCCTGCGGGGTCAAGATTTACTCTTAAGGCCCAGTGAAGACCAGGTTGATTTCCCCTATTGAATTATTCGACATGTCTGACGCACAAGCTGACACCAATACCGTTACCATGGGCAGGGGAATAACTATGGTGAGAAGCCCAGCCTAGCCCAGCTCTGGCCTTAACCTGGGCCTGTGTTCAACATACAAACAGACTTTCCTCAGAGACGGAAACTTCCTGTCTCGTGTCCATGTCGCTGCAGATGCTGAGCAGCTTCACGTACCCCCTCACTGGTGAGCACATCTCCCCGTTTTCTCCATGTGTCGCTAAAGGGCTGTCAAGGCACGACGCACATGACGAAACCTTCCGGGTAGTGAAGGGCCAGATGAAATATCTCATTGGCAAAGAGACTCATATATTTACGCCTGAGGATGGCGAGGTCAGTGTGCCCAGAGGGGTCGTCCACGCCTTGTCTTCAGTACCCGGTGCGGGTGAGACAATCTTCGAAGAAAAGACAACACCGATGGTAAGGGCACATACCATACCCGAAGGCAAGAATAGCGTTGACGAAGACGCCCTGCGTTCGGTGAATAGGACGATGTGAAGGAGCTTTTCTTCCGCAATTTGTATGCGAGTGGGGCGTTCCCGTCCAATCCACTTCATCTGTTCCCTATCTTATACCACGGAGACGCAATGCCATCGTTTCCCGGAGGCTTCCGAGGCTTTGAGAAAGGGGTATGTATTGTTACAACTGTTAAGATTGTCCGGGGTTGACACAGTTTCTTAGCTGATGAAATTCTTGGGAGGAACGCTGTCGCCAACTTTAGGTTTCAAACGACAGCTCAACTCCCTCGAGGGGCTTCGATGAGGATAACATCATTATGGCATGGCACACGTCTTCGTCTATAACATCATCTACAGCAAGGAGTTCTTAATCACAAAACATCCAGGAAAACTGTATGCGTACACATAATACAAAGAGCTACACCCTCCTCGAAGTTAGAGCCCTCCAAAAACGTTAACGAAAGGTGATATTCGCATGGCTCTTGGCACGTCTATGCTGGCGACGCCCACAGGTCAAGTACCCTCTTTGCTGCGATCCCGAGCATATTCTCTCTGCCCGTCGCGTCCCGGGCGAGGACTTCAAGAATTGGTCGGGTAGCTTCCTTGATCCCGTCCAACTGCTCTTTAACCAATTGCTCTTTAACTGGGTCTAGTGGCCCACCGGATGGCCGAATCGCAACCTGTCCAAGCAACGCACAGACATTGGCGAGAATTACGGGGGGGTATGGAGGCAATGCTGAGCGCTGGGGACTCGAAGTATCGTCACTGCTGCCGGTCCGCAGGACTGTTATGAGCTGATCCAAGGCACGTCGTTGCGCTGGTTCGCGCTTGCGTGGCGCAGGAGGCGAGGTGATGATAGGAGAGCCTGTCTCGCTGCTGGCCGACGCCGCTGTTGACATTGCCGCAGAGCCAGGTGCAGGAGGTGCAACCTCTACTGGGAGAGGAGCAACGAGCTGGCTTATCACCAAGGGGCCTGTGATGGCTGTAGTCAGCGCCACGTTTTCCATGTCCACTCATTACTTCAGACTCACGACCATTCGGATGTGTACTCATTACACTGAGAGCAACGACGGCGTCGTTAATGAGGACAGGATATTTGAGACTTCTCCCGATAAGCGCGGCAAGAGCCTCTGCGCACGGTTCCGTCACCAGGGCTCGAATCGCTTTGTCCCGTTTCTGCTGTCGCGCTTGGTTCTCTTCGGGACTGCGTTGTTCGGCGGAGGGGTCACTGGACCACAGAGACTTCACCAGATTGACGATAACACGTGTACCTTCACTCTTGATAGCAACTGTGTTGGATCGTCTGATCAAAGCGAGAAGCTGTGAGAGCCCAGTGGGTGGAGGGTTTTCGCCTTCCGAGGGTAACGTCAGGACGAAGGAGTTGTCAACTTGAGCATGGAAAAAACCCATTAGACACGCGAAATACGTGGACACTACGAGAAAAACGCACTGCTTCCGTTGCAAAGATGTTTTACGGCGCCAATAGCATTGGCTTGCACGATATCTGCCATAGCGTCACTCCGGTCGTCCCAAACCCCACTTCCTACGATGCGTTCGATTACTCCGGCATCGCTTAGGGCCGCGCGATTGGAAGGAGACTGGGAGGACGACTGGGACAGGTGCTTCAACAAACCGATGACGCCGTGTTTCAGTTTGATGTCGGTTGTCGGGGCCAGCAAAGCTTCAGAAGACAAGAGTCGTGCAATGTTGTGTGGTGGTGAAAGCAGGATGCTCGCAAGGAGCTCTGGGGTGAGGTCCGATCAATGATGGAAACAGACGAGATACGACGATGGTGCGCACCTCCCCTTGTCAGGTTTCCGAGCGTAAGAGTGGCACAAATGACCATGTCGTCTCTAACGTTTCCATGGCTTCCTGCGGTGACAAACACCCGAATCCAGTTCACCATACGGGATATGAACTCGCCACCTGGCTGCTGTTCATCTGAGTCATCCCATAATACATCTACGTTCCCCCCGTCTCCAGGTACCTCCACGACCGCTTTGATAACAGCAGCTTTGCAGTCGTCGAAGGCCTTTTCTTGACTCCGGACCTCGCTATCATCCAGACTGGTCTCGTGGAGCACGTACCATAACGGAGCATAGTTTCCTTGCTCGATGAAGTCGAGCATCGCTGATAGGCAGGGAACGTTGTGGTGTTCGGCAGGGAATGTGAAACCGCGAGCCAGCGACGATCGGATGTCATCGATGTCAAGGGCAAGGGACTCGAGGTGAGAGCACGATTCCGAGAGCAGGTCAAAATCAGCATGGAGAAGCGATGTTCGCAAATGGGAAGGCTGTGCGAAAGTTGGTGGGGGAGGGGCGGTGAGCAGTGGAGGCGTGAAAGCGATCAGGGGCTGAATAAGGTAGGGTAAGACCTGTGGATCGAAGAGAGGGTGCGCTGGAGTAGATTGAGTCCGATTTAAAAGGAGAGTGAAATAATAGGAGGAGCCTAACCATCATCTCTGAGTTCGGTGATGAGCCTCCACGCCCAATTGGAAAGCACGGTGCGGATGGTCCAAGAGTCGGTCACGCGTTCAAGCTCGGATGACTCTGGCGGAAACAAGCTGGTTGTACTTCTCATCCACGCGCCAGCGGGATATATGGCGGATGAAAGCCGCACGAGGGTCATAGCGACCTCTAGTGACGTTAGGCGGAACTTAACTGGTTCTGTAGACGACAAATGGAGGTAAGTCCCTCGATAACCTCGACGCAAAACCTACCATAGCCAAGGGCAGCGTTCAACAGAACCCCAATTGCAGTCTTGATGACCTGCAAGTGGGAGATGGACAATGGTAGTGGATCGGCCTGGGGCCCAGGAGGGACAGTGTCTGCATAACCCTCGAGGAGTGATACAATCGCCTGGGGGAAACCAGCTTCTAGAAACTGTCCTCTGTTCTGGTCTGACGGAAGATGCTACGGATCAGAGTGCTGCGCTTCGGATCGCGGTTTATGCCACGCACCGTGCTCAACGCACAGGTTGGCGCCAACGCGAAGAATCTCGAATACAGCTGGCGCATGAGCGTCATCTGGTATCGACGATGCGCTCAGAGCCTTAGATAGAAGAGACGTGAGATCCTGTGGCAAGGTAGTTTGCCCCAATATCGTGTGATTGTCCTCTGTTGGGACGGCGTTGATCTTGCATGCTTCAGTGCAGAATGTGTATCACTCACCAGGTCCATTTCTCACACGCAAAGAGTCTGCAAGATGCTGCGCAATAAGCTCGACGCTACGCCACGAGTTCCCTTCGTCGTTTCTCGAAATATTGGCCAAGATTTCGCCCAACTTGGATGCACTTTCGGTGCAGCTCAAGGCTATCGGCTCGTTGTCCATATGCCTGGATGACGAGCTGATTTATGTAGATATTTACTTGGTTTTCAGTTGTTAGTAGGTACACTTTTTACCGTGTACAGATAAGAAGGGTGGGTTTAGCAGGAAGACCCGAGTGTTGAGGGCAAGTGTGGATAAAGAGGATCAAGAGGGTTGGTTAAATCACTCCCCCACTGAGTTGAAAGTATCAGATTGCAATGATGATCGGCAGTGGCTGTGCTCCTCTCTGCAACTGCTAGCTCGCGTACTCAGCGTTTTACTACACTCCGCTTCCTTGTTCATTGCTAACAACCACCGTACAGGCAGATAGGAACCAAGCATGTTATCCTCAAGACCGTACAACATACAAAAGAAAAATAAACCTTACACAGACGTGCTACCTATCGCCAGTAGGACGGTGCACTTCCATGTGCTTTCACGACCCTGTATGCTTCGTCGAGAACCTCCAGGACATCATTCGGAAGAGGGCCTTTGGCACTATCAATACAGTTATCCACCAATTGAGCCGCACTGCTCGCTCCGAGGATAATCCCATCCTCCTGTGTTAGCGCCGAATGATGCTGACACCATCTTAGCGCGATCTCAGTCATTCTGAGGCCATGCTTCTCCTGCCACGTATGATCAGCCATGCGTTAGCCAACGCCGTAACGCTGTGGAGCACAAACTCACCGCGGCCTCCTTGATCATATCCAGAGCCTTGAAGTAACCTTCCTTCAGGTACCTTCTTCGATAGTTTGCCCCTTGATTCGTCCGCGGATCAAAACGACTGCCTTCTTCGACTGCCTCCTCCGTGGACGTCACTTTTCCAGCGAACAGGCCGCCGCTAGGAGACTTTCAGTTCGTGTTCGAACTTAACCTTGAACCACTACGTACGCGAGCGGATTGTATATCACGATCCTGATCCCAAACTTTCGGCAGCATGGCAAGAGTTCTGTCTCCATCTCACGGGTGATGGCGTTATACATTCTTGAGTGTTGTTGTTATCGCAACATCAGGAGGCCTTTCGAACGCAACTTACACTTGGTAGATCTGAGGTTGCACCCAGCCATTTGCCCTACAGACGGCGACAACTTCTGTAACCTGTTCGATGATGTTATTAGCTGCCGTAGAAGTATTCGTAACACGCACCTCCCAAGCTGCGAAGTTACTAAGCCCGAATATTTCGCTAGAATAGTGGTCAGACTATAGCGCCTGCAACTGGTGAGCTACACTCTCACAATTTCCCTTCCTCATACAGTCTGTTCACCTCCCGTGCCGTCTCCTCAAAGGGAACACTCCTGTCGGGTGCGTGCAAGTACAGCACCCTCACCTTATCCCGTTTGAGATATTCAAGGGATTTCGAAAACGCTGCTCCGAGAGCTGCAGGTTTGTGGTTGCCTGGTGGACGGGGAGGGACCCTGTCGGTTTTCGTCAATCACAAGGCTGGGCTGGCTGATCTCTCAAACACATACTTAGTGTCAATGGTGGCATTGCGGAGGTCTAGAGTCGCCAACATCTGTGTTGTGTGGGTTAATTCCGGCTTTATACACAGTTATATCCCCAACCTACCTGCTCTGTTGTTCCCTCTCCATAGCCTCTCGCTGTGTCCAATTCGGTATGACCATGCTGCAGGAAGATGTCGATGATCTCTTGGCAAGCCTTCTGGTCCGTCGTGCGAACACCGTTCTTACCAGGCGAACCCATGGTCATGGTTCCCTGTCCTCCGAGCATGAGCAGAGACCCCAATAAGACCAGATTCAGCGCTCACGAAAATCAGGGGAATTCTGGTGGTCATTTCACTATCTCTGTACTAGCGTCAGTGGTCAGGGAGCGCTCTGGTGGTGTGGGCTGGGTGCCATGGTATTTATGGCCATTCGTACATGTCACCTGCACCCGCTCTGGATATTTCGGAGAAGCGCAGGAACGATGAGCGGGATCAACTTTGAGGCCTCTCAGATAAGATAAGATGGAAATCATGCACAGCCACACTCTGCAGCTCATACACCACCTCCGTCACTGCGAGAGTTACACCACAGATTTTTAGTGGAGGTCCTTGCACCACAATCTTGCTTCCGATTAACTGTGACCACTACTCTTTGGAAAATGGCAGGCTCGAAGCGCAATAAATCAAAGAAAGCCGCCTCAGCACCTCCCGCAACCTACACGGCGCCACCACCAGCTCCTGAAGATGAAGAGGAGCTCATGAATGATCTCCTTGCTGAGCTCAATTCAAGGGATAAAACAGTTCAACAGGAGTCCGCTGCAGTACTTCAAGATATACACACGAACAAGGTCGCTGAAACCGTGGAGCAGGGATCCAAGAAGCAGGACTCCAAATCTCGACATCTAGCGAGGCAGGTAAATGGCCGTGATAAATCGTACGCGATGGTGGTGGTTTGCAGCTCATTACTGCATCGTAGGCGAGAAAAGCAGCTGCTATGGCTCAGAACTTTGCACCCTCTAATCCCGATGCGGATGCACAAATTGAGCGAGAGACAAAGCAAGAATCGGCGTCAATAAAGCGGACGTGCGATGAGCTCGGTGTTCAGATTCACGAGGCATGTCCCTCTCAATCCAAAGCTTTAAGTTGAATACTCATATTCTCGAAAGATAAACCCAGACGGCCACTGTCTCTTCTCTGCGATCGCTGACCAGCTGGCCCTCCTTAACATCCTACCCCCAAACCAAGCACATTATGTCACAGTCCGTGCCGCAGCATCTGACTATATCTATCGACATCCAGACGACTTTCTCCCCTTTCTACCTTCAATCTCCGGGGAAGATGGGGTCGGAGCAACTGAGGATACTGGCCTTATGAATGCGCGACAGTTTGAGCAGTATTGTCTGACTATCAGGGATACTGGTGCATGGGGCGGAGAGCCAGAGATATTGGCGCTCAGCAGGGCATACAATGTCCCGATCCAAATTGTCCAAGGCGGGAACCCACCAGTAGTAGTCCATACTCCAAATGGGGCCCCACCCGATAACCTTGATCGCAGCGCGAAGGTTATCCGCATCAGCTTTCACCGCCGGATGTACGGCCTTGGAGAGGTTGGTCTTCTTCGCCAAAATGTGGATTCCGTTTGCTAATTGCCTTGACAGCACTACAACTCCTTGCGGCCCAAAAATACCTTCACAACAGTTACAGACAAAATCCAGTCCATTCTCAGTTAACGCAAATGCCAGTACTAATTGCCCTGCCACCTATTTATATTAGTACCAGAGGATTTGGAACACGGTCGTGTATTGCTCGTCATAATATGCTATGGGAATGTATATCCAGAAAGAAAGAGAAAAAGGAATGTCCCTTAAAACAGTAAATCATCCAGGTCACCTCCCCCTCTTCGGTGTCCACCCACCGGCTGGGGTTCGTCTGCTGAATACCCCGCAAACGCACCGTCGAGATTCGCGTACGGGTCCACAGGCTTGTTAGGTATATCGTCGTCGTCGTCGTCGCCGTCGCCGTCGCCGTAACCCTCGCCACTACCATTTCCGCCTCCCGACTCGGCAGTCGAATCATCTACAGCCAGCAAATCGCCTTCTCGTGCTCTTGGGAGTGGCGGTGCCGGTTTAGACGCGTCGACGGCACCATCACCTGGCTGACTGTGAGCAGAAGGCTCGATGGGACCAGGCCCAGGCACCGTAACGGCCGATGCATGCGGAAGCTGTGGTCGCGCGAGAGGAACAAGTACTGCTCTTGAGTTGGCATTGAGCGCGGGACTGTCCACCAATGCCCTCCCGGCTGCATTCCGAATGAATGTCTGTACATCATAACCTGTCAGCTACCCGTATGGAGCGCTTGTGCGAGAACATACTGACCTCTGGATTTTTGTGATAGATACTACCAAGTGTCCCGGTATGGAGAAGCAACTGGTCGAGTGCACCACGATCCATGCGATCAGAGTCCGTCGTAATCGCAGGCTTCTCTGCAAGCACGATCTCTCCGGCTATGGCTGGGTTCATAGCAAGCATCCTCCAATACATGAACCCACGATCTCTTAAATCAGGATTATCGATTTCTTCAGTGGCCCACTTCAGCACCTTGTGAACGAGCGCTTTTGTGGTTTCTGAAGTGGATTTGTAGATGAAGAGCTTGACTACCGCAGTAAGGAGTGCGAGTTGAACCTAAAAATCCCTGTCAGAAGTTAGTCTACAGTTGAATTGATGCCTCGACACACCTCGACAGTTTCATCCAAGAAATTATAAACCAGATCATCAATGAGCTCATCAGCATTATCAATCTTGTCCGCAAACTGGCCCAATATCCAAACCATAGCCGCCTTAGCCTCAGGCTCATCCAGGGCGTCAAGGTTCTCGCACAATGTCGGGATGATGCCCTCGTATTTGCCTGGGTAGCGCCTGAAGATGTCCTTCGTCACGATGACGGCTTCTTGGACGACGTATGTAACCTTGGTGTCGATGAGGGTGAGGAGTGATTGAATACAGTTGTCTGCTGCTGCTTCGACTTTGATGGCTAGACGACCTATTGATCGGACGGCTTTGCGAACGAAGTCGATGTCAACTTCTGATGCGTATCTGCATTGCAAAGGATTCAGATCTTCTGTCATATTAGGGCCGCAACAAAGCGTACTCTTCTAGCTCAGCCAATACTTCTTTCGCGTTCTCTTCGCGTGCCAGTCGGTACATGATCTCCAACTTGGCTAGCTTGACATATATTGGATCGTTGTACTTGCAAAAGAAGACCTTGACATCGTTTTTGAGCACCGTAGGCCGCCGTTGTATGATGAGAAGAATATTGCGAAGTGCGACATATTGAACCTCAGGACCCGACGACAACAGAGTCACTTTGGGGCACGGATGGTTAGAGTTACAGAACCGCAGATAGAGACGACGCATTACCTAGTGGTGGACCCATCTTCTTGCAGATATAATCAATTAGTCTCCGGTTCTCCATGTAGTTCATAAGATAGAGTAGGACTTTGATGGTTGTTAATACCACGGCCGAGTTCGCGTGCTGCAGTTGTACGATGACACGTTCTGCCATCATTTCTGCGTCTGCGTGCTGCTCTGGTACATAACGTAGCAGGGAGTCGAGGATGTATATCTGTCCCCATCTTTATTCCTGGTTAGGCAAAGTAACAGTGCAAGATAGGTGCACTTACTCCGAACTTTCACCAAGTGCAGCGATGAGTTTGTTGGCTATTGGCAAGTTCAGCCGGAAAATAACACCATCCTGTCGATCCCCTATTTCCGAGAGCGCAGCGACAGCGTTAGCAACGACTGTTGCATTGGTGTCGAGCATCATGTCCCTGAGCAGTTCGACAAATCCTGCGCGCTCTGCTTTGCGTGGGTCGGCAGTGTAGACTTTCGCAACACATATTGCGGCAGTCTTGCGTACATATGGATCACGATCCTTGATGCAATGCCGCAGTTGATCGCTGAGGGCTTCCGTCACTATAGGTATTGGAATATAGGCCATTGTTCGGATGGCAAGGGCTCGGATGAGGGGATTGCGGTCGTTACAGTCCTAGATTGAGCTATGAGCACAAAGAGTTGACATTGCAAGATCAAAGCTACCTGCAAGAAGCTCGGGATGACAATCTGTATCTGTTCTGGTTTCGCTCGCCCATAGCTAACCAAGTACAGGTACACCACTATGGACTTGTTGGCGGAGGGACTCAGAGTTGACCACATTTGCATGACTCACTCTTCTTTATCTCGAGCAAAGGTGTTCCTATACATTGTACGACATCGTGAAAGAGTGGTGACACTAGTAATTCTGCGTTAAGATCAGATGGAGAGACGATCAATGGGTCACGTACTGTCATTGCCCATAGTTATGTTTGCAACAATCTTCTTAAGGACCGTCTTTCGTTTCTGAAACTTCTTGTCCTTCGCCTCTGCAGCCTGAAGCTCGGCGCGAAATTCCTATACGCCGAAAGCCGTCAGCAGAATCCTGTAGCACAGAAATCTGGCGTGCCTCGATCTTTCCGCGCTGGAAGAACTTGGCATCTTGACCCTGCTGAGTGGCCATCCTCGTTTAGAGAGACGACTAGTTGTATCGTGGAGACCACACTGAAGCGAATGAGAGAGTGCTTGAGGTCTTGGAAGGCAGCGTCAAGGAGTACTTCCTGCAACTACGAAAGAACGAGTTACGGTAGTGGGTACCGTGACTATGATGGTACCGTAGTACTATGGCAATACGTAACTTAAACCACTACCATTAGCACCCGAGTTATTACTGATGGACGACTAGTGACCACACCACCACCAACTTGATATCAGCATCTTGCAACTTCATCTGCAAGACGGCCGAGTTACGTTGTCTTTCCACTACACTTTGCAGCATTCTCATTGGCGGATACAACACCAAGCGACTCTAAAAGTGGTTGCGTACCTGCACCATTCCAAAACAGTCACCCAGCTCTGCGAGGTGAGTCGGCTACGATTTCTAGATGTTGGCTGCTGCATCTGTACCTGGAAAGGATTTCCCCGCATCCTTTCTTGAATGCCCGCGGAACGGCGTCGTGCGCCACCTACCATCTCCTTGCTTCCGAGGAGTAGTTTCGAGAGCGACCGTCACAGGGATGTCGATGCACTTCTGAAGGATCTCAAGGCCTGCTCGCGTCGCCTCCGAGTGGCGATGAGCAGCTTTACAGACGAGCTGCGAGTGCTCGAACGACTATACTACAAGAGTAAGAACCAGCACCGGATGGCTCTATTTTTCAAGCGAGTCCCAGAGATCAGACGATACGGTCAGAGGCTCGTCGAGCTGGATCTTCCAGAGCGTGTAGACCTTTTGCGCGCCTCATTTGTCGGTCTGAACTCTACAAAAGAGTATGTTGCTGTAATTGAATGCTTGTCCCACACTGAGTTTTGCTCTCCAGTCAAAAGGCGCTGAGAAGCACTTGGAATCATGTTCCCGAGTCACCATACGTATCTTTCATGATGGAAAGACTTACGTCCTGCTCGACACTTGTTTGTAAAGTGAGATTCGAAGAATTCAATGTATTCTGCTCGTCTCAACTTGATCAGATGCGTGAACGACTAGAGGAAGTTTACCAGTGAGCCTACGCAAGTGCAGTCCGCCGTCCTGTACATGCTCATACGGTATCCAGCCATTTCGCTCTGGCCATGCAATCCGGAGCTTTCATCCAGCTCGTGATACTATTTGCAGCAATATCTTCCAGGATGTCAGCGTTGCTACCGGAGCTGGAAGAAGTTCTTCGGCTAGGTACCTCGATATGTGATCGTCTCTTGGCCATCTTGGATGTAAGTCGCGTCTCTTGTCGGTCTGACGTTATTTCACAGAGCATTCTTGCAGCCTACCCATAAAACTACAACTAATGCTATCGACACTGTTGAACAACTCTCTGCTGGACCAGAGATACTACGACCCCCGAAGGTTGACCTTGACATGCCGCTTGAGGACGTCGGGCGTAGTGTGTCTCGCCAGGACCCAATTGATACTTCGTTTGCTGTTGCTGAAGATTCAACTGCAGAAAGCAGCATTCTGACGATGCTGGAGATGCGCATCACGCCCCCGTTAACTCGCCACGAGGCCCCTGACGGTATGATAGCACAACGCCTGCCTTGTTTCGTTTTCGCTCACATCTCTCGCAGTGGTCGAACGCACCATCATACCAGCAATAGAAAAGGCGACTGTCAAAGCAACAAAGTCGACGACCCCTCTACCCGAGAAACCCAAACTGAAGAAGGCCAAAAAGAAGAAGAGAGACGAGATAGACGCCATCTTTGCATCTTGATGTAGATCACAATTTAGCCTTTGAGAAGACATCCATGATTCGAAACTTCTCTATCATTACATTCTCGAGTCTCTGAAGAAACAAATCTTTAATAAGTCAAGGTAGGTGTCAAACCAAGCTCCAGCATCGCATGCGAGCAGAGAAAAAAGTAGAGTATTGTCAGGTATCACACGACTACGGCGTGGAGAGCCACAAAGGTTGAAGGTAGAGCACGAAGAGTCCATCAAAAGGAGCGAGCAAACATATAAAGGTCCAATCAAGGAGATACCTCCTGGAAAATGTCCGTAATCAAGAGTTGAACAAGTCCTTTTCTCACCAAGCCACATCTAGAGGGCGAATGCAAGGGCAATTGCGACGGCGAATCCAGCAACGGCGCTTGAAGAGCCCAGCTTCCTTGCACCGTTCGACGTCGTGTACGGGTTGCTGCTGCCAGAACCACTGCTGCCGGCGCTGGAAGAGCCCGAGCCTGATGAGCCAGCTCCCGTGGAAGAGCCGGAGGCTCCGCCAGAGGAGGACGTGCTGTTACTCGTCACGGAAGTGATATCGGTTGGGACCATCAACGGCGTGCTTCCAGCGCTGGACAGGCTGACACTTCCGTCCGCGTTGAGAGTCTCAGGGTTGGCAGCAAGGAACGTCCGAGTGTACCTGAGAACAATCGATTGAGCATGGAGCTCGAAAGACAGCAATCTGGAAAAGACTCACATCACGTTCTCAGCAACGTATTGGTACGCCGACTCAGGCATGCCAGACATGTCGATGTTACCACCCCAGTTGCCGGCCATGGTGTTGTTCTGAGTCATCATTTGCGTGTAGGACCACATGGTAGCCATGCTGGAGCTCTGCAGAAAGTTCAGACCGTCAGTGAGTGGTAAGAACATGAGACTCGAGATACTCACGTTGGCGACCATAGCGGGCATCATTCCAGAAAGCGACGTGTTGCTTCCCATAGCGGCGTTGGGCGGGTTACTGTTAGATAAAGTCAGCCCCACACTCCGGATACTGATAAGTGTCAGACGCACATTATTCCGAACATGCCCTTCTCGCAGTGACCAGGAGTACCGCAGTAGTAGAAAGTGGTGTTAGTGTCGTTGACCATTTGAGAGACTGCGGGCTCTGTTAGGACGAAAAGGCAGGAAGAGACGAGAATCATCGACGTACAGACGAAGCTCTTGTTGTGCTCTCCAGAAGCGAAGGGAGCGTCAGTGGTCTTGTTACAAATAGCAAGCTGAGACGACTTGGTGACTGTATGGTTGTTGGCGTTCCAGACGAACTCGATGGTGTCCCCGACAGTAGCATTGACGACGAATGGCACATAACGAAGGATTCCTTGAGTGGGCGCAACAATGACGGTGTGCGTCATGCCAGAGCCAGAACCGCCTGCAGCAGTAGTCATGGTAGGTGGTGGAGTATAGGTCGCCGTCGGTGCTCCCCAAGTCGCCTGGCATTCTGCACGCCATTTTTGTGAGGGAACTAAATTTTGAGACAATGAGTTCTCTACTCACGTTGCACGCAGCTGTTGTACGATCCTGAACCGCCTGAGCTTCCTGAGCCGTAGGCAGGAGTCGAGTAAGTGTTCATCGCAGTGGAAGTTGTGCAGGGGGTCGAGGTAGTGCCGCCGTTAAGCATGGTAGTCGTGCCCATACCGCCGTCATATCCACCGCCGCTGCCTGTGACCATCGAGTACATAGCGGACGTGGTATCCGAACTCCCACCGCAGTTGCTTCCAGAGCAGCCTCCACCGTAAGAGCCGCCAGAAGAGCCCATACCGCCGCTAGAACTGCCGGAGGAACCCATACTGTATGAGCCGCCAGAGGTGCCCGTACTGCCGCCAGAACCGCCGCCGTAAGAGCCCCCACCAGAAGACCCGCTACCGTAGGAGCCAGAGGAGCCTCCGTAAGACCCGGGTGTCATCATGGAGCCCATCGCGGATGTCGTCATAGACGCCATATCCATGGTTCTAAAAAGCAAAGTTCGCTCAGATCACTTGGGAGGTGATGTAAGCCGGGACGCACGAAGCCATGTCCATGGAGGAATCCCTGCGTTTTGGCGCAGCGGATGCGAGGCCAGCGTAAACCGCTGCGAGGCCGATGAAAGGTGCGAAAAGAACCATTTTGAAGGAGAGGTTTTAATAAATGAACGCTCGCAATAAAGATAGCTTTGTGATCTAAACGCTTTAGCAGCTCCCTCAAGGAGTAGCGAAGTCTTCTCTATCAAAGAGAGTGATCTAACGGTAGAAAAGCAGGTCAGAAGGATACGCATGAGGGGACTGATCCCACTTACCCCGAAGAGTGAAAGTCGAGAGTCAACTCGACAAAGACAAGAGAAATCCGAAAGAGGGACGAAGTGGAGGTCGAAAAGCGAGCCTTCATGATCTTCGGAGCTTAGCTTAAGTAGGGGGGGATAACATTTGCAAATTCCCATAGCGACTTGTTGCAATCGGGGTTTTGTGAACCATTTTCCACCAGAAAACTACTTGACGACACTGAACAAGAGCTGGTGGCTCCTGTAATCACACTGAGGGTGATGAGGAACTTATGCATCCGACGCCCTGGTTCATGCTCATGGCAAAAACATCATTTATTTCTCCTTTATTGTGAGATGACCTAACAAGGTCGTGAAAGGACCACTGTGAAGACCTGAAGAGACCTGACGAGCACCTATCAGTTCATACCACCCTGAAATGCTCTGGTTCACTCACCGACCAAACCCACCCCGCAGCAGGGTGAAGACTACTTCAGCTGCCAACCCGTCACTCTGGAAACCGCGCGGCACATACGACGGTGACAAGTCCTGTTCAAGTTTCTTCGCAACGGCGTCTCATGATTTGAGCCTTTCGGTGGAGGAGAATTAAGCCCACCGCGATGGTGACTTGTCAAATTTGGTTTTGACATTTCTTGCCGATCTCCCATAATTCCCGATTAGGAAGAACAGCCGTTAAGCGACCAGATGAAGTGGGACAGTTCAGTCAAGATAAGATAAGATGAGGCCAAACCTCTCCTTCATTAAAGTGTATCTGGGTAACTACGTTCGTACATATCAATCAGAGGGCGCCTGAGCAACCGCGGAAGAAATGAAACCGCTCCCTACAATCAAGTACACCCAAAAGGAGGCATTACGGACCATCCAACTAATGACCAACAGCGGTTTCCTACTCAACTAATGAAGTCTGATATCAGAATGCTCCCGGTCGGACTCCCAGAACCAGTGGAGAGGGTCGTGGTGATCTGCGAGGGTAACCTTCATGTCCCTGAGGGCTTTCACTAGGACAACGCAGGGAAGAAGACGGCGAATAAGAGAACTCCGAGTTCGAATGAGCATGGTGGCGAATCCCCATATCTGCTCGCTTCGCATCTCTCAACGCTTTCAGGCGGTCAGTTGCTCTGGAGGCGTGGACAGCGGGCTTCTCGGGTTCGTACGCGACAGCGTGAGATTTGGCGCGTGCATGGGTCTGGGGTGTAGGATATGACGTCGTATTATGATATGTGTGCCGAAGTGGGGTAGAACTTGGACCCGGGAGTGGGGGAAGCACGTCAAAGTCTGGGTTCTTTTTCGGCTGAAACCGATGGTGAAGGGCGGGCATGCGCTCGCGCTCGTCGAAAAGCCAATCCGGAAGGTCTGACGGATGTCTTGCTTTCTTCAGATGATAGGCTTTCATTACTCTTGTGAGGTGTGACTCGGAGCCCTCTGGGAAATCTGCGAGGCGTATGTTAGGTGCATGGGAACCAAGAAAGAATAGAGACTTACCATCTGACGGAGCACTGCTGATTTTCGCAGTCCACTTTGTGTCGACACCTCCTGCTAAAACACCAGCCGCTGCAACGACGCGATTCCATATGCTAGAACCGTCTCCAGAGTACAGCGCATCACTGCTCGGAGCCGGCTCTGAAAATGGTTAAGCGGATTCGCTTTTAGTAAACGAAATGCATACCTGATTGTTTGAGCACACTCTGAGTCTGAGAATATGTGTTGAGTGCGTTTTCTCGCCGCCGCCATGCAGTATATGACGGCTTTTCTTGTGGTTCAAAGGTGTCCTCCAAGCTCGTGTATGACGAGCCTCCGCTCAGCCTCACTCCCGGATGTGTGTCAAAAAGTGCAGATGAGATGGAAGAACCTGATTGCGATGAGACGTCCGACCGACGGTTCAGCGGAGTGGTCCGAGGTGCGATGCGACATGCCAGCCTATCGAGCGTACGAGGAGTGTGAGTACTACCGGGCTGAGACTCAGATATGGACGCCAAAGACTTCCGTGGTCGCAGCGGGCGAGTGTCAGCGAGCTGAGGGGCTGGTTGACTGTTTGAGTTTATTTCGTGTCCTTTCCCAGGGACCACTGGGTCAGTACGAGTGGGATCCCTCCTGTTGCGCGTGACAGCGGGTGAGCTAGGAAGGCCCATCCTCCCCGTCCGACTGTATGAATAATTTCCTTGCATTATTACGGCGATGGTCCCGCTGCCGAAAGGAAGATAATGAGTGCGAAAATATAGAGCATAAAATGGCCAGTCCAGCTGGGAGGAAGGGAAAGAATGCCTTGAGAATGGCGGCGTTGGTCCAAGTCCAATATGTCGTTTTCAACCTGGTCGCTGTAGTCAACGGTTGTCCTGGACCATGCTGGAATACCCCCTGTATGTCCTCGGTGGAAAACAATACTACCTTCCCAACTTGGCGAGAGCATCAAGTGTTCCAAATCCTTACGTCAGCAAACTGGTTCGCGTGGTCACGGCTCAGAGAGACCGGCGTATCTCCGAATCGTTGATTGGCCTGCTCGATTTCGCCATTCTTGCGATTGCAAAGTTGTAACGATGACACAAGCTCGTCGCGCGGGCATGGGTGAGAGAAAGATACGCGGAAAACGGGACTGGGTGCTCTATCTCCGCTCCACTCCTACTTACTGTGGACTTTTGTGAACCACCAACATCATAATGCTGGTCGCTCGCACACACACGACTTTTTTGCCCAAGCAGGCTCTCAGACATGCGAGGTTGGCGAGTACAACTTCCAAAGATAAGTTTAAGGTTGTCGTGGTTGGTGGAGGTAGGTCGCCATGTTCAGAAGAACCGCGAATGTTGCACTGAAAATAATGCAAACGCACACAGGTTCAGGAGGCTTAACAATAGCAAATCAAATCTACAATCGCTTTCAGGCGGCAGGCAAACCTTTGAACCCCGGTGACGTCGCAGTTCTCGATGCTGCCGAATATCACTATTACCAGGTAAGCGCTCCGAACCTTGACGCGTTTGATGACGAAGTTGCTTATCTCTGGTTCTCTCAGCCAGGATGGTAAGCCGCTACCGACGTGCTGCTTTCTGAACACTGAGCCTCTAACGTGTCCAGGACCCTGGTGGGCGCAGGGCTGCGCCCCAAGTCGGAGTTCAGACGACCTCTCGCTTCTCTCTTCCCCTCACATATTTCTCATATCGAGGAGAATGTGACGACATTCTCTCCCACAACTTCATCAGTGACGACTTCCTCAGGTCGTACGCTAGCATACGAATCGCTCGTTGTTGCCGCCGGTCTGAAGATCAACTGGGACGCGATTACGGGCCTATCTCAGGCATTAGCTGACCCTGCCTCTGGTGTCTCATCCATTTATTCCTATGACACATGTGATAAGGCCTGGAATGATATTGACGCTCTAAAATCCGGAAATGCCATATTCACGCAACCTGCTGGCGTGATCAAATGTGCTGGAGGTAAGATTTTTCATCGGCCACACAAACAGATGCCATACTGAAACCCCCTCTAGCCCCTCAGAAGATCATGTGGATGGCATGGGACCGGTACCAAAAATCAGGCAGGAACAATGACATCAAGATTGACTTCATGACGGGAATGCCATCAATGTTTAGCGTCAAGAAGTATTCGGATGCACTGAACGCTCTTCGTATCGAGCGTGGCGTTGGTGCTGAATTTCAGCACAATCTCGTTTCAGTCGACTCAGCTAAGCGGAAGGCGACTTTCAAGAAGGCTGACGGCACCACTGTCGATCGTGAATATTCGATCCTGCACGCGACCCCGCCAATGGGACCCCTTGATTTCATCAAGAATTCCCCAATTGCCGACGCTACTGGATGGGTGGAAGTGGATCAGGCAACCCTTCGACACGTAAAACCGGAGTTCGGAAACATCTTCGCTGTGGGGGATTGCTCTTCGTTACCGACTAGCAAGACAGCGGCGGCAATTACGTCGCAAGCCCCTGTGCTCACGGAGAACCTCTTTTCCGTAATGGATACAGGAAGCGTTAGTAGTGCTAAATATGATGGCTATACCAGCTGTCCGGTCCGTATTATCTTTAATCTGGTATTTCACTGTGCGGTCCCTGACTTCCGATCAAGCTCCTCACAGGGTATGGGGAATTAATGCTGGCAGAGTTCAAGTATGGTTTAGAGCCGAAAGAGAGCTTCTCCGATTATTTGGGTGACCAGACGAAGCGGAGAAGGTTAGTATTTTTGCGTCATTCATTTCAAGAGCTCGGTATTGACTGATCGACCCGTCTAGATTCTTCTACCATCTCAAGAAGGTATGCATCTGGCAGTTGCCTCTTTAAGAGTGTACAGCTGAAGTAGTACTCCCCCTCGTAAAGGATCTATTCCCGTGGGCTTACTGGAATCGGATGGTAAGCTGTCACCCCGCGAGCTCTCCTATCCTCAAATATCTGACATATTGCGTCAGATCAACGGTAACTGGTTTGGACCGTCGGGACCATTCCGACCAAAGTTTACATAGTGGAATGAAAGCTATAGGACTAGCAGCGCTTCATTCTGCTGATATATGCCGTGCCTGTGTGTCCTTCAGAATGTACACCTTTTGTTGTGCCATAAACAGAAGTACTGCGAGCCTCATGGACGGGTCTCGTGTCACTGCTGTGTGAAGGGTGGAGCTAAGCTACGAGTGATGCATGGGCGTCTGTTTACCGCATACAGTCCGGCAAGTACTGGTCTGGTGCAAGGTCTAATAGACTGTCGCTTGCCTTTTGAGTGAATCAAGGTTCGGGAAGATGGGCCTGCCTCGGAGCGGCGCGGATGAACGAGCAATCAGAGGGAGACGCTCAGAGTCGCAAAGAAACTCGAAAGGAAACAAACACGTGGGTGAAGATTTCAGCTTTGTGCTTTGTGTGTTTGTGCCGAGCACGGGGCAAATGACTCAAGAAACGTCTGTTCTTTGTTGAAGATGGGTGGCCCAGGGGGTATTTATGCATGCAACCCGGGTTCAAGGTAGTTAACCTGAAGGTCTCCAAGACACTAGCTTGTCACACTTCCAAATACATATTCACTAATCCCAGCTCGCGATGGAATATGCTTCTGCTGCTTTCCGTATCGCATCCGAGAATCCTGGCGCCAGCGCTGTTGCCGGCCTGGCGTTGGCAGTCGTTCTCCGTAATCTCATCACTCCAAATGCGTAGAACTCATATAATACCCACAACCAGTACAACTACACAGTGGTAAGGCCGACCATGCGCTCTATGTTTCCTTCCGCTCACTCTTGTCCCGCCTCATAGAATAGAAACAAGAACGAGGGAAGGCGTTCAGTCCGCAATCACCATGTCCCCGCAGTCGCGAAGTAGACTCAAAAGTTACTTTTGTTTTGGTCGCCACTGATGATCGCAATAGCTACACCACTGCTCGCATAACAAGGGCATCCCGTCAATACCGCTTTCGCGATGAGGTGCGCTTGTCTACCTTTGGAATATCTCGATGACCGCGCTAACGATTATTAATGAAACGACAGTCTTCCGTTGACGTACCCGTATCGGCAGGGGATTTGTCGAGTGCTCCCAGGAGAGTGTAGTGTATATAAATTTCTTTATCTCATCGTGATCCAGTTTCACAAGTTGACATGACTGATCGCAGTGCCTCTGGGACCGGATTTTCCCAGAGCAACAGATGATGACGATGAGACGGGCGATGAGACGGGCGATGAGGAAGACCCCAACGAGATGCGAGTCGAAGAAGCCCCTGGTAACGCTGACGGAAACGTTCCATACTCTCCTAAACGCAACGTCAGTCGGGACAGGGTCCCAGTTGCTTGGTTTGAGACCGACCAAGATAGTCTCTTGACCAAACCGCCACCGGTCTGGGCAGGGGCTATGGTAGGTGACTTGCACGTCCACCGTCATCGCTACTTTGCAGGAACGAAGGAGATCACAGAGACCGAGATCTGGGTGCTGTCCGCTAGCAAACATTGGGAGGTGATCCAAAGCGGGGATCCCCATCCCAACGACTTCCAGCGGTGCTGAGCATGAAGACATACGCGAGCGGGAGACCACGCTGGATCTTATGCGAGACTGGGCAGAGTCCTAAGAAGAAGGAGAAGAAGCCTGCGCACCTGTCAGAGGGTAGTCCCGGGCCCTCTGAGGTGTAAGGTCTGATAACATACCGCACTCACCAGGGAGGGTTGCCGTGATTTTTGCCGTGATCTAGTTCGTGCTTTATGCTTTATGTATATAAAAGGAAGCCCCTCCGTGCCACCGTTTCACTAATGGCTCGGTGTAACAACCAAACGTTCGCCTGTCTCCAAGTTCAGAGCCTACTTGGAGCCTACATACCTGGCGGTCTATTAGTAAGATACAGACCCCTCTGCGATAACGCAGTCACGGCCACCACGCCTGCACGTGATCGTGGAGTGTGACATGGGATAGGCGTGTTGTGTGACATCGTGACGCGCTGCACCTCTTGGACGTTGTCGGCCACGATGTCTAGCTTAAGGTCCCTAACAGCTACCCAAATTATTGGGCAGGGCTTATATCTGAACACTGATTTTGACGTGGATAAACTGACAGTATCTCAGCTACTAGGAATCCTTAGCTACCATAACATCCGCTATCCAACTCCGCACACCAAGCCCAAGCTTGTCCAACTGTTCCTCGATGAGATTCAACCCAATGCAGCAAAATTACGAAAAGATAAATTGAAACGGGAAAACAGCATCGCCAGCGATGATGGTATCACGGATGGCATGACTGGTCGGCCACTCAATGGAGGAACAAAGGTAGTAAACTTCACGTCAAGATCCATCCCCAACACTGACTCGCGTCAATTAATAGCCACCCAGACGATCTTCGCGCAGACTGTCTCGTGCACCAGAGGACGATGAACCTACACAACGTCCTGAACCGGTATGTTAAATTCTTTTACACCCCCTTTTGTAATCTGATGCACGGCATTAGCCAAAGCGCCGTCGTTCTTCTGCTCAGCCGAACCTTGGTGGCCCCTCTAGGGCAAAGTCTCGTGCTGCGCAACCCGCCCTTCTGGAAGAAAGCGAACCGGAAGAAGAAGACTTACCTGTTCGGAAAGTCAGTAGAAGCAAGAAGGCGGTACGAGATCTCGCACCACTGCTACTCCTTCACTATGATGTTGACGTTGTAGAAATCTAGGATGCCAGTCCTCAGGCACGCCGGGCATCAGTACGTATGATGCACTGCTCGATGACACCGGCAACTCATGCAACGATTCGTTCACTTGTAGTTGGCAGATGACAGTGGATGGGAAGACAACAATATTTTTCAGTCGGGCGCTGAATCCTCGTCTCCAGCCCGACCATCACCTGCCCGTAGGACCGCCCGCAAGAGTGCTATTCCCAGGAAGTCGCGGCATTCAATGTCGGCCCCTCCCCAGCTGTCACCCCCATCGTCTCCTCCCAAAGCACCCTTCTTCCAGGCCCCTCAGCGGTCACCGCCTCAATCAAAGTTTGAGCCCCAGCTGCCGCCAGACATCCCACGCCAACCACGGAGTTCACCTTTTATCAAGAGAACAAGTTTCAGTCCCCAGGACCATCGATTTGGGTTGTCTATGACGCCAGACAAACTGCCACAAGTTCCAATCAATGATCTAAAATCGGTTGACCAAGACGGTGCCTTCGAGACTACCGTACCTTCGGCGAGTGCTGCGGAGAATGACAGCGAAGAAGTCGAAGAAGACAAGCAAGTGGCCGAGGTCTCTCATCGCATTGCCGATGGTGGTTCGCTTGGGCGTATACGTCCGGCACCTCCGTTGAAGCAGTCGAGGGCGTATCTGTTGACCTGTTTATACGCGATCTGCTTGGTTGTTGGCTCGGGTATCCTCGTCAACTTCAAGAGAGAATCTGCGCCGATTGGATATTGCGACACAGGATCAAATTCTAATCGAGCCCTGGAGGAGTTCCAGGCGCATCTATCTACAATTGAGGCTTGCAATTGGGAGAATCAAACCCTTCTAGAACTACCCTCGGTGCTCTCTGATGGCATCACTGCTAAAGACGGAACACCGTGCCCTCCGCTTTCACTGATCCCGTTGCCACACCCTTCGACGTGCACTCCTTGTCCAGAATATGCATCGTGCACTCAACACACGGTCACTTGCAATACTGGGTACTTACTGCGTCCGCACCCTATTCTTTCGTTGCTATCACCTTTCGGAGCCGCTCCATCAGTTCCTGTTGCGGTGGTCTGGAATCTCCTATCTGATGCCGCCAATGGGTTGCCAGGTTTAGGGCCAGTCGCATTCCCACCTCGCTGCGTTGAAGATCCGACACGAAAGAGGAATATAGGCGCCTTGGGTAAGGCGATCGAAGCCCTTCTTGGTCAGGAACGTGGTAGGCTAGTATGTGCCGGCGGTCAAGAAGGTCAGGGAGTGACATCCGATAGTGAAGGAGGTGAAGCCAAAAAGTGGGGTCTGGAAGTAGCGGCCTTGCGAGAAACAATGAAGCAGAAAACAGCCGTGGGTCTCTGAGTTGCTTTCTCAGTGAACGGCAGCTGATATTTTTGGTCTCGGCAGCCGCACCTTCTCGAAACCTTTGATGATACTTTCGACGAAGCCATCCAACAACTAGTACAGTGGGGTAGTGTTGTATTTGGGGAGGACATGTCGTGAGTTCACGACCATAAATTGTCTGATCGAGATTTCACCGCTAAAACTGTTTCAGAGGAAACCGCTATCTAGCGCACAAGACACCCAATTTAACCCTGAACTGCCAACTCACTGTGAAATTTAGAGAACTTTGGCTGCGATGGCGAGCCACTGTGTTCGGTATAGTTACTGCATTTTTACTCATTGTTTCGTCCCTGATGTTGGCCCTCAGCATTCATCGCGGGTACATGTGCGCTCTATTCCCTCAGGCGGTCCCGCGCCCAACGCCAAATCGAGGGCAAACGTGTGGCAGAGCTAGTCCAAATTGCTCTTGACACCTTGCGTAATCAAGAACTTGCACACCATACGGATCCGGTGACGGCACCGCACCCGTATTTGTCTTCTCTTCAGCTCCGTGACCTCATTCTGCAAGACGAACACTCAATTTCCGCCCGAAGAAAGCTTTGGGATCAGGTGGAACGAGTCGTGGAGGGTAACTCAAATGTCAGGGCCAACTTAGAAGAAGTACAAGGGGGTGACGAGCTCCGCGTGTGGAGGTGGGTAGGAACCGCGGGAAGGGGGCCAGAGTATCGGAAGAGGGTTCAATTTGAACCAGAAAAGGGCGAAGAGCAAGTCCCGTGATCTTCTACAAGTGCGAGGATGTCGGCTTCGCCACTTATCTCGAATGACGAAACACCTTCGCTCTTCACTTGTCACTTGCTGTGTTTGTTCTCATTCTGTCGTGCTTGGAAACGTCCGTTGTTTTCTTGAATTTTGTGTACGTTAATATTCTCGGTCTCCTCATGGACAAGTAATAATAAGTGGTCCGATGAATCGACGACCTTATGGTCGTTTCCCACTCGGAACCTTCTTGGACGCGCCAGAGGATCCGGGTCCGGCATCGAAAGAAATGCGAGAAGCACTGCCTGTCTCTGCCAGCAGCGCGGTGTCACAAATCCAGGAACCACTCAGACCAATCGCAGCCATCCAATCACACGCTGGGTCTCTAATTGCAGCAAATAGCTCCCAGCACACGAACTCGTGTGGCTCAACCCCCCAGGCTCAATCAGCATGGTCCAGAACACTGCGTATAAGGCAACTCCATTGTCGAGCACCCCATAAGATTTCGTTCCGATCCTGAATCAAAATATGTTGTGTTTACTACCCCGAATGTGACTAGCTGTAAGGCAGGGTCATTCCCATCGGGATGCCCTGTTGAATCTTCTCGATAAGCGCTCTTTTCATGAACTGTTCTTCTGCGAGCACGCGGGACGTCTAAGTGATAGAAGGAGATGTTAGAAGCATGTGATCAATACCGAGAAGATTGGCCCTCACCCTCAAAAACCGTTCTAGATCGATGCGCCCGGTATTCAAAGCTCTATGCAGATGATAGATTGTGTCCTCGATGGCATTATCTTCAGCTACCAAATTGACCAACCTGATACGCAAGAAGGCACACATCGGTCAGCAGTGACCAGTCAGCCCGGCATGCCGGGAGTTCAACATACTGGTTGTGGACGATGCTCGTTGAGCAGACTAATTCGTCTACTTCCGGATCTCCCTTCCGACGCAACTCAACCAAATTCCGCTCGCCGTGTTCGACAGTGCTCCGCAAACGTGCTGAGACATTACGGCAGACGTCTCGCACAGCTTCCAGTCGTGCCATCTCGTCCCGGACTGCGGGCTCCCCGGCAAGAAGATCCGTTTGCTGAGCACGCAGCCGTTCGGCATCAAGGAGCATTACCTGCGACAAAGAAGAAAACTCAGATCGTATTTTGTCGTGTACTTGCGCATGTAACTGGAGCAGCTCTGGATTCGGAGGACGTGGCGGTGCCGGACCTGCGAGAGGCTGTGGAGCCGGCGAGTCCGTCGACTCTTCATCCAGGAGGTTCGGAGGTGGAATATCGGGTCTAGGCGAAACAGCTGGTGGAGACCAAAGCTGCGGTGGATGCTGTGGTATGTGTTGAATGGGCTGGGTAAACGGTGGGGCTGGAACGGGAGGTCGAACGTGTGCCGGTGGACTGGGGGCATTTGCATAAGGAGTGACTGGTGGAAGGGCCTCAGGAGGTAACGATCTTCGGTAATTACCACTGATGGGCGACGAAGTATCTCTAGAGTGCCCAGGCGTTGATCGCGTATTATTTCCGTCGTAAGCATTGATGCCCTGCGGAGGCTGCATTGATGATTGTTGATATTGAGGTGGTCGCGTGTCGGCACGAGGCAGAGGTGGCGGCGGCCGATTATACAAGTCAGCCTAAAGACCCAATCATCGGTCAGGCAACTCGCATGCTGAGAGTAAACATGCCATACTTGCGGAGGCACATGAGTTGACACGCCCGAAGTCGTGGTGGGTCGTGGAGGTACTACAAGTGGAGATGAGCCTGGTTTCGGTGGTAACGCAGGCCGATCATCGTCCCGAGATTGTGAAACAGGTGGGGACTGCGAAGCGGATAGTGAAGTTGGGCGAGGTGGCGGAGATAGCCTTGATGAAGACGGCGCAGCGGGCTGTGGGGCTGGACGGGGGCTAGAAGACTTCGGTTTGGCGTAGAGTGGAGGTCCACGAGAGAACTGGTCTTGCATGGCTTCGAGCAAAGCAGAAAGATTGCATGCCTTGGACATACGTTGATTGGAACGAATGAATGTTACGATCCCGCAGCAGCTGACGCACCTCGCTCTTTCTTTGCCAGCCCTGGAGGTATTCAATATTGCATTGACCACTTACATCAACGTATTTATTAGGGCGGATGAGCATGTCCTGGGTTGGGACAACATATGCAATCGGAGGGTGCCGCGGGTATTCCTTAGTTACCCATACTGCGATGGGGATATTGTAAGATGCTCCACGGAAAGAAATTGGAAGAAGGCCGTGCACACAGAGAAGGAGTTGTGTGCGGCCGTCATCGTAAGCTGTAGGGGAGATCGAGCATCAAGTCAATGCCAAGTGAAGAAATGATCTAATCACTGAACTGTATACATCAGCCTTCGGTCGAAGTGTAGTAAAACGAGTCAAAGCAGCATCTATGTCCACATAAACGCGATCCTTCTGTGGATATGAACTGACATTCTGTCGAAGCCACTTCTGTGTGAGTGATTCTGCGCTCATTTCGGTGCAGTATTGGCTAGTTGCTCGCGTCTAACTCAATGATCAGGTGGCAGTGGCAGTAGATGCCGTTCGGAGTCGGAACATTAAACTTGATACTCCGCTCCGGTCACACTGTTCCGGACACTCTTGGTGGCTTTGGTTGAGCGAACTGGCTGTGGCTGTTGTGTTTGTTCCCGTGTTGGCCATTGGTCTCCTTATCGTCCAAATCTGTTTCCGTGCTGTGATTTTCTTGGGTATCCCCAAGTCCCGGCGGAGCGCTCGTCGGTTGGCAAGGCAGTCAGGACTCAGGACCTGCCGAGAAACCGATCAAAAAGCTTTGGAATCGCGTGCTGAGCTACCCAAAGCACTCATCTTGACGACAGAGTGGATCCCGCCATCTGATGCAGTGTGCTCCTCTCTAGATCTGATACTCAGCACCCGGTATCCGGAACGCCTCTGATCCTGCGGTCGGTGCGCCATCGCATGTTATTGTCTCAGGACAACTGTCACAACGAATTAGGAATGCTCAAAGGTTCCCCCGCCGCAGCGTACCCCGAAAGTTGAGGGCAGAAATATTTCCGTCGCATATGGTGGTTCTGGACACGTCCCGCAGAGGATACCCCTCAGATCGCCGGCTGCGTTGTGGTTCCGACATTCAAGCTTCGTCCATGACATGGGCCCCAAACTTTGCGATTTTGAAGGGTATAGACGCAATTGGACGAACTGCAGTTTTTTTTTGTTTGAACCCAGAAGGGTCTTTTGGCGCTTAGATCTGGCGATTCTGGTCTGCCAAGCTTTGGAAGGGAATTGGACGATTCCCAGCCTCTGACTCCGCAGAAGTGGTGGGGACTTTCCATTTCCGCTTTGGCGAACCTGATTTGGGATTCTATTATGGGGTGCTCGTAAAGGCAGGTCCAGCTTCCCACGCCAGTTCTTTCGATCTTTTATCTGACCTTGATCTGGCCAGGGCATTTTCAATTAGGTGTATCCGAACTAACGGTTCAGAGATGCCCAAACCGGATCTTTAGGCTTCCAACGAAATCTCTTCAGGCGCTATCCTCAGTTTGTTAACATGGCACAAAGTCACCCATAAGCATCTCGGAACAAGTCTCACATATATAAACCTTCCAAACACCTCAGGTTTCACCTCGTTCCAGTGCAGCGCGCACTTTTCTCTCCTCGTAGCTTTTACTGTACTCTCTTCACGAAGTGCGTACCCTTCCTCACCGCCATGAGGTCCAGCAGAGTACCATCCGCCTATGACACCGACTCTTCGTCGACAAAGAGCCTCACTCCCCAGCGCAAACACAGGAAACTCTTGAAAGACGGTTCCAGCGAAGTCTGGCCCGAAGAAATCGAGAGAATATTCGTTCAAGGTGAGCTGTTTCGTTGGACGACGCGTCGCAACTTTGCCCTGACGCAGTACGCTCAGGTCTTCGCGAGTACTGGGAATCGCCATGGGCTACCTACTCCCGTGGCCGCAGTCGCTGGAGAAACCAGTTCTTGGTAGACTATCTCCAGAAGAATGGCATTGATCGTTCCAAGAAGCAAGTTGCAAGCCATATACAAGTGTTGCGAAACATGTGGAAGGGTGAATCAGGTATACGCGTCGCCTTCTTCGTCCGAGGAGATGCTAAGCACGTCTTCTTTGCAGAATACCATTTGGTTGCGGGTGGCGAGGAACTTTTCCTCGAGACAGGTCTGCTTGCGCCTGTCAAGGCCGAGGATCTACCCGATGGGCATCTCTTAACACCCGTCATGTTTGACGAACACTCCCCGGCATCCGACCGGTCTGGTGGCTCGGCAGTCTCTGCTTGCGCGCCACGATCTATCTATTCCGGATCCAGTCCCACGGTGAGTTCCACATCGGAACTCGCAATGCCGCATCTACAGGGCGGACGGGTGCCCGCGGCCGACGACAACTGTCGTCGTGTGCGATCTTTTTCTACGTCAGAATGCCTTCGCACCGATTCTCGGCGACTGTCGCCGCTTGCTTCGTCATGCTGGACATCGGACATCGGACGGCCAACGGCAAATCAACCTTGCCCGGCTGAGCTGTACACCGCCGTCCGCCCAGGGTTCGACTTTTCGTCGCAATACTCGCCTGACGTGTCGCAACAGCCAAACCTATCCGATTCGCCACTCCTCTTCCCCGAGTCTTCCCTGTTCTCCGGGGAACCGACCCCTTGTCCTGTGGGGCTGACGAGGCTTTCTCTGTGGGCCGAGGGCATGCCGACCTGCAGCCTTCCTGTGGATGCTCTCGTATCGTCAACACAGCCGTCGGTTCAGTCAGCACCGGCGGTGGCATTGCATATCAAGCTCCATCTCCCACCAATCGACGCCCCATGGTCTCCGGCACTACACGGGTTCCAAGGGTCTGTCACATGTACCGTGCGGCCTGCTTCCAGCATTAGATGCTCCACTACCGTTCTTGTGCGAAGCCAGTGCGTTGCTCGAGAGAGTAATTATTGCTCCCTGATGACTGCGGAACCAACCGGACACGATCTGTTGGAAAGCGTTACACTGCTTCTTCCTGACTCACCATTAAGTCGCAGTCGGTGGCTTGACTCCAGTGAGTAATTATCCATGCAAGTGTTCGGACACTAGCCTCATGCTAACCACGTGTTCACTATAGCCTCCCCGACTAACATCGTGCAAAAGATCATTGTCAACGAAGATGTGGTTGCTGTCATTTTTTATGATCTTGATAGAGGGCAGTGTGAAAACATGCCTTCTGCGGAGCTTAGTGGAGTCCAAAAATATCACGGTCGTGCGGAAAGAACACCAAGCCCAATGGCCGCTTATCATACCGACTCCCTTTTGCCAAGCTATACCCATGCACCTGGGCAATGCATACCTCGTTCCAGCCTCCCCACTCAAACATCTCTGTCATACGCTCTGTCACCTGTTAATACGAACTCCTCCCCTCGAGGCACGCCGTCTTACTCGGCGGCGTTCATGATGCCTTCCCTTCTCTCATGACCTTCATGACCGTCTCTCCTCATTGTTCGGATATTCGTTCAACCCAGACAGTTGTATCAATTTTTACCCGTGGATATTGTCTTCCAGGAACATTTTTACGTTGTTTTGCGCATTTTAAGGAACCATGAGTTGATTGTTTTCGCTTTCATCGCTTTCGCTCTGACTTGACCTTTGTATCCCAACCCCCAACATGAAGTACTGTAGATATTTTGTAAACGGCATTCTGGACCATAGTACGTCTAATAACTGTTAGGTTCTGGTATAACTAGAGAGCTTTCGGGCGGCTTCTCGTATTCGGGAATCATAATGGCGTTGTCGGAATTGCACTAGTTCGAAGAACGATGTCCCAAACGGATGGCTGAGTTGTGGGTCATCTATCTCCGGCAGATATACCCCGTCCACACTGCGATCCTCGGTAGATAACAGTGCTTCGAGTTTCGGATCCTTGGCGACCAAACTCTCAACAAAATCAAGGGCACGGAGTGCAGTGGTCGGGGGCCAGTTCAGTGACGCGATGAGTAGGCGTTTGGCAAAGGCTGCAGATCGCCAGGGCATAGCTGTGTTACCCGAACTGCGGGGAGAGAAAACAATTGTCAATGCCCTAAAGAGCATGTCCGCGATCGTTGGCGACTTCGTTGCTCGGAACCGCGAGATAAACTCGGTTTGCGGTGGATCATCAATCTGTGGAAGTAGGGAGATGGGGAGAATGATTGTGTACAGATGGTTAACGAAATCACTGAGGTCAATATTCAGGGCTTCGCCTGTGTACGACATATCAGACTGAATTACAAGTGATCGCGGGATAAAACGAACCTTGGCCCGACAGGAGCTCAAACGCAGTCACAATACACAATAAGCGGTGCTGAATGTCGGTGGTGTAGTCCAAGCTACGTGATTCTCGGTCGTGCGTTTCGCCTTCATCAGACTCTCGCGTAATGAGATTCTTGAGAACTTGCATCAGGTCCTTGAAGAAGTCGATATTGACGAGATGTGCGAATTTGGATATACCCCTCAGGGCTGCCGGCAGAAGGGGTGTCGGGGTAGGGTTCTTGAGTATCCGAAAGTATACCACAAACAAAAGCTTCAGGGTCTCGGTATGCTTTACCGCAAGGGTCAGTGGAAATGTGTAGAAGTGTCTCTTCCATCACTCACTGTTGTTGCCCGCTCTTCTTTGTCTACCTCTGCTTCTGCTTCGCGTACCTCGCGTTCGATCTCCTTCTTTTCCCTGAGAGCCTTCTTCGCCTGCTTGCTCAAATGCGGTTGGTCTGTTGATTTGCCTTTGGCGCGGCGGGCTGCGGCTCTGCCTTTGGAATACGTCTTCGCCTTGTCCTCCTTGTCAACCTTCGAGTCCGAAGCGCGCACTCCCAGTTCGTTCTTGAGCCTCAAGTGCAGAAGGCATGTAAGGACCTCGGGGTGGACATTGAAATGTCTCTCTTTGATCATACGGTTCAATAACTGTACGACCTCGAGAGAAGGCACCCCGCTGAGGTCATCATGGAAGATGCTGATCAACGTATTCAAACATAAATCAGAAGACTGCCGAAGGGAAGTTATGTATACTGGTCAATAGATATGGTGGAAGAGGCACTTACCTCATCCCACGTCTTCTTGCTCAGCCGAGCCACAATGCACGTCATGAGGTTCACCCTGAAGTTGAAATGCGTGGCCTCTGAGACAAGGGTGCACATACACTTGAGCGCGACATCGGCCAACTCAGTCTTAGCTTAATTGAAGTTTAAACAAAGCTGAAGCCACGAGGCGGCGGAAGATAGTGCCTACCTTTGAGTTCCGCTTCAAGAGAGCGGAGATATGATTGATACACGACCAAAAGGCCTTGCTCCCATTCACGTGTCCGAGCGACCATCTGACTGACCTTCTCCGCCTTCTCTTTGTCTGTCAAGGCTCGTATCCGATATCCGGGGATGATATCTTTGAAAACCGCGAGTTGTGAAAGAATGGCCAACTTCCGTATCACAAGATCATTTGTGACCGGATCTGGATGCGACGGGGTTGTGATTTTCTCAAGGGAAAAGGTGTGCAGGCGGCGAAGTAGTCCTAGCTAAGAAGTGAAGATGAGACGAAAGAATGGAAGACTAGGGTTGAGCGAACGCACGCTGTTTTCTGGCTCTGCAATGATCTCTTGACAAATGCTTGCTATTTGTTCTTTAGCCCCTTGGATTCTAGCCTTACGTGATTTATTTCCGACCACATCGACGACAGCAGGTCGGCCGAAGCGAGCACCCGTAGACACATCTTCGACTCTTGAGGGTTCAGCGGCGATCGGCTGAGATAGAACGGAATCCTCGCTGTCTTCATCTTCGTCATCTGACTGAACAGGTGCTGCAGTCGTCTTCCCCGTGGCTTGTATTCGGCCGTCTGAGAGCTTGATCGGTAGACCGGTTATATTTCGACGTGTTTCCGCCTCTGGGGTGGCCTTGCGCTTTCGTGGAACGCGCTCGTAAGGCATCTCTTCGTCCGAATCAAGCTCGTCTGGAGATGGAGGTTCATCTCCTGAATCGTCGTCGCTGATGATGCTCGCATCGTCTGACGGGACGTCGTTGTCTGATTCCTCGAGACCAGAGCTCCATGAATCATCGTCCTCGTCATGTGAGTCTACCGAGGGCAGATCGTCATCAGCTTTAGGTTTGCGAACGGGTTTATTTAGTTGGTGGAGCCTTTCGGTCTCCTTTTTACTCCTGAGAGACCAGTCAGTCTAGTTGTACCATACAAACATAAGAGACCTACCTCGCTATGCCCTTGCGGTCCAGGTTACTTAGGAAGCCGGCGGCTTCCCCAAACTCCTCTAAGAGTCCCTCATCTTCCTCCGAGAGGTCGCTGACTTGGGTATCATCATCGACAGTCGCACCTGGGATAGCGATGTAATCCCTGTCAAAGGCTCTCTCCTTCCCCTTTGATTTATTTTGAGATTTATCCTTTTGGGCGCCAGGCTTAGACGGCTTGCCTGATTGCACCTTTTGCTTTTTCGCTGGACGCTGTCATGAGGTAGTCTGAGGATCGGGTTTGGTCTGCACACAACATGATATTTACCGTTGGAGCTGGAGCAGCTCTTTTCTTTCCCTTGGGACCCATGTAGATCTACAACAACCTGGGTACTTTTTGGCTTATGGCGGAGGCCTTGATCTTTGCTGGAGATGCTCCTCCGACTTGTGTCTTGAGATCAAAAATGCGGGTTCCTCAAAAGGGAAGGAATTTCTCATGGATACCCCTGTGCATACGCGAAATACGACTTTGCAAATACTCCCGTCAACGTTTCGATATCAGCCTCACCCCGACATCGACGCACTGGCAGAAAGTCCAAACCTCCAGCAAAGTGTTTGCAGAGATACTGATCAGTCTTATATTTTGCACTAGGTCCTTGATCTCGCGGTCAGCAAGCTTGCTACCTTTGACGTGCTAGACACCCAGACAGGGTGTTCGTACAATGAACGACCGACGGGGAACACCTCCACCTGTCCACCATGTCCTCCGGCCTCATCATATCGATCTCGTCGCAATCTTTCTCCTCGTCTTCAAAGAATTCCATGATAACCTGCCTCCCCAGTTCCTATTGTACATCTACAGGTTCTTGCTCTATGAAGTTTCGGAGGCGCGTCCAATATCTGTGACGAATGAGTGGCATCACTAAGTTTCTCGACGACTGCAGGTAGTCCAGCCGAAAACGCATCACGAAATCCTTTCAACAATGAAGAATGCACCCCAAACTGACACCCCGAATGTTCGAAATCTGATCATGGCTCTGGAGACGGTGGTAAGATCGAATTATCCAATGCGCGTCAGGTGTCTGATCAAGAGCATCAAGCCAAACCAACTAACAAGCGCAGATCAGTTGACCAACTTCTTTCATAGTTCGTGGTGCTTATAGTCGCAGCGTCTTGATGGCTGAGAGACTTACCAGGTACTCCCGCTATATTTGTGGAAAAGACTGACGATGAGGTAAATACACGTTCAAGCCGTGGTTGTTCATACGTTTGCTGAGCACTCATATCATGTAGCCAAATGTCCTGGTAAGCATTCAGATTTTCAATTTCTCGCCTCGACCACCCATCAGCTACGGTGCTTCAGGGCCGCCGCTCGCTCTTTGGTTATTTCTGTCGGCGCTGCTTCGTCAGTTTCATCAAGCTTTCCTTCTATGGAGTCGTGCAGCTGCAAAGAGACTATCAAAACTGGTGTGCAGGCGACGAACGGGCCGGGTATGGTCCCGTCGAGAAAGACCCTCTCACAGGCGATGTTTGGGTGTTCAAAACGCACTCCGATCTCAAGTCATGGGCGCGCCCTGAGCCATTAGAACTGTATGGCTGCTGATAAGTCTTCTTTGAGATATGAGCTCATCGTGCCCTAGCTGGGAAAAAGGATGCTCGACGGGGGACGATGTCATCGGGCCGGACAACTTGAGGCGGTACTTTGAACAGCGTTTTCACGACCACAATGACTCGTTCGTCACTTCTTCCCTGCCTTTTTGACAGACCATCTTATCTCCGCCCAGAGGGATACGGCAACACGCGCTACTCAACCTCGTGCGCATGCATTATGTACGAAAAGAGTATCCTGCCGCCAGCAAGGTACGCGAGCCTCGTGCAACAACTGCCTCACTGTTTCTGAACATGCGTCTTTCAGTTATTGCAGGAGGCTATCGCGGTCGCACGCACCAGTGGTGACCGTGTCACACTGCAGCACTGCATCAGGTCAGACACCCACCCAACAATGCGGTCGGTAACGTGATAATCGTTGATCGCTCATGGGGGACACAACACAGCATGCTCCACCGTTTGCCCTCAAGTTCACCAACAACTGATGACACACCTTTGCTGAACGAAATTCAGCCCGATCTACACCCGTCCGAGGTCCTTTTTGATGTAGCCAAGCTACTCCAGCCGCAGAGTGTATGAGGCGTTTTCGATCATGAACCGACGCGTTATGAATACATTTGACTGATTGATGCTCGGTTGTAGGGCCAGCCTTTGACACTGTGCTTTGAAAAACTTGCGCAGGCTGTTGGGCTTTACGATCACTGGGTTGACCTTAAGAAAGCGGCGTCTTCCGAGCGAGAGCTGCTCGGTCAGCATGCTATGCAAGGCGTCTTGTGGAGCACGCTGGGTATGTCGTGTCCAGCGTGATTTTTGCTACCAAACTTACATATGAACTGTAGGATGTTATGACCTTGCGACGGTCGAAGAGTCGTTCATATTGGCGTTCGCAAAGATAGGAGATGATGACCCGAATCGTCTTAATGCTGCGCTTAATCGCGCTCACAGGGTAAGCTTCTGTTTCATGTTCCACAATGAAATTGGCATTTAATCTCTCTACGGCGGTCTCGAACAGCTTGCGAGAGGTGGGTCCTATCAGGATGCTTTGGTGTTACTCGTCAACCCAGAGACGTGGCGCGGTATTTCACTGGACGAATACCAAGAGTGGGCAACGATGATTTGGCATGTACTGGCCTTGAGAACCAGTCGGAGGTGAGAAGGTTTGGTAATTTCAGGAGGATGACATTCCTTATGCAAACTTTATCTGCGTAGGGGGCAGCAAAGGTTCTTCCGCGACTTTTTATTACCGCGCCAACCGTCGTCTTCGACGTTTGTATCGAAGGAATACTTCTTTGACGATAACGTGGCCCAGCTTCCTCCCATTAGCGGTGAATTGCACCAAGTAATGCGCGCTCGGGTATGTGAGACTACTATACTTCTGGAAGGCCTTCATTCATTATTGTCGACAGCGCCGCGGGCAAGCTGTGACAGCGATTCAGCCCCTGCTGCAGTCTCTCTGGCAGTCTGAGTTCCAAGGCAGATTCCCCTTATATAGACTCGGGGTGATCCTTCTTGCTGACGTTGGTCTGGAATTTGGGATGACCAAGCACTGTAGACGCCTGTTGGAGGGCATACTGCCTCAGGTAAGTCGTGGTGTTATAAATAACAACGTGCTCTGGGTCTGATACACGCGACAGGTTCTGGCTGGTCACGAGATGGAACATCGTGCCTTTGCATGCCACACGTTGGCCAGATGTATCATCGCTTCATCTGATTCAAAAGGTACGTGTTGTGACTTCCCCGCACTTGCAACTCTGACTGGATCTTGGCATCATGTGAATGCAGAAGCTGGCCTTCGAGAAGCTCTGCCCCATCTCCTCATGGCCGAAGCTGATTACATGCATCTATCGATGTTGGAGGCGATCTCGGACGTGCAATGGCTGCTGATGGTCGTGTACCATAACCTTGGGATGACAGCAGACGAGGAAGCTGTCTATGAGCGGTACAACCAGTCTACCACGATGATACGGACGTTTGAAGAGAATCCCGTGGACATGGAAGCGATTAAAGTGTGGGATCTTGTGACAGATGTTGGTGTATCGTTAGCAGCTAGATAGTTGCACTAGGTCTTATCGGCGCGTTGTTGCTGCTATCCATGCCCGTCCGACTCCAAATTGCGATGACACGCGCTCGCGTCTAGTCACGTGTTGTTACTTTTGTTACGTAACAGTGGTTTGGGGCGCGTCTGGTGGTCCTGCGCTGTTTCGGAAGTACTGCTTGGATTTGGTTTATCAACTAAAGAAGTTTAACGAAAGTTTGTAGTCTCGGTATTTTAACTTCGTCGTTACTGCTTGGGCATGGACGGGCCCCCTCCTCAGGAAGAAGACTTTTCTTCCCTTCCGATATCTGAAAGGCTCGCCCACAAGAACTGGAAAGCCCGCGTAAATGGCTATGAATCCCTCATCAAGACTTTCCAAACGACAGCCTCAGACTCTGATCCCGCTTTCAAACCATACATCTCCAACCCCGATCTCCTCAAGAAAATCGTAACAGACTCCAATGCAGTAGCACAGGAGAAGGGCATAGAATGCGTCGTGGCATTGGTCAAGTTTGCTGGGGAGAATGCTGCCAAGACGAGAGATGCCGTCGTGCCCGCTTTGGTGGACAAGTGTCTTGGCTCTGCAAGAGCAGGGACGAAGAACCAGGCGATTGAGCTTATTCTGCAGTACGTCGAGGTGGAGAACTCGGGAGCTGGTGTGGTGGTGCGTGTGATCAAATCTTGGTCAGTCCTGTTTGGAATAATGGGTCTGATCATGTTTACCTCCTTGTAGGCGGATATCACACCCGGTCTTACTGCCAAGCAGCCAAAGACTGTAGCAGGGACCGTCCTTGCACTCAAAGAAGTTGTTCGGTGAGTCATAGAGTTGTATTTGTGGTCCTTAGATCACCTTCCCTACTCTCGTCATTTCTGCGTATGGACCTTATCTGACTGACTTGACCATTAACAGAACATTCGGAACTCAGGTTACCCCACCGGCCCCAGTTCTCAAATCATTGCCCAAGATCTTCTCGCATGCAGATAAGAACGTCCGCGCGGAGGGCACCAACCTTACGCACGCTCTTTACCAGTACATCGGTCCAGCAATTGACCCATGGTTAGCTGAGCTTAAGCCAGTCCAGGTGAAAGAGCTTCAGGAAGCATTCGAGGGTATGGAGAAGGAGGGCAAGGGCAAGGGAACGCTGAAGGCCGAGCGATCAACGAGAGAACACCAGCGTGAACTGGAGGCCAAAGCTGATGTTAGCGACAGCGGAGAAGCGGGAGGAGATGCACCGGCAGAAGGTAAGAGATTCTCGGACGCATACGGTAAATTGCTTACCTCTTTTTGGCAGAGATTGATCTCCCAGATCCACGCACCATGGCGGAACCGGTCGACATCGTAGCCAAATTCCCCTCGAATATGCAGGCTAATCTCTCCTCGTCAAAGTGGAAGGAGCGAAAAGAGGTGCTTGATGACCTGCTCACGCTCGTAAATGCAACCCCGCGCATACAGGACGCACCCGAATTGGCAGAACTCGCAAAATCACTTGCCACTTGTATACACAAGGACGCGAACATCAACTGTGTCATCGTCGCTGCTAACATTATGGAAGGGCTTGCGAAAGGCATCATGAGCCCTTTTGGTAGGCTCAGAGAGGCAATTGTGCCTCCGATGCTGGAACGCTTGAAGGAGCGGAAAGCTAACGTCACAGATGCCATTGGTACTGCTTTGGATGCTGTTTTCACAACTGTAAGTGTCTCAGCTATGAACATTCCCTATTTGGCGAGGAATAATCGCATTTCTACAGGTTTCCCTTCCCGATATCATACCGGACTTGCTCCCTGCACTCGGTAACAAGAATCCCCAAGTGAAAGAAGGGACCTTGAAGTTCCTTGCGCGATGTCTCGCAACTTCGACCACGGCAGTTCAACCAGGCCAGATCAAGACACTCACAGACCCTCTCGCCACGCTCCTGGAAGATGGGTTCGAAGGCGCACGTAACGAAGCTGCCGTTTGTCTGGGAACTTTGATGAAGATGGTCGGCGAGCGACCGCTGAACGCAATCATGGACGGACTGGCAGACGTACGCAAGGCCAAGGTCAAGGAGGCATACGAGAAGGCTACTGTAAAGGCCAAGGCTGGGGCTGGAGGGCCACCGAAAGCACCCGCAGCGAAAGAACCTCCAAAGAAGAAGGCTCCCACGAAGTCCGCGCCGGTGGCTGCAGTGGCCGACATAGTGCTAGATGACGAACCTCCGAAGAAGCCATTGGGTAAACCACCCGCAAGACTCATGGTCAGTTCTGGAATGAGCGCCCTGGTTTTGGGAATGCAACTGAGCTTCTCACGATCTACAGGCAAAGAAAGGAGCTCCTGCTGCTGCTAGCGGTGGTGACGCACCCGCCGGTGGAACTCCGGCCACAAAGTCAGGCCCTCCTGCAGCTTCAGCGCCCGCGGCAAAGAAGGTCGTTCCACCTGCCGCTGCCAAGGGCGGAAAACCTCCTCCACCTGCAGCGCCAGGAGGTCTCGATACTTTCAAGTACAAACACACTCCAGAGGATGCGGAAGCCCTTGCCGCGGACTTGATACCCGAAACTGTCATGGCGGGACTTGGGGATGCGAATTGGAAAACGAGGCTTGCTGCGTGCGAGGAGATGACGACTTGGCTCGAGGGCGTTTTGGAGGAGGTGGAAGCGGAAGTTGTAGTGAGGGCAATTGCGAAGAAAGGTTGGGCTGAGAAGAACTTCCAGGTACGTCGAACGTTATAACCGATGCAAATATTCGCTAATATTACCACTATACAGGTCTCGGCCAAGCTATATGCTATCTTGAGCCTGCTTGCTGAACGCTGTCCGACATTTGGGAGGTCTTGTGTTGCGTTGTCAACTGGCCATCTCAGTGAGAAACTCGGTGATGCGAAACTGAAGAAGCCTGCCGGGGATGCTCTTACGGTCTTCGCAGAAAAGACGTCGCTCCAATTCGTCTTGAATCAAGGTGCGTCTTACCTTTACCTCCCGGCTGACTTGATATCGAATGATTTGCAACCCAGCTTATGAGCCATTGGGCAAGCAGAAAGCTCCGAAAGTCCTTGCAGATTCGATGACTTGGATTGATACCGCAATCGTCGAGTTCGGTATTGAGGGGCTGTCGCTTCGTAGTCTAGTCGAGTTCCTCAAGACTGCTCTGAAGAATTCGAACGCCGCCGTGCGAACTAACGCAACCAAGACCATTGTCACAGTCAAGCTCTTTGCCGGAGCAGGTATGTTAATTCTGTTACCCTTGACTTCGTCACGTAGTTTCATGCCACGCATCTAGGTATCAAGGACTTCCTGGAGGACATAAACCCACAGCTACTTGGGACAATCCAAAGCGAGTTTGACAAGGTTGAGGGTACACCAGCGCCGGAGCCTAGCCGTACATCGGCCGATGTTGCCGCAATGGCACCAGCGTCTGGCGGAGGGGCTTCTGCTAAGGGTGGCGCAGATCCACTGGATGACCTCTTCCCTAGGGTCGAGATCGATGGCCTACTCAAAGGAACTACTATTCTCGCTGACGCTAAGAGCGATGCATGGAAGTCCAAGAAAGAAGCTCTGGAAACGTTGCAGGCAATACTCGACCAAGGAGCCAACAAACGATTGAAACCCGCGATGGGTATGTACATTCTAGTTGTTCTAGATGGCCACTAAGCCGCTCATTACTGTTCAGGTGAGATTGGACAGGTACTCAAGGCTCGAGTAACCGACACCAACAAAGCCGTTCAAACGCTCGCTCTCGATATCGTCGCACGTATCGCAACTGGCATGGGCAAACCTTTCGAGAAACAGACAAAATTGTTCGTTGTCCCCGTTGCAACCGCTCTCTCAGACCAGAAAGCACATATACGAACAGCAGCTATCCAAACTCTGACGGCCATGGCAAACGCCTGTGAAGGTCTAGATTCTATGGTCCACTTCCTTGGCACCGCCCTCGAGGCAACAAATCCCGTTCAGCGGGCGTCATTACTGAGCTGGCTTGCAGACCACCTCAAAGCAAACCCCCCTTCTTCTCCACTTGACCTGAACAACTGGGCTGGCACAATTGTCAGTTGCTTGGACGACCGAAACGCGGATGTGCGGAAAGGTGCTACTGCGCTTCTCCCCACCCTGATCACGTTTGTTGGCTTTGACAAGGTCATGGCACAAACAAACTCGCTCAAGCCAGCGTCTCGCAAGACTGCGGTACCAGTCATTCAAGCGGCAAGAGATGCGGCAACGCCTGTCCCAGCAGCTGCTGCACCTGCACCCCCTGCCAATGCCAAACCAGCTGGGAAAGCCGCGCCTGCGCCTTCAACTCGATCCCCAACGCCACCTCCCTCCCCACCGCCTGCCGTCGCCGCACCATCCGGAGCGCCAGGTAAGCTCACTGGTGTCAGAAGAAAGTTACCGCAAGGCACATCATCTCGGCCTGACTCGAGGGCAGAGTCAATAGAAGAGCCGCCCGCTCCAACGCGAGCCCCGGGGAAGCTCGGACTGAAACGGCCAGGTGGTGCTGGTACGGTCGCCAAAGCAGCTCCTCCAGCCGCAATAGCTGCACTTCCTTTCTCCAGCATGAACATGGAGGCGAAGCGCGTGAGATTGGCCAAGGATGCTCAGAAGTGGATCAACGAAGGTGGCACCACACGCAAAGACCTTGCCGACTTGTTGCAACACCAAATGGAGCCTCACACGTCAAAGGACCTCGTCGCTCAGCTCTTCAGCCACGATCATAATGCGGTCAACGACCACGTCTCGGGGCTCACCACCATGTACGAGTTCTTCTCAGCAGCAGAATCAGGAGTGGATAAGTATGGAGCCCCCTCTGATGATATGCGAGCTGTTGGACTGGCGTGCTCTGACCTCGCCCTGAAATATGTCTCCATCAAGGTTCACGAGCCACAGTCAAATTTGATCTCGAGATGCTTGGATGTTGTGGAATCAGTCATCGCGTTCCTGCGCAGCATTGACGCTCAAATTGAGGACTCGGAAGCCCTTTGTTTCGTCCCTACGCTAATCTACAAGGCAAGTCCCAGACCTCGGAATTACCGTTTGGAGTGTACTGACCAACAATTAACTTCTCATTCCTTCAGCTTGGCGATGCACGTGAACCTGTCCGCGTCCGCGTCCAGAATATCGTGCAATCGCTGCCGAAAGTATATGCATACAGCCGAGTTTTCGACTTGTTACTGGAACATGGCCTGAAATCCAAAATTGCAAAGGCTCGGCAAGGAGCTTTGGACGAGTTGGCCAACCTGCTGAAACGCAACGGAATGGGAGCTTGTAATCAACCCAGCAAAGGGTTCCCTGTCGTAGGGTCAATGATAGCTGACAAAGACTCGGCGGTTCGTAAATCAGCATTGTCCGTTCTCGGGTACGTCAGCCACCAGTCTGAAACGAAATATTTGGCTAACGGTCTTCTGCAGCGAGGCATATACTCTGGTCGGCGAGAAGGTGTGGACTTTGGTAGGGCCACTTTCTCCGAAAGACAAGACGCAACTCGAGGAACGCCTTCGCCGTGTAGCAGGACCAAGTACCCCAGCCAAGTCAGAACACCAAACACCCGCACCTCCCGCACAAGTAGCACGACTCGCCAACACTGGTACACGCCCCGAATCACCGTCGGCAGGAAGAGCGGGTGGGATACCGCGACCTGCAAGCCCTGCAGCGTCCACGATTTCTCGTATAGCCCGACCTGGTTCTCCCACCAGAACGCTGCGGTCGGCGTCTCCCGCCCCCTCGCACATCGCCCGACCTTCTTCTCCATCCCGCATTTCCAAACTTCCCGGTCCTTCCATCACTATACCTCCCGCTGGGACTTCTGGGCTTTCAGCAATGACATCGCCAACAGGCTTGCGCCCCAAAAGCATGCTACCTTCTCGTCTGGGGCCACCTCGAACCCTTGCACGCCCCACCATTCCCTCTTTATCAGTCAACCCTGTAGCAAGACCAGCTGAAGAGCAGTCAGAACTGCCTTATGTCGCTCGATTTAATGGACACACCGCTATGGATACCCCACCAATACCGACCAGCGATACCATGGACACGCTAGTCGACTCCGCTCCTTCCTACGACGACAGCTCCAATAACGTTGCAGACGACATCACGATCACGATCTCAAGCATACTTAGCAGCGATCCATCACGTAGTGTTGACGCGCTCAAGAAGATTCAGAAGATACTCATGACGAAACCCGAAGACGGACCCGCCTCTCCCGAATACAGGGAGCTTGCGGAGCATACTGAGGGTCTGATAGAGACGATTACGCTACAGATGGCCCACGTATTCGATCGACCGGAGGAGCTGCTCGTTGACGAGAATTTCCGTCTGGCAAAACACCTTATACAGACGCTAAACACCTTCTGCGACCACACGTTCTTAGCAGAATCGCTGACTGTCGAGATATTGACGCCTTTGCTCGAAGAGCTCACGATGCGTCTGCTTGAGACAGACGAAAGCCATGTTACCAAAGTCAAAGATCTGTCACGATTCATTAACATGATTATCTTGCGGCTCTTCGCGACGGGTCGGAGAATGTCGATCTTCCGGTGAGCATACTCCACAATTAACCGAGTTTGTGTCTAAGAACCCCTATAGTGCTCTGTTTGCGCTTCTTCTGCAGATCGTCAAGCCTTTCCCAGGTAACGGTACCCTACCGGAGTCAAAGGAATCTCGAGTTGCAGAACTGGTTCTCAAATGTGTCTGGAAGCTGGCACGGAACATTCCTCAGGACCTCAAAGAGCAGAAACTGGATCCGGTGGAGTTACTTCCTGCAGTGGAACACTTCCTGCAGTCTGTCCCTCCGAACGAATGGCGAGCAAGAGCCACCAACAAAGTTCCTTGTGGGGACATGCCATTAAGAACCATCAAAGTCATTATTCAGCATGTCGTTGGTAAGTCCATCGGCTTGGATTGACTCCTGCGCCCTCCTGACTTTGCACGCAGCTCACTACGGAGATGAAGTTTACGACTTCCTTTCTGCGTCGTTTGATGACCCATCTGCCACGATCGTCTACCCCTACGTTTACCGCATTCTGAACTCAGCTTCGAAAGCCGCAGAGCCTGCTACACGAGTAAACAACAGCCCACCAGATCCTATCAGTCGGCCATACTCAGCTGCATCCAGCCGCCCCATTTCTCCGACGGGGTCGTCGTCCGCTAACCACCGGCGCTCCTCTCCCAGTCACCGGACCAGCCCCAGCATATCCTCGCACAACGGCTTCTCACCCCCTGTCGAAGAGCCGGATCCAGAGGCACAGCTTATTACCATTATCAACCATATATCCAGTGAAACGACTGGAGCTATGCACAAGGAAGGTATCACAGAACTGCACCATTTTCTAAAGAACTATCCGCAAAAGCGACCGAAAGTAGAGAAGCTGCTTGAGACGACTGGACCGGCTTTCCGAAAGTACATCAACCGAGCACTGGCCAGTCGGGCTGCGGAGGATCTTGAAAGGACGGCGGCTGTTGCCAGCACCCTATCCAGTACGTGCTCCTCCTCTTGCTGAGTAACACGACTTACTCACGATACGGGTCAGAATTGGAATCAAATGGGCACGACTCTACACCAGGGTCCCCTGTTCCTCGGGATCCGGGAAGTGCTCCCCGGTCGCCTGTTCACGCACCTGAACCACCAGCAGAAGACCGACTACACAAGCTGCATGACATCTTCCACTATAAGCGGGCAAGCGTGACGAGTAATGGATCGTCGGCGAGCGCGGCCAGGCCGCGGATTCCTGTCGAATGAATTTTTCCTACGTTATATCTTACTCATTTCCATCTCGCACGTACTCTCCACTGCCTGACATACTGTACAGTATACATATGCAAGCGGAATACCTTAGTATTAATACTTTCGTCGTTGTCAATGAAGAATTTAGGAATAATTTGAGCACTCTGCCCGGGGCCAACGTGGCTCGATTAAGCTCGAGAAGGTGCCGTTGAGCTGCGCAAGTACCTAGCTTGACAAGGGTGAATTTGGTACTGTTGACGTCGAGGATTGGGTCATAGCCTTACCTCGCCATTCACATTTACTACGTCTACTCGACACTCACTTCTTACGACCTGGTCAAATACGCTGTTATTGGTTCTCGTTCACGCCTTTGTCGTGTAACATCCTTAGCGTTTCTTCTGGCTCTTTGTGTATGACTTTTCCGGCACTTTGTACGACGTTCTGTTGCTCCTGCTGAAATGCCGACAATCACATACGAGGCCGCACTTGTGTTCTGGAGAATTATTACCCAGATATTCTTCAGAGAGATACGACCTAGAAGCGCTTTCAACATTCCTCGGGATGGGCCTGTCATCTTCGTTGGCGCGCCTCATCATAACCAAGTATGTCTTCGACTGCATATACTCACTTATGCAACGTATAGAGACCCATGATTATAGTTCCTTGATCCTCTGCTCCTCAGTCTCGAAGTATACCGCGAAACACATCGTCGAGTCCAATTTTTGACTGCTGCAAAAAGCTTGAAACGCAAGGCAATCGGTTTCTTCGCTCGTCAGATGGACAGTAGTGAGTATCCTTTGTGCTACCCTAGTTTACTTGCAGGCTTAGCGTCTATCAAGTACCCGTATCCCGAGCAGCGGATGAAGCCAAGCCTGGAACTGGTCTGGTTTATCTGTCCCCGGATGACCCATGTCTGGTCATCGGGGTAGGGACACGTTTCAAGTCCGAATTCGCCCCTCGGACGCAAATTATGCTACCCAAATCTGTCAATTCGGCGGTCGCTGAAGTACTGGAAGTAATATCTGACACGGAGATGCGGGTTAAGAAAGAATTTGGCGGCGAGACTGGTAAAGGAACTGCGCGCATCAGGGAGAAATTGGCAGAAGTCAAGGCAGAGGGAAAGAGCGGGCTAACATTCAAGACTATGCCTTTCATAGACCAGCAGGAGATGTATCGTGGAGTCTACCAGCGGCTGACAGAAGGTGGCTGCATCGGTATCTTCCCTGAAGGTCGGTCATGCCATCAACTTACTCAATTCGGCACTTAAATCATGATTTAGGTGGAAGTCACGACCGTTCCGACCTACTTCCTCTCAAAGCTGGTGTTTCTATCATGGCCCTCGGGGCCATGGCAAATGATCCAACTGTCAAAGTCAAAATTGTACCTGTCGGTCTTTCATACTTCCATGCTCATCGCTTCCGTTCTCGTGCTGTTGTCGAATTCGGAACTGCGCTTGATGTGCCAGCAGAACTGGTCGAAATGTTCAAAGAAGGAGGCACACGGAAACGAGAAGCTGTTGCCAAGTTCCTTGATCTTATCTATGACGGTCTCAAGACTGTGACTATCCGAGCTCCTGATTATGACACCCTCATGGCATGTAGTCTTCTTTGTCTTCGCATCCCCTGCTGATGTGGGAGTCACAGCTAATCCAAGCTGTCCGCCGACTCTACAAGACCCCAGGCCAATACCTCACCTTGGGACAAGTTGTCGAACTGAATCGACGTTTCCTTGAGGGCTATATTCATTTCAAGGATGAGCCGCGTGTACAAAGTCTGAGGACCGATGTTTTGAAATATAACCGGCTGCTTCGAGATCTAGGCCTCCGCGATCACCAGGTGCGTTCTCTCCACATCGAATGCGAGTCAGCTTTCAAGACGCATGGAACTAACAACGAGCCCTAGGTACCGCGAGCAAAGAAAGCAGGCTGGAAAACGCTTGGTCTTCTTCTTTACCGCCTCGCTTTGTTGATGGTTTGGACCATTTTAGCACTCCCTGGTGTGATATTGAACGGCCCTATGTTCATTTTGGCCTCGATCATATCCAGGAAGAAGGCCAAAGGTGAGCAAAACGTTCGCATGTCTTTTGATCGCATCTCATTCACGTGTCTTCACTCCAGAGGCACTTGCTGCGTCTGTCGTCAAAGTCGCAGGTCGCGATGTCCTTGCAACCTGGAAGATCTTGATCTCCCTGGGTATTGCCCCCGTCCTTTACGCCTTCTACGCATTCCTAGCAACTGTGGTTGCCGCCAAAGCCAATGCTCCTTTACGGGTACAGCTATGGACACCGTTCTTGGTCATCTGCGCACTTCCTTTCATGAACTATGCGGCCCTCAAGTTCGGTGAAGCTGGAATGGACGTTTTGAAGTAAGCCATCTTCACTGGTCGACCGGGGCAACTCACTCAAATCCACCACAGATCCCTCCGACCACTCGTCGTCGCCCTTATACCTGGCCAGCAACGAGACCTCAATAAGCTGAAAGAAATGAGACTCCGACTCTCGAATGAGGTCGCTGATGTTATCAATGAATTCGGCCCGAAAATATATGATGACTTTGACCAGGTAGGTTTCTATGCTAATATCGCGATGAACTTATCTCATTGCGCCCAGTTCCGCATCCTGGTTCCGGCAAGCGCCCCTCCGTCTACTGACCCAGGAGTTTGGCGGCGGAAGAGTAGTGTTGGTCAAGTAGACGCCCAGGGTAATTTGCTCATTCATCCCATGGTCAGTGTTGACTGCCCCTCCCTGGTCTTTGACTCGACGACTCAAATATTGCATAGACGTGGATTGATGAACGCCTGTTCGGTTGGAGTCGCAACTCCAAACGTGGCACCAGCGCATGGGCAGGCAGTAGTACTCCAGGTCATGAAAGCAGCAGACCCGAGACACCCGACGAGACCGATGAGGAAGATCACGGTGACTACGACCACGTCATTGGCTACCTTCCTGCATACGAAGATGCATCACGAAGCAAACCTCGCAGTCGGCAAGGTTCTTATGCTGACCTGCAAAAGCTTCGGATGTCGTCCACCAAGTTGGCTTCCTCATCCCCCGCCTCTTCCAGCGTTCAAGTTTCGGAGAGGGAGTCGTTACACATGCGCCCTCGCCAGCGCAAGCGGAGTCTATCTGATCTCGTGCCTGTGGAACGCATAGCGAGTGTTGACAAGCAGGAGTCTTTTGAGGAAGCAACCATGGACCTGAACAAGGAGATTAGTGGGAACACTCATACATAGATATTATGTCGTTATCATGATTAGAGATGGTGTGGCAATTCCATGATGTGGTGTACGTATATACATTGCGAGTTCTGTGCATTCCACGACTGGTATGAGCTGAAGATATGCCAGGCATAACTCTAATGCAACAAAGATAGCAAATGCGGTGCTATGATTTGACGAGATGATGACATGGTGGTAGGTCAGGCCGGCAGTCCCTGGATCTCAATGTAGGCGTTGTCCCGGAGACTTGTCTTGGAGAACTCCATGCCGCATTCAGAATTCGTACATCTTACGGTGGACGTTCTCAACTTCCGGCAATCATGTCTTCAAAAAGAAGCGCTTACTTGAGATTTCCTGATGACTCGTTGAAGAACTACGAACAAGGATAATCAGAGGTGACTCCAATGCAGAAAAGGACGGCAACTCACCTGTATTTGAGTACACCCCCCTTGACGTGCCTTGTAGGAACCTAGAGCCTCGCCACCGAGATCCATGCACCGGATTTCCCTCTAAGAAGTCAGAATCAGCCGGGGACTTAACTTTTGACCCTGTGGAAGTGCCCACCGTCCGACCGGGATATGAACCGCTAGCGCTGACGACGAATGACTATGAACGAAAATCATTACAATCAAGGATACTGACTGACGGGATATGCTTTGTGATAACATAAATAGGCTTCCCTCGCGAAGAGCCACATTTTTCGACGAGCAGATACGGTTCAGATTCACCACTTGACATTTGTAGACTTCAACGTTGAGCGGAATGCAGAGGTAGATCGTGGCCAAAGTAGGTGGAGGTGCGAAAGCAAAGGGACGCGCGATAACGTGTCTAAACTCCTAGTTCTATTTACCAAGGACATTGTCAGCAACCAAAAGGATACCCTTGCGTAAACGGGGAAGCGAAGAAAAGATAAGAATACACATGTCAAACATGGATTCCAGTTTCGGGGGATCTTGAGATATGCTTTGATGTGCCTTAACAGCCGCTGAGAAGAAATTGAAGCGGAGTGGAAGATCACTCAACGGGACGCAGCGGGAGTATTTTACTTGCATTCGCTTTGGGGGTTGGTTACCCGTAGAGATGTGGTACACGAGATTAAAGCACGAAGTCTTTGCCTGCTGTGAGCACCTCTACACCGGTCTCAGTGATACTATTGAGGCACTTGTTGAGCTGGGGAACAGTATCAGAAGAAAGGCACGTACAGCAGTGTCTCTTCGAATTGCGCGCTTCTTTTGCCATCAATGGTAGTTGCGGTCCAAGAGTCATCCCAGTGTAGCGCGTCCCAGTTAGTACCTAAGTTGATCATCTGTGCTCACATGAGCACCAAAATCACACCAGTAATTAGAAGCTCACAGGTTCAATGGTAAAGCACTGACGACAAACCATATAAGGGTTGGCTCTCATGAAAGGTCCACGAAGCCACTCACCATTCCGGGCTTCATAGTGCCCACTGCTTTGTTCTTGGCATAATGAGGGATATTGGGAGCAGTATGAAACAGATCATTGACGCCGTGTCCAGTATACGTGCGAACTACCGCGCAACCGGCTGCCCTTGCAATTGGCTCACTGGTATAAGTCAGCAATGAATTCGAGTAGGCAGTGCGAGTGGACCAACATGGCTTTGCCGATGTCGCGGAATAGTGCTCCTGGTTTGCATATTCTTATTGAGGCATCCAAACATTCACGGGTCGTTCTAATCAGTTTCGCCGACTCTTCATCGATTTTGCCTACAGGGTATGTGGCGTTAAGGTCACTGTGAAAACCTGTATGTAACGGGGATCAGATCGAGTTCAGCATTATGCTCGCTCCACCTATCTCACCGCCGTAATAGAGCGAGATGTCTAAATGATCCTGTCAGTACTTTCATTATGGCAACAAGGAAGTAGATTGACCGAGATTGATGATATCGCCTTCCCTCAATTTCCGCTGATCTGGGATGCCGTGGCAGATAGCCTCGTTGATAGATCTTGGAGGCTATGGTGAGAACGTATTCTTTGCAATGGACAAAGGGATGGCCTACGTGCAGACAGATTTTGGGAAATTCCGATAGCCTAACGGAGATGGATATGCATTTCGGTCAATGGTAGCTTGGTGGACAATTGCGTCAATTTCATCCGTGGTAATTCCCGGGCGCACATGAGACGCGGCGAGATCAAGGACTTCCCTCCCTAGCTGGAGTAAGAGACAGGTCGTGTGAGCATGGCATGCAGCAGTGAATTCCAGCAAAAGGCACGGAGGGCGATGACACGAGGCTCTACCCAAGCACCAAGAAACAGATGAGGCAGGATACCTACCCGACATGCAGTTCGCATCTTCTCAATTTCATCTGGGCTGAGAATGCGTGGAGCGTGTCCTAGTGTGCGCATTTCCGAGATGGGAACACCTAAGCGGAGATATGTTCATCGATTGTAAGAGCTGCGGCTACGATAGGCTCACCGTCATCGCGAAGGGCATAGTCAGGTCGTGGTATATGAGCCGGAACCTCACGCTTAGGCGAGAGTGGGTAAAGTGGTCGCAAGGTCCCCGAATAATCGTAATTGGGGAATGGGTTGAAAGTTCCGTCTATTCACGCTAAACCCGGCTATCCAGGCAATGATCGAGAGCACTGGAGCTTACCCTTCGCAGGAGCACGAGCAAGGTCGTGAACAATTTTGTGTGTTTTCTAAGTAATTATAATGAGATCCTGTACACCAAACTACCGTTAGCCACGACGCACCCCTGCGCGTATGATGATTGCCCCTGGTTATCTGCCGCGTCAACATCAGATTATCAAGTTTACTCACAACCCGATTTGAAACACTCTTGTCCGCAGAAGAAGGAACCGCGGATGCCTAGCCTAGATCATATGTTGGTACAAGTATTTGAACATGTGCTTGAAGACGTACTTATTGCATGTCGGGCATTCTAGTCGAGAAGGGGGGTTTCCGTGTGGACAATTTGTGCTTTGGCACAATACGACTGATTGTGAGCTCATGAAAGCTATTGTACCTACCAATAATCGGCAATTCAGACGGGTTAAGCCTGCCAACCGCAAGATAGCTTGCTGTAGCTGTGGAAAATTCTTCAGCCCTTCCTACAGGCTGGCTGACCCAGTGACGAGTCAGTGACTGTGCAATGTCTGCCGGAGCCGCTATCACTGCGTGGGATGCACGTGACTTAAATTTCCTCCATACTCGATCGTAAACGCGTCCTTCTCAATCTGGTTCTGAGGGGTTCGGTTACGCGTCTCAAATACCACAACGGCTTCCGATTTGTACTTCTGAACGAAGCTTGCCAGAGCTTTGCCTTGCATTTACTTGTCAGATAGGCTCCAATAATGCCGGCATTCCGTTGACTTAACCGTCTTCGTGGGACGCGATTTCTATCGAAATGTCTGTTTCTACTCCTGATTTCAGCCTCACCCATCATGCGTGTTGTCCCTAGCGCGTCCCCCTTCAACGTGTTTCCTAAAGCGCCGGCACTCTTGATCACCAACCCTGAATCTGACACAGCAAGCTCGCCTAGTTTGTCAACGAATCATATGCAGTGGTGCCCGCATTTGTCTGGCTCCAGCGATTGATGTCTGGACGTCAGAGGCGCATCTGGGTCCAGTGGATTCAGAAATGAAATCGGCTCAAAGGCTACTTGGGGGTTGACGAGGGTTCTTGGAAAGTTTCAACGCTGTTAGTTAATCATGGAACATCGGAACTTAGAGTTTGCAATTGAGCATGCATCAGAATCTAGATATCTAAACATGACTCAATCATTACTCTCCTACAGAAGCTCGAAAGCACGTGTGGTTCAAGTTCTTTAGTGCGACTAACTGTCTGCGAGAGTAGGGCTCAAATTCTGATCGTAATGGATAGGGTCAAGGGTCCCAAACCCCTGAGAGTTCGACGTGGCTGTCCGATGCTCATTACAAGTTTGGTAATTGTCATTGCATAGTTACACTGCACAGTTCATGATGAGAATTAACTGAACAACAACTATGACTGTAAGTATTGAGGTGGTGCTAGGTTAAGGGCATTAAACCACAGCCAATAGAGCTATTGAATGAATAAAAGGATTTAGTGATAATGGTGATGATCATCTACTCAGAGATAACATTATGTGAGTTAAATGCGTAATGAAAGCAGTTATGTGACAATGATGCACGAAGAGGGTTAAGGAAAAGGGGGCGGATCACGGATGCCGAATGTGCGCTGGGCGGTGGGAAGATACACGAATGATGAGCGCATTGGCGCCTGCAAGATTAGGTCTAGCGAAACCCCAGCCCGAGCTCCGTTGCCCTGACCCTGTGGGCAAGGGTGCGGGCCCGCTCAGCGGCGCCGCGGCTCGAAGTCAACCTTGAAGGAAGTTGTGCGGTCATTCGAAGCTTTCCAGAGCTGCTTGAAGTGAGTGCGCCCGAAAACTTCGAGTAATGACGTTTGATTGGCATTGATCCATTGCACAGAAGGCAGCCCACGGGTCGTCATATACGAACCCTGTGGAAGCTGCTCCTCGTACACGAGGGTGACGACGCCAGTGAGCAGGCACTGGACGAGGTTCAAGATGTCGCTGATAGGTTGCACGATGAGTCGCTGAGTCGCGAAGATGTCGCTATGAAAGACCATCTGCCATTGGACGCGTCTTTCAGGGGAGAAGAACGATGATGCATGCATGGGAAGCTGTAATTTTAGCTTTGGGCTAAGAGGAAGACCGCTTGGAGAGCGCCATGGAGAAGGCGCCTCGATTGAGAAGAGCATGCGCGGGTCGGCGGGTTGCGACTCTTGCCAACCGTGCTGCTGGATGAGCTGCGTCTTAAGGGACAGCAACCACTTGTGAGCGCGGGCATAGGTGGTACCTAAAGCCTCTGCAGTGGTGAGAGGAATACCCGTACGACGAGCCCAATTGTCCATATTGCGGACGTCACTGGAAAAATGCACCTGTGCGGTGGATGAGGGTGGTGTTTGCATGATGAAGAGAGGTACAGAAAGATATCTGGGTGACCTTTGGTTCAGACATGTTGCCTCGATAGAAATTTATAGGCAGAAGAGCATACCAGGCACTCGAGTACAGGCGAATTGACCGGAAAAAAATGATGCCTGCCCTTTACCAGGAGTGAATCGATAAAAAGACAGCAAGGAAGATACGAGGCAAGATCAGCGACCTCGAGGAGTGAACACTTGGGGATTTTGGGGGGGTGAGGATAGCTAACACATGGTGTGACGGGCCTTTTGAGGGACGGGCGCTGGCGGGCGTGGGTCCCGCCACTATAATTGGCCCTAGCGATCGCGACCGATTGGTACGACATAATGGTCTTTTTCAGCCCGCCGGACGTGGAACGTGTTTCGACGACAAGCCAAATTCTTCTTTTCGGGCAAAGATTAGTACACATTATTTACTTTCACACGATCTACCTCACAATCCACTCCTTACTAGGAGATTATTCCAAATACTTCTACTGCCCCAAAGTACCTTATTTGCTTCCATATGTCGCTTGAACCTCTCATGCTCCTTGACATTGCTTTGTCTCGGAATACGATTGATATATCACTAACGTACACCGTTGCTAGCTCCAATCGTTGTCCTGTGCATAGACCTCCCGGTGAGCGCTTGGCCCAGGACCGTCCACTTCTGTGAATGCGTGGATGTGAGCAAATTTTACCCGCTTTTTCGCAGCGGAGACGGATCCCGAGCATGACAGCTGCCGGTTACGACCACATATGTCCTCCTTGGCAACGGAGACAAAACTCGCCTTAGCAAAGTTAAGAGGACAAGACTTGGGACAAGTGATGCCAAAAGTGACGCTAAAGTTCGCAAAGCCGTAAGATGCGTTCGCAAGCCACTTGTCAGAAATCCCCGAGGGAACGTCCCGGTCCCACACTTGGGGACCTCAATATCCTCTGCATCGCATTGAGCGCCGAGCTCCTCATGCCAATATGCCGCAATGCAGTTGCGGACACTCGGAGTCGCGCTAGTAGACACACCGAAAGTCGAGGTGTCACTTTCTTGTGTAAACACGCGGCGGAAGCGACATCGTTAATTAGAGCAACCAAAAAGACCTCCAATATCTCATACCGCGTTGCTGTCGGAAAAGTGACTGACACTCCACAATAACGACAGCAACCATTGGCCATGGCTTTCGCAACGCGTCGGTGGGGTTCTTAGCATATCCGAAAGAAGTCGGCAAGGCCAAGCGCGCGTTGAGGGGTGTTGTTCACGTGACATTATCAGGAAGCACGAGCGTTTGCCTATCCGAGTCAGAACTTCAATTGTACCATCCTGCTGTGACCTCAGAGCCGACAGCCCTTTTATCTTATCGACACCCACTAGTAAAGCGTATTGGCTATACTATGGAAGTGATTTCCCCGAACAATGGGCTGGAGGGCCCGAAAGATGGCCCGAACAACTTCGACATCTGGGCCACGTACAAAACAATCCTCAAGAATGAGGAGGTGTGTAATATTCTCCGCACTGATTACCGACCCCTTGCAAAGGCGACACCGAAATATTTAGATATCGACGCCTCTGGCTGCAATTTTGGCTCTAACCGAGCTAATCGAGAGATCCGAGGGTATTCTCTGCGCCAATTACACATTTCTGCACAGTAACATCTGTCATTAGCGGGGACTATGTTTGAACTAGTAAAGGCACTCAATGACGGTGCCAAAGTGCTGAATGAACGGACACCCAATCCCATCAGTCTCAATGCCGGCTGCGAGCTTTTCATCGCGTTTGTCACGCTTTTCCCCCATGATTCTGACGTGAGTTCAACTATTCCGAGCCCCGGCCTTCTGAACCACTGTTTTTTCCTTCAAGAGTTTTTCCGATCTTAAAAGAGAGCTGGTAAAACAAGGCCAAAAATATGCCACAGAGGCCCTTACCTATCGTGAAAAAATAGCTGAACTCGCGCTTGGATTCATCAAGGATGATTCAATCGTAAGGGTTCCCTCGTGCATCACCTGCCTTCCTTGCACTCATGTCAGCGGAAAGATCCTGACTCATTCCTATTCAAGAGTCGTCATGAAAACCCTCCTCCGTGCCCACGAGAGGAAGCGGATATCGGTCTATGTCACAGAAGCAAGACCTCGTGGCCTTGGGTCAGACATACAGTGTGCTTTCTGTGGAAATGGCCATGGGATGACTGATGCAATCTGCTAGTCTGCGAACGTACGAGGAACTTACTGCGGCAGGCATTCCGTGCACTGTGGTGCTCGATTCTGCAGTGTCATACGTTATGGACAAAGTGGACTTCGTCTTGGTTGGCTCAGAAGCTGTGGTGGAAAGCGGTGGCTTGATCAATGCCGTTGGCAGCAATCAAATAGCGATAATAGCAAAGGCTGCGAACATTCCATTCTACGCTCTCGCAGAAAGGTTAGTTGCAGCATGGTTCTCGGGGAAGGCTCATGCTGACGCCGTTATTATCCGGCTTCTTCAGCTACAAGTTCCATCGACTATTTCCGCTATCGCAGTACGATCTCCCAACTCACAATCCACGCATTCTAGCATTCCCCTTGACGTCTGCTACCCCAAGTCCAAATACTTCCCTTCAAGCAAAGAATCCATCGATTAGAACAGCTAATGAGAATGCGTCAATACCAGAACAATCAAGGAGTATGACGCACGAGCAAATCGCATGCAACCCAGATGTGGATTACACCAGGTGATGACCGGAATTTTGCGATACGTGTCGTTTTCTGATGCCACGCAGGCCAGATCTAATTACCCTGGTGTTCTCTGACGTTGGTAGCCTTACCCCTGAAGGAGTCAGCCAGTACCTTGTCGGAATGTTTGCGGGATGAACGTATTCTAGTCTGACCCTTGACAAGGGTCCGTGTGCACACGCGGAACGCATTTTGGGTATGCGATAGAGTTTACGATAACCTTTGTGAATTGAAGATCAGCTATAGATATGTTTACGGAACCTTTCCAGTCGCCTTTGGAGGTTAATCTAGCGGATGTCACGTAGGAGCTGGCTTGTCATTGCGTTAGCGGCATCGCAGAAACACAAACATGCGTTCTCCTGCGGGGAAACTGTAAAAGCATCTCGAGTCCGGAGCTATGGCTCATCAAACTGATTACGCTTCGATAAAGGCGAGTTTTCCCTGGGTAAAATGAGATTTTCATGATTTACCGCGAGACCGGTACGGATTTGATGAGCGGAGTGCTCGAGCTAAGTCCACTGCCATTTGTCGGTTGAATTCTAGTCCGTCTAAGCCAGGAATAACAAGACCACCAGAAGAGCACGCTGCAATGGGCCCCTGAAATCTTGCTCCGCTCCGTCATCGAAGCATGGTTTAGACGCACTATCAACATCAAGAGCAGAATTATTGCTGGGAATAATAATAAAAAACGGTTGCCTGACCTTCGGTATGCCGTCCCGACAATGACTATGTGGACACGACAAGCAGATCGATACCACCTCGATGGGGAAGGTTTGCCTCGCTTTCGCAAGTCCTGCTGAGTTGGGCTGTATGACGTCGGGATAATCCGTAAGGGAGACTCCTTTGGCTCTTTTAGTTTTAACTTTTTGACGGGCTCCCCGTTGAATACGCGGAGGTATTTCGTCTTGCGTGCCCAAAATGTACAATGCACAACGTTGCATGAATCGCTGGATTGAGCCAAAATAGCTCTGGCCGAGGAGCACCGGATGGACTCCTCGTGCAGCATGCTGCCACATCGTGAACAGCTGGGTTCAGTGATACTCCAAGCTCAAAGAACGGACCGATACCTAATCAGTGACATTCAGCAAAATCATGACGATCTGACATTCTCGAATTTTCGCCAGCCTCTGGGTTGCGTTTAAAATGCGCTGTAGGAATGGGTCGGTTTTCAATCCAAAGAATCCCCTTCCCTTTAATCGCCTGCATCATGTGTCACTGGAGGAGGTCAGACACTCGCCATGTATTGATCGTCTAGGAGCCAACTGACATGCTTCCTCTTCATCCGGACAGAGTCCAAAATACCTATAAGCGATGTGGACACGTCTACGATCTGGTTCGTCCCGTTCCTTGATGGCTTTCATCATGACCGCCGTTAACTCGCGTCCACATAGCCCGATGAGATGGTCTGTGAACTGGGCATATAGGAAGCCTGTCTCCTCACAGGTGTCTAGATTCAGTGCGATAATAAATTTTGCAAGTTCAGCCCAATGCATCCGAGCACTTGCGTGCCGCCTAGCTGCACCAATACGTGTTGGCAATAGTGAGGGTTTGTTTGTAGCCTGTCGGGGGCAAGCAGCTGACTTTGTCGATGCGCTTCTCCGTAGCCGCCAATTTCCGCAGCAGTATAGTGAGTGGGCAACCGAATTTGACAACAAGTTGCCGAGGCGCTGACAGAGGGGGGCGGAACACAGATCCCCAGATAGACTCTCTTTGTCCTCCCTGCGTGCAGCAGGGAAGGTGAGAGTGGTTAGTCAAGCTCCGTGGTGGCGATACGGATGCCAGCATCCATGTCGAAGTAACTTCGTTGAGTAAGATAATGAGTGATTTAATTGGTGTCGGGATAAATAGAAGAAGGTCTATACCTCTTTGTTGACGTCGAATAGAGTTTGTAGCCACATAGAGATTTGTAACAATTCCACAATTCAGGAATGGAACATTAGGCGCAAAACGCAACCATATAGGAGGAAAGTGAGAGGAGGGGACGTCAGGGACCGAGGAGCCAGGGAAGGGAGAGGTAGAAAAGAGTGAGAGCAGGCGCCGCATTTGAAATCCCCACTCTGCTGTAATAATTTCGTAAAACTGAGCTTACTGAAGCGGCGAGGACATGCGGAAGAATTCGAGAGACGACGGCGTTCAGCACCGAGGAAATTTGGTGCTGCAATAATTGGCAATTTGGCAAGCCCGTCTGATGGGCCACCTTCATTTTCCAGAATGGTGTGTCACAGGCACGGATGGTGGTTGCGCATACGCCAAGAGGTTGTAAATCGAGGTTTGCGGAGCGCAAGCCAAAAAGAATATCATCCTGAGACGAACCTAATGATGGTGGTCCTGTGAGATCATCGATGTTCAGCGCAAATGAAATCTAAGGTTACTCAAGGGAGTATTCATAAAAAACATATGAGTTTGTGAGCACATTCGGAACCACGGATGCGGTGCGACCCGATACGCACGAACCAGATAGATACAGTAGCTCAGAAATCTGGAGTGCACGAGAAGACACGAGGCACCAACTATCAAAACGGAGAGATCAGATCCGCGGGTGTAAGTCAACTATAGACCATCTGACTTCAGCTTCTGCCTCGCTATAACTTTCGCGTTTCCTCCCGAAATGGCGGAACGGGTATTGGCACTAGCACCACACACCAACACGAGCTATAGAGACTGAGCCTGCCACTGGCAGTGGGATCACCCAAAAAGGTGAACAAGGCGAGATCGGGCACACAACGGCCACCTGAACACCACCTCCTCTGCCATTAATTTTGAAGGGGCGCTTTGGAAATACCTAAAGAGCCATAGTCAGTAATAATAGACGCGTTCAGAAACTCACGGTGCGGTGAACGTCTAGCATGATGGACTTACATAGCTTACGTGATCCTTCGGTGGCGTTGGCTTCGAATTCTTTCCGACTCTCATCACTTTTGGCGGTCTTCATTTGGACTTCCTTCCTTCACCCCGTCTCGCTATCATGGGAGCAGCAGCAAATGAATTCTCCGTTCCTTCTCAATGGATATTCCCTATCGACGCTCTACAGCACACGCCAAGCGTAGCCACGTCAAGCTACACCGTTGGGAAAGAACTCTATGACCGTGCCAGGGGTGTCGAGTTTCTGTTTCGTTTGGGCTCTTCCCTTGGACTGTCAGCAATTATTACCGTGTTTGATCATACTTTCCACCTGATTGATTTCGATGTAACATCCCAGGCCTTCTTCGGCGATGTTTACCGCAGCAACTTGGTTTCACCGTTTCTTCATGAGGTTCTCCATGGAGGATTACCACAGACAAGTAGCCGCCCTCCTATTCCCTCCATCATACATATTCAGATATCCAAATAGGATGTTGCTGCCGCATGCATTTTTTTGGCAACTAAAACTGAAGAATGCGGGCGAAAGCTCCGTGATGTTGCAAGGGTATGCCAATCCAAAATCACCGGAGTGGATGTTACGCACATAGCAGGCGAAAGTGTGGCAAGTTATACCTGCTCGCTTGAGTTACCCAACGTTCCTCACTGGCCGCTGCAGGAAGTTGAGCAGCAACAAACTGCGATCCTACTCGCCGAAGAAGTCCTGCTTGAAGCGCTTTGCTTTGACTTTGTAACAAGTAGTCCTCATGTGATGCTGGTGGACCTCTTCGATGCTCAGCAGGAAAGCGCCCGAGTTCAGGATTATGCGTGGAGCCTAGCACATGATTCGTGAGTCGCTGGTTGATAACCGTGGATAGTTGCCCATCTGTGTCCCTCACAGATATCGCACGCCGCTGTGCATTCTTTTTGCACCTCGTATAATCGCAGCCGCATGCTTTATTTTGGCACAGCGGGCAGCAGATGGTCCTCATTCGCCCTCACTGGATGCTCGAATATCCGCATCGCCGCCTTCCGCTTCGCTCCCGACCCCTCCCTCACACAAGCCTGGCTCACCGGACGCCTCTCGCTTTGCGATCGAGTACCTCGGGTTCAACGAGTTGGAATTACGACACCTTGCGGGTCAGTATGGTTTACATAACTCGGGCGGAAGTAAGGAAGCTCATACCAAACATGTAGATGCCCTCAGTGTAATGCTTGAGTTTTATTCTGTCCAGGACCTTCAAAACAACTCCTACATTACCCCGTTAACAACGGTCAGTTCCGAACTGTGTATCTATGGCCTTTCACTCTGACCTGAGACTCTGAGTAGATCCCCCCGCCAGCGCACTCATCACGATTCAAGTTGTATGAACCTTTCTCGCAAATACTACCCGCAGCATCTGGGGCGGTAAACAACAGTTTGACCCCAGAATCGTCTCACGGAAATGTGACACCCGTAATGACACCCTCCCAGGCGCCTGTAGCAAAAGTCTCCCCGGAGGCACACCTGAAGGGCCCACGACTTGATTTGAGCTGATCGGTTCGGCAACGGGAGAAAGGGTTTGTCCGTTTGTGTTCCATTAACACGAGGGTGTTCCGTATGTACTCCTGTCCGTTGACAGTGTCACAACGTCTGGGGTTAACTCTGTGGAGAACGGTCGCGAAGCACTGAAGGTACTCCTGCATTCCAAGTCACGAATCACGAAAGATCTGCTCTCGGCTAGACCTGTCAACCACGTTTTTTGTAGCTCAATTCTTGCTGTTGAGTAAACGCCCAACAAATATAGCGACCTGACTATGCCCGATGACATCCCGTTGGTTATCCAAGTCACCATTTTAGGAGTCTCCAACAGCAGCAGGTGTGCTAAATGTGATCTCACCCTTGTTTTCCCTGTAACCAGCGAGATGGAGAAGCAGCCCCCCTAATTTTTAGCAGCTTTGATGGTATACATAATGACTGGCACAACCTATCAGAAAACGACTCTAGCATTACAACATTAGAAGGCCGAGAGAGCGAGGGCTTCTGTGGGATCTTGGGGTGAGATATCGACCACGGTTGCCGTCAAAAGCTGTTTATGAAGGGCCGACTCTGTGCGAATCTCTGGAACTACCCAACCGCCCGGATAGCCCATCGCAGAGATCGTCCAGAAAAACACGAGTTCCAGGATCGTCGGTGCATAAGCGTGGTGTGTGAAAACAGGGGACACGAATGATGCAGTCCAGCCTGAACCTGTAAGTCAGCAGAGACCAATTTAGAGTTGTCCTTCAGTGGCTTACCAGCTGAGAAAACACCAAAGACCCAGTGGTTATACGTACTCACGATGAACCAGGGGCAGTTTGTGGAGACACATGCATCCCATATCTAAAGGATCATTTCGATAAGCGCCGATTCGATTCACGTGTCCAAACAAACCTTGCTCCAGAGCCATTCCTGTCCAAGAAAAGTGCTGTCATCAAGGTCTTGTGCTGAGGGTGCCGAACGGTCGGGAAACTGAGTTTTGGTCAGTCAGCTGAGCTACCTCGACTGTTAGTCATGCATACCGATTGTCCTTCCGCAAAGTCTTGAAGATCCTTAGCGGATAGGGTCCATGGTGGAAGTATGAACAAGCCCAGAAGATGCTGGAGTGTTTCCGTTTTCCCAAAGCTATTGCTTATGAACTGTGACCAGGTAAGGATTTTGAGGATAGGTCCCTCCTCATAAGGTTCAAACTTCCATGACTTTGACTCCGGATGCAGGAGATGCAAAACGCGGCGAATAGTTTCTAGTGGAAACATGTCTACCCACATGAAAACGCTATCGGGTGTTTGTTAGAAGGCTACCCCACCGAGCTAATTGAACTGGAATACCGTTCATTGTCATCGGCACGCGCAAGTGGCAATGAGTGTATAGTGAAATAAGGTTCACAAGATACTGTGAGGCGTTCTCCCGTATCTTCGTCCTCATCATTAACGCCGAGCGATTCACATGGTATGAACTCTTCTGACCCTGAACCTTTTGATCAGTCACAGCAGTAGCAAACCCAATGATACTGACTTACAGTCATACACGAAGTCAGCAAACAACGCCGCATCAAGGGTGTGGACTAATCTCAGCTTGCGATACCGCTCCGGGCGAACATTCAAAACCTGGGAAGGCGGTAAATCGCTGCTGACAGCGCCACGGTGAGCCATGGTGGGCAGCCTTGCTTCATGCAAATAACATCGCAGATTGTCCAATGCTCTGTAGACCATTTTATGTGATTGTCCCAAGGAATATGAAGTTAGCCTGGCAAGCAGAATCTGGGTGTGGGGAACGGAGGACACCAGTGATTATCGAGTAGCTCCCTCAAAAGAGGCTCTATTGCTCTTCGTCCCCTTAGTAACTGGGAGCAAGAATGATATCGCGAATTCCGGCATGAAACAAAGCAAAACTTGATTCTGGGATACAACAGAGAACAAGACCTCCAAAAACAAACTTGAATGGATCGGGAAGTTCAACGGAAGCATCACAAGATCGACATGACAAGGCGAGTACAAACAGGACCCAAACATACGTCGGGATTCGGATAGTGGACTGTGACCCCTATTCGACCGCACGAGACCGGTCAACTTGATGTCGGTGAACCCTTGCGCGCTCCGGCCTACTGAAATCTGGCTTTTGAAAGCGACAGGTTCCATAAACGGTGTTGGGCGGGGGTTGTGGCTTGCTCACAACCATTCGCTGCATTCCCCAGGTCTCAAGTCAAAGTCAATCCCAGCATTTGCAACTTGAAGTCCAACGTCGTTTGACTTTCTGCTGAATCACAAATAATCATTTAATGTACGATTATAAAGTGCACCTATGCTAGTGAAGACAACGAACGCCAGCGCTGTTGTATGCCATGGAAAACCTTCGGAACCGCTACAGGTTACGATCTCATCGCCCCGACCGTTGCCAACCCCACATTACGAGCAATCACACAGTCAGTACATATTACAGGACTGATTCGGATCGGGTTTCTGACTGGCAGTGCCATCAGTCTAATGCATGACTGTGATTTGCATGCTGGTACCAAGGTTAGCGGCTTCTTCAGGGTGTCCGAGCTTGGTATCTCACCGACTGGGTGCTGGTGCCTTCTGCTGAAGAGACAGTTGGGTCTCAAGCAGTCTTGCAAACGTGTAGACATGGATACGAAGTGGCCACAAGGCGTGTGGTAGCGACCATCGATGATCTAGAAGGCAAATCATGAGCGGTAAGTTTAATATCCCCTTCCCGCCACGGGAGACAACAAGAGACGAACATTGTGGCACATTCTGCACGAAGAAGAATTTCAAAGCTAGTCAAAGCTCGAGCTTGTCCTGGAGTGTTCAGAGACTAGCTCTTGTTAATGCTCTACATCATTCAACCGAAGGTTTTTATGTGGATGCCGCGGTTGTGTCACAAACGCGCATGGAAACCTCATTCCCTCAGCGGTCGCCGGTCACAGACCCGAAGAGGCGAGGTAAGTAACTGCATCGCGGAATCGGCCAGAGCACGAGTGATTTTGTTGGATGAGCGCATTAGCAAGTAGTCATTTTGCCTTCTACAGGATACTCAAGTTCTTGTCTTTGATGGAGGTGGAAGCGCAGTCTCATTTTACTCCATGCCTTCGGTGTTATTCAAGCAATTCTACGCCACTCATTAGCAAGCGACCCCCTATCACATTCGTGGGATCGTTCGGCGGAACATCGAACATAAGTACATTGGTCCTTCACGAGGCTTTAGATGGGAAATCAAGCAAGCACCGCTGAAGGTTCGGGTGGGCTATCTCCGATACTAGGAAACAGCTGCGCCATGTGGGAGAGAAGAGTCTAGCATCTATTCGGCCATCGTGGCAAACACGAGGTCTCGGAGGTATAGGTGGAAGAAGGGTAAAACCTGCAGGTGTTATCGACGGATGTCGCGCCATTGTTCTCAGACCCAGGGTGGGCCGACTTCTGGTGCTCACGTTCCCATAAAACGAGTGGACTTGCTCGCCTACTCCTGGGTGTCCTTTGTCGCGGCTTCACGTACATTCCACTGGTTTTTGAGGTGTGCCATGAAGAAGTAAATTGAATTAGAAACACGAGGTCATTTCATTGCACCGGAGATCAACGATCGCCATCAAGGCGGCTGTCGCCTCACCTCAATTGGAGTAGGGGAGAGTCGGGGGCGCAGGGAAACATTTGCCATAGGGTTGTTGGCATATGGGATCCGACGATAAACCCCACATTGGCACGCGTCGACATATCACCCCCTTCGATAGTTTCGCAGTATTGATTTCAATGAACATGACCCTGGCAGTTTGGCGAAGGCTGTTGTCCCCCAAAAGGTTGCTCACCTTTGAGGCCTTGTTGAGTCTAAAAGGGATACGCAAAAGCTGGCGAATGAGATCAACGTGGAACTTATGAACTGTTCACATTAAATCCTGCAAGAGCAATGAAGTCTAAAGGTGACAAGGGTAGGCCGCCGCTGACCCTCAATGTCCACAGAGTAATCTAGGCCAATAGCCGTAGCGCATTGCTTGGTGCTGTGAGAACCATGGTTCCGAGTACGGCCTTTTCAACCGCGCCGCCGACGTATAGTGCTGACCAATTGTATCTTCTTCCTGACCTATAAGATGTGCGCAGTCAGTGAAAGGTGACGAGTCTAGGCTATAGATACATGCCTCATCAGCAAAACGCTTTCTCCACCTTTCACTGCTAAGGCGAGCCCGCTTGTCACCCTTCTTCTCGTGACGACTGGCTAGCCTGAGCTCTCTATAAACGTTGTTGGATTTGAGACGTCTGCCGAGTTTGATCAACGCGTAATTGAGGTTGCCATTCTCCACAGGTATTCTCCTCCCTGCAATGAGCATTTAGCCACAGATAATATTGTGTCCGCCGGAAGTAAATAACGGACCAGACCACGTATCAGGAGGGGGAGGGAGGTTCAGGTTTGCGCTCCGCTGAGCCCAGATCTGAGCAGGAGTAAGGGTTTCCTGCTGGCGAGACTTGGTATCTAATGCCTGCGCAAATATGTTGCGAATATGAGCGCTTATAGTGGTCGTTGTCGTGTGAGGGAATCGTGGAGAGGAATGTCGAGGACCGCTAATGAGTGTTCTGCAGGTCGCTGCTGTTGCACGGCTCGGCAGCGACGTGAAGGAGACAGAACTTCGCAGAGCAGTAGAAGTGAGCTGGCGAGCCCAAGACATTGTTCAAGGCCTTCGTGGTAGTCCTCCCCGAGTAATATTTTACCTTTCTGGTTGTCGGAACGCGTTCAAAGTCAAAATGTCACACGGGCGCTTGCAAAAACATTGTTCGGAAGCGTCCATTCGGATTTCGGATGTACTACGATCGCTTACTAGGATGTCTTCAGTGCTGCAGGAGGAGTTCGAGGTTGCGAATTCCTTCACACAGTCGATTTGCGTGATTACTCACAGTGTTATTAGGTCCTTGAATCTATATACCCGACAGAGCTATCAAGTTCGTGTCCGATCATTCGCTCTTTAGATTAATAGCTGAACACTTATGCAAAGTCATATCGGACAGGCAGATTCAGATCGATGTCGAGCCAGACGATATCGTAGTCGGCGCGGAAGCATGTAAGTGAAGCAGCCTTTTATTTAATCTCTGAAGTCCATTCATGATTCTGCTGAGGAAAGTTAAACTCAAGCTGTCAGTCAACTATACTGATGATTACCCCGACTCCTTGCCTGAGCTGGAGCTGGAAGCGGTCGATGGAGAAATAGACGAATCAGAGCACAGTGATCTCTTGCAGGGTCTGGCCGATGTGGTAAGCATCTTGGTTTTGGGCGTAGATCAACGCGTTTAGGGGGTAATTCAGGGCGAAGAAAACAAGGGCATGGCAATGACTTTCACGTTGGTTTCGCATCTCCGAGAGCAGCTATCAAGTCTCGTGGAGAAACGAGTGCAGGAACGGATGGCAGAAGAACACGAAAAGGAGCGCCTAGCAATCGAGGTGGGTTGTTACCCGTTCGTGCAGGCATTGCAAGAGTGGTGATCATTCATTGCAACTCAAGGCCGAAGAAGCGCGAACGCGCGGAACCCCTGTTACACTTGAGTCATTCAAGGCTTGGAAAGCCAAGTTTGATAAAGAGATGGCACAGAAGAAATCAAAGGACGAAGATGAAAAACTACGCGGTCTCACTCCCAAAGAGAGAGAAGAGTTTAAGAGAATTGGAACTCGATCAAGTGGTTCGTTCTTGTCTCTTTTGCATTTCTTCGCTCCGGATACGACCATTCGCAGGTCGACAACTATTTGAACGAAACAAAAATTTGGAACACGAAGACGACAGTCTTATGGAAGAGGGTACTGTCTCTGTCGACTTTAGTCAATACGACAGAACCCAAGTGGGGGCAGACGACGAGGATGAGGACCGCGTGCACTTTAGCGACAGCGATTAAGAAAGGCTACTTGCCTTTACTATTTATGATATGGTTGCTCGAGTTGTGATGTCGAATTCGAATTGCAAGTGTTGTATCCATAGTCAAGTGCTCTAGAGCGGAATCTGACATCTATAGGCCTGCCATCATACCAGCTTCTCCTTCGGTACCGACGATTATCAACTCCTTATCTACCACCATGCAGCCTAATCTTCCTGCGCCGACCTCCGTGAGGAAGCCATCTATTTCCTGAAGTTCCCGGTACTGTGGCTTATCTCGAACGAAATCTTCTGCCGTGGCGCGTAGCCATTCAAGGACTGGTTTTCGCACCCACCGCCTGACCTGACCCCAGCCTTCGTCTGGTTCGAACCATCCAAGGTGTCCACCATGAGCCGTTAGGGCCATAACCACCCACTCGTTCCCTTTTGCATCCATAGGGACATCTTGCACTACGGGATCATCCGCGGCACTGATGGAAAGGAATGGCACCCGCACGTCCCCGATAACCTTGTGACTGGAAGCATATTCATAGTAATCGCGCGCGGATGCGAAAGGCCAGGGAGGGGAAGAACCACCTCCGATTCTCGTAAATGCCTCATCAAACTGCTCGATAGTGGGCCTGCTCAAAGAGGTAGCAAAGACAGCAGCCTTCGCCACATCGTGGTGAGAATCTCGGGATAGTGAAGCAACATGTTTCTGGAGAATGTTGACGAGATTTTGCCCCATTCCTCTGGAGTAAACATGACGTCCAATGTACGTTGAATTGAGCCTGAAAAATCATGAGTACAGCGATAATTGATAGAAGGGAACACGTTGAGAAGCCCACTTGTTGGTATTCGCCGTCAGGTTCCACGGCTGGCATTAAAGGGAAGAGATTAATTCCAACTTAGCCGAGTACAAAGCTAACTTACGCATGCGAGCACACAGACTGATCTCAAGCGGCAACGTTCGGCCTCCTCGGCGGCGTACCGTGTCATAACATTCGCTCCGAGGGAGAAGGCAAGCCCCAATAAAGGCGCCTCAGGAAATCGGCTAGAGATATAAAACATCGCCTGTCGTAAATCATCCGTGTGTCCCGCCGAGTAGAGCTGGGGACTCGTGATCGGAACATTGGCACCTGCAAGCGGACAGTCCGTTAGCGCGTTCTTTTTTGTTGTGGATCCAACTGGACGACACACATCCGCGGAAATTAACAACCACCGCACGATAGCCAAGTCCACCCTGTGAGACCGGCAGACAAGCGGGTGCGAGAATGGCTCTCACGTATGATTCATACGAACCTTGACGTGGTCGCAGTTGATTAGTGTCTTAAGCGACCAATCACAGTGCTGCTACCTTACCTCCGGTCAAGCCGTGCGTGACCACCACAATTGGCGTATCGGATGGCATGTCGCCATCATCCATTAGTGTGAAGTCCAGCCCTCTGGTGGTGGATCATCAACCAAATGTGATGTGACTCCATAAACAGGACCACTCACAATGTTCCTCCGTCTTTCAAACGTAAGAAAGTCCTGAACACTTCACTTCAGAATGAAGCCAAACTAGTGGTTTCGCTGCGCCCAACCTTTTGTAAACCACCTTGTCTCTTTGTGAGAAGTTGCCGAGAACACAGTAAATTGTCTGCAAATGGCCGCTATCCGGAAATTAGTCTTATTACAGACCCCAAACCTACACCATCACCTTGGAAGCCACCACGCCGGATGGAACTTGGAATGTATACTAGGGCATCTTTTCTCTACAAACTCCTGCAGAGACACACGCTCCGTGGCAGTACCCTGCCTCGTTGTTATGAGAGCCGAAGTTGGAGGAAACCTGACCTCCGTTGCGCACTCTGAAGCCCAGGGGTTGCAGAATAGGCTCATTGGGGTTGTGAAAGGCGTTGGAGATTCTCCCTTGAGCCCTGACCGAAAACCGGACGCCTGAAGGATAGGACCTGATGGGACAAACCAGGTGCTTGGTCGACTCGAAGCCGTTGCCTTAAGTTGAACACGCTGCTACTACGCCAAATTAAGGTGCGCAGCTTATCGAGGGCTCTGACGGAGCCGAAAAGCAGGCCTGCTGGAAGTTGACCGGGCAGTGAGAAAAGCGAATGACATAACGACCGGGACTTCGGGTTTGGATGACAGGTACCTGGTCTCGGACAGACGCGCACTGTGTGAGAATCATGCTATAGTAGATGTGCACAGTTGATGGTTGGCCCCTGCAACTCAGACCTCTCATTCTAGGTGAGACTTTGGCGGACGTATTGCCAGTATGCATGCACCAAATCAATCGGTGGCTGCTCAGTAGGTATAGCTACAGTGTCCTGACATCTGTAGTTTACTGTTTCCTGGGTCAATAACCTACCACTGGAACCCCTTACGATCGACAAAATGTAAATCATTCGAAATCCAGATGCTCCATACAGGACATCCAACAGCTAGAGCTGGATATCACAGATGCTGATGCAGTTGTTTGGAAGTACATCATCCATGATGAAGGAAGGCAGATGCTTTGGACTGAAGATGGAGCAACGCCGAAGGTCACGATCAAGTCACAGTCACTCGGCGCGTAGTATATCAAGGAGCCCCCGACCTCGAAGACGAACACCTCGACCTGGGTTTGATACCACGCCACTGAAAAGTATTATCGGGGCCCTTACCGATTCTGAGTATCCTCTCGCGATATATCCCCAAGAAAAATGTCACTTTACAAGACCCAGCGATGTCGGGTTGGTGCCCCTATCTCCCCGTACTCGCCACTTATTCGTCGAATGTTGACGCGTTTTCTAGTACTATGATGGGTCAGGGAACCCCATCAAACCATACTGCAATCAAGGAAACCGATGCCGGTCCGTGTTAGAGACGCATTGCGTTCGAAAGACGCGTTTTATCATATTCTCCCTCCAGATTCATCCACCCGAACGATCCGCAGTGGGAACGAGCAAAGCATAAGCATGATATACCTCCCACTGAGAACCACGACAGGACTAGAATTAAGGGAAAGAATAAGCCACAGGCCCCCGCAGGCAGCCCACCCCCGCGCTCCTCACCCCTGGTCTCTCAGGCGGATTTATTCAAGCGCAAACAGGATGACGCAGACCGCAGCAGCGATCTTCCAGGCAGACCAGTCCAAAGAGGCGATCGCAAACGCGACTTTGAGTCATGGGAGCGATACGTACGCGAGCGCGATGCTGCGACCGCACACGGCCATTCGCTGAAGAGACCGAACGACGAGGAGGACGCGTACCCAAATCAGCGTTTAAGAAAATCCGAACATGTCGGTGTTCTAAAATTATCGCAGTCGCTCTCGAATTTGACGACTATGTAGACCCTGGACAGGTCTGCATCCAGGAGAGGAGCCACGCGTGGACATGCCGCCGGGACCGAAAGTCGCGGCCAAGACGTTCTCCATACCTCCGGAGCCACCGGGAGGCAGTATAGACCGACATCTAAAGTGGCGGATATCTTCCGTCGCCTGGTAAAGTAGGTGCGTGGATGGTCGTGAAGAGAAAATAGCTAAAATGGTGGCGCTAGATTATGCTGCGAGGTTGTGCAGGATACCGAGTACCTAGATCGAGAGGAGCACAAGATGAAGGCCTTCACTGAGCTCTCGTCGGAGCTCTCCAGAGCCCCACCGACTGCCGCAATGGCGGTGACACCAGCTCTGGCAGCCGTCATCACAAGTCATGCCAAAACCAAGGATCGCGTGGAGGACGGCATCCGGGAGCTAGAGTTACTGTGGAAGACTCTTTTCACGACCTTGGAGGACGACATCTCCAAAGTAGTAGACACGCGCCTGCAGGATGCCATTGCAACATTGCATAAGGAGAGAGACGACATTCTGCAGGCAATGACACGGTGCACGTCACGGAAGGGCGATGAGCCTCGTGGCGAAACTCCCATTTCCCATGTTCCAATAGACAACTGGAGAGAACTAGCTCCGGAAGGGACCATGTCATTCTCAGAACGAAGTGCAGTGTCTATTGACGTCGTTCCGGTTCCAAGTGGCTCATCTGGTCAAAAACTCCGCCGCATCGCGTCGCCGTCGCCGTCGTTGGTTGTACCGAAACAGGAGGAGGATGGGGGATCAAGCTTGAAGGACGTCCTTGAAAGCATGAAGTTCCAGATGGATAGACAGACTCGGGCAATTGAACTGCTGGCCAAGGAGAATCAACAGGTTCGCATCCAACGAGCGGAAAGATTGGCGCTTGGATGACTGATATATGCCGATTTCCAGCTCAAGTACACGACGCGATATGGACGTTCCCCTGCTCCATCAGATTCATGCGCTTCTTCTCGTCGCGAAGCATCGATGAGCTGCACTGGCGGATAGGCTGGCCCTGTCTGGGATCCGCCACGCGTTTCAACACCTAGCTCTGACCAATCGTTCGTCGATCCAGACCCTTTAATATCTGTCTATTCAAATAGATCAGCAAGTCGTGCAAGCCCAAGAAAACGTGTATCAGCTTCGCCGTGTAGTTTTGCCGACCATTATCATGCCGCATGTTTGTGTCATCGGGCACTGGAGGGGGTGGATGAGTATAGCCCTGCGACCGAGTATTTTCTTGTAACGAATTACTTGCGAGTATATTCCTAGAGCAATAGAACATCGAACAGCTGTACTAGTACCTGAGTTGAGTTGGCCTCTAAGTTACAGTCTCTAAGATTGGCAGCGTGTCGCGTATGTCGGGGTTGTTGATGAACATGATTGGTCACGTGTGTCCAACGCGACTGCAACGTTGTTTTCGTCGTGCTGGCCTGAGCTGCTTGATCAAACGACATTGGCAGAAATTGCCGTGATTATCTCTTAATAGTACAGCTGCTCGCTGTTGCTTATATTCTACGGCTCTGCATGCATACACTCGACTTCTTGACCAGCTACAACGATCATGGAAACAACAGACACGCCCGCTACCAACTCACCAGCTTCAACGATAAGCGAAACGACCGACACGGACGCCGTAAATTCATCGGTCGCGAGGGTATACTTTGGTCCTTTGCAGTCTCCGGAGAAGCATTTTATTGCCCATGATGTCGCACGGAGGCGAGCGCTCAAAGCCGGCGCGTTCGGATCCCCCGTGCGTCGTTCGCCGAGGCTGTCAGTTCTTCCCCCACCGCCCCCGCCACAGGATGGCCGGGACACGCCCGACCAAGACGAACAAAGCGATGATGATTCGGACAGCATTAATGATGTTACTGCCCAGTTGTCTCGCGAGGACACGCCTGAGAATGACCCCCTGCCTCAAGACGGTGAGTTCCATTCTCCCTCCTGCTCCTGTCTTTCACAAACAAAGGAAACAGAACCTTCTTCAGTGCTCGCAAGCAGAATTATGCGCGCACATGATAACCCATCGCCACCCCCACAGAACCGTGCACATCCTGGTATCAATTACGTGCCAGGGAAGGATGGTCAATTTCCAATGCTCGATATATCCGTTCCTCCAAGTCCATTTCGCGCCATTAACCTGTTTGAACGGCTGAATCAGTCGGCAGCACCTCCCTTTGAACCATCACCCGGTTCCCCCAATTTGTCTCCTGGCGACCCGGCACCAAGGAGCCTCGCCGTTGCAAATATCTCTCAGCAGGATCTTATCTCGTTTGAATCTTGTTCCACGCCCGCCGTGTCTTTCCCCGCAGATCCAAAGTCTAGGGAAGATCCCGCAGCTGATAGTTCTACTCGCATATTGCCGTCAACACAATCAACCGTTGATGATCTTCTCTCCCAATCTCCAGAGGGGCCCAATAAAAACGTAGATGGTTCGCAACAGCAGGTATCATCCTCGGAGTATGCTAAGGTTCCAGAGGAACACCGGTCAACCGTGGCATCTCGGTTTTTTGAAGCCAATCTCATTGGTTCATCGGCGACACCGATTGTCATTTCCTCATTAGAATCCAACATTCCTGCCAATCTGGACGATCATCCTAGAACCCCTCTCCGACGATCATCCCAGCAAAGTGGAACCCACGATCCTCCCGGCACACACGTTTCACAGGCCTCGCCTTCTCCGAAGTCCAAAGGCAAGGCGAAGGCCGCGCCTCCGACTGCGGAGGGGAACGATCGACCCAAGCAAGATCGCGATCAGGAGGGGGATAGAGGGTCTTCTGTTGATAGCGATGATCTTTCCGCTGCAAAAGAACGGCGCAAAGGCAAGCGAAGAGCGGCCAACATCAAAGGGGAAAATACCACCTTGCATCAGAAACTGGGGTCTCTCTCCCCTCAATCTGCCGATGTGCTCACACGACTGCTTCCCTCGTCACACTCGACCTCATCGATGGAGCAAACCCTCTTTTCTGCCGACTCAGTTCCCATTGCGCCAATTCCAACACCATCTACACCACCTCGCATGGCAGCGTCATCCGCACCCCATCCTAACTTCTCTCAGACATCAGTTCATCGGCCCGTCATTGCCCCAACCCCAATTCGACCAAATGTTATTGGCACGTCTTCCCCTCTCAAATTTTCATTCACTGTCGAGGATACCACTCGCACTCCCGCACGAAGAATACCCGTCCAAGATGCGCTTGCAAGCGGGACTACTTCCGTTCAGAAGGCACTTCAGTTGTCTGCACGACCGGACCAATTGCAGTCGGGACGTTTCTCAACCATGCGAGCACCCGTTTTTACACGCCCCGCTCTTGTTGATCCATCTCACAGCCCCGCCAAACGGGTGCCCGTCGCGGACTTGTTGGCATCCCCCGCGAAGGGAGCACAGAGTTTAGGCTCGCCCACGCGACCTGCTCTGCGGGCTAGGAGCGCGTCCGTGGAGCCGAAGCCCATAGGGCCTGCCCCTGCTCGGAGTCGTTCCGTCGAGCCTTCTCCGACGGTACCGAGATTTGGAGATAGTGGGAAAGGTAAAGAGTCAATACTTTCGAAGCTCTCTACCATTCCAAGATCTGGCGCCAAGCTGCCGTTCCCCCTCGTACCTGGCCAGAAGTCCGGAAGCGACTTACCACATTCCATCCCAGAGGAGAATGAGAATGTGGAAATGGACGTGGGGACTTCCGATATGCCGCAGGCCACGGCGGGACGCAGTCCAGGGAAGTCTCAGCTGAAACAACCTTCTGCGGGCAGTCGTATTCCGAGGATGGGCGCTAAGCCGTATGCAAGACCACCACCGAAGAACGGCAAAGCCTCCACTACTGCAGCGACATCCAAAACGCTCATAAATAGTACCACCGTAAGTTATTCTACTCGCTATCCCACTAACTTATGCCGACATTCGCTTTCAGAAGGCACCACCTTTCAGACTCGCGCGCACCGGAAGTGGAGGCAGCAGCTCTGATGAATCTTCCGCGCAGAATATTAACGCTCAACGTCCACCCAACACTTCGGCCGCAGCAACACTCAAGCGAAAGCGAGGTCCAGAGGCTGTGATATCTCCTCCCACCTCTCGCCCCGTGATGATACGTCAGGTCGTCCCTGGGATGCTCGGTGGAAAATACGCTCCAAAACCTCAGTCGAATCCTCTTCCTCAAGTCCAGGAACCTCCAGGGCTTAGTCCGCAGAAGTCCGCTGGACCAATCAAGTTTCGAAAGGTGGTGGACGGCATGCTATCGGCGCGGTATGCACCTGCGAAGTCAAATCCCGCTGAACCAAAAACTTCGGAACCCCCGTTGGCTCAGTCTTCTACTCCCCCCGATCCCCCTTCGGTCCTGACGGAAGAGCCCTCCGAGGGACAGCTTTCTTCACTCCCACCCCCCACGCCTCATGAAGAGGACGAACTCAATAGCTCACCGACACGTAATGAAGTCATCTACCCCAATGCTGATGCAAACGACCACTCCCCATCTCACGACGCCGACGAGGAGCCCTCCAGTCACTTACGAAGAACGTCACGCACACGCAAACCAGCCCAACAACAATATGTCCTCGACGTCTTCAGTGGTACCAACGCTACACGACCACCCCCAAGTCGTCGCAAGCCCCAGACTCGCTTGGACGGCGACGGGTTCATGGGCATGAGTGCTACTGCGTTGAAGGCGCTCACGACATCTAACACGACGAAGAATCAGCAGACCGTGGCCGTATTTGCCACGGAGGTTATACGTAAGGAGGGTCTGCGGCCGGAAAGCCCGACAGTGAAGGTACAGACTATTCTGCAGAAACAGCGGGAGGAAAGAGATGTTCGGAGAAGAGAGCGGGCTCAAAGGAGAGCGCGGAGGAGTGGGGAGGGCTTGGAAGGTAGCGACGTGGATGGTGATCTGTCGATGCTGGACGCCGACGAGCACGACGAGAACGATGAGTCGATGCCGAGGAAGCATCGCAGAGGGCCAGGGGACGAGGAGGACTACGAAACGCCTGAGAGGCCCGAGCGTCCTATCAAGAGACTGCGGTTCGGCGAAGGTGTGGAGGAAGAGGTGAAGCCAGCGAAGCAAGTCAAGTGGCATCGCGGTTTATCCACCGCGGTTTATCTTGATGAACTCCATCCTAAACCGAAGTCCAGACCTATGGACTTCGTCATTGGGAAGGGTTGCTTGGCACCTACTGTAAAGGTTAGCACACTCTGCAGCTACCCGACAATAATCTCATGACTCCTCTGCAGGGCCTCCGTCTTGATCCTCTTGGGAACCTTGTCGATGCTGACAATCGCCCATTCCCTGAGCTCGTTTCCGAACACATTGTTGTCAAGAAATTCCTGTATGACAACGACATCGAGCCAGAGCCCACGCCCGTGAAAGTCACCAGGTCGAAAAGCAAGAAAGCCAAAAGCTAGCTTCATCACGTCTTGGTTATATCTTCGTTAATGCTATCGTTGCTGTATCCTTATTTCAACTCGTCTTTGCAATCGTATTGTGCTGTTTCGTTTCAGGTTTCATTGCGTGTGATCTACAAATACATCTGAGAATGTCCCTCGCTTTAGAGTTTGGGAGCTCTGTAATTCAAAGTCGCCGTGGCTTGGTTCACGGGGAGAACGAAGACTTCAGCGAGGTTGACATGTGGTGGGCGTGATGCTGCCCAGACGATCTCTTCCGCGATATCCTCAGCCACCACTAATAGTAGTTTATCAGTATAAGGTGATGTACCATGACAAGCCTGATCACTCACAAGGTTGCAGGCCGTCATACACCTTGTCAGCTGCTGTCTTGTCGCCCTTGAATCGGATGACCGAGAATTCGGTCTCCACCATACCTGTGCACTGATGAGATCTTGACCGTGGAGCTCCGCAAGAAAGACTTACCCGGCTGGATCTCAGTCACCCTGATAGGAGTATCGACAAGCTCTCTCATTAATGAACCAGTGAACGCGCTAACTGCGTGCTTGGTCGCGCAGTAGATACTGCCTCCAGCATAAGGCTCCCGTCCGGCAATTGATCCGAGGTTGATGACATGGCCTGTCTTCCTTGCCTTGAAGTCTAGAAAAACGTGAGTAGGGCCAAGGTGATCAGAGATCGAGACATGCCTTTGATGAACAATTGCGTCAGTGCAATCAATCCGAAGACGTTGGTGGCGAACATGTTCTCCACGTTCTCCAAAGAAAGGTCCCCGACACGATCAACACCAACAACATAACCTGCGTTGTTTACTACGAGTATATGTCAGACTGAGATATAGCATAGAATGGGTGCCAGTGGCGATGTTGCTTACCGAGAACGTCGATGCTACGGAGCTCGGTGGGGATTTTGTCCAAGAACGAGGCAATCTGGTTCTTGTCGGAGACATCGAGAGCGATGGTGACAAACTTCCCGCCTTGTTGAACGCCGGCTTCCTTGTGTGCACTGGCACACTCTTCAGCAACCTTTTTCAAGGCATCTGCTCGACGGGCAGTCAATATAACATTCGAGCCACCCTTTAGACGTTGTCTGAATAAATATGATCAACAGCCAGGAGTAGGGGGCTTACCTTGGCGAACAAAATAGCAGTAGCCTTGACCGACGATGCTTATCAGCTATGCTTCATACTTACTCACAAGATGAGTCTCACCGCGCCGATACCAGAGCTGGCCCCAGTTATGAGGACAGTCTTTCCGAGCAAACGAGACGCGTTAAACACGGACATGTTGCGCTGGAGGATAGGTAAGAAGCTGGGCGGGGATGGCAAGGTCCTGGAGGGAAAATAACGGATAGCAGGCTGACTTTGACGGGCAACACACAATCGGATACCCGAAGGACCGAACCTGATTAGACACGAGGATGACAAGCCAGCTGGCAGGAGCATCCTGCTAAGCTTTTCTATGCGTGTAGGCTAGAATATCCTTCCATCACGGTCCGAGAACCAGCTCGCTGGGGTGTTGCGGAGAGCCGCTAAACAAGTCTCATGACTACGACATCGTCAGTGGGAAACTTTTCGACAAAATCAGAACGCGACCAGAGATCTCCGTCTGCCGAGATGTCTGAAGAGTTGCTTGAACATCGATGGAAGAACTTACTGGCCTGGCTCGACGGTCACGGTTTTAAAGCGCAGGATCTACCAGTGGAGTGCAGGCAATCAGCTGGTTGAGTAATCTCATCTCTATCGTCGACAACGCAAAGTGTACTAGGTCTCATTACCCTCACGAACCGTGTAGCTGCTGGAAATGGCCTATTTGCCCGCAAAGACTGTTCAGTAAGTTGGCTGATGGGCCTGTAGTATCGAGCAGATGGGGCTCAACAATGTGTCGATTTGCTGAATGTTATATCAGCCAGCGACGACTCTGTTCTCCATCCCAGCGAGTGCGATGATGAACAAGATGTCACTAAAACAACTTTACTCTCCACAAGCCCGTGTAACCAAGGCACTGACTGCCGTGCAGCTCATATCCATGCACTTGCTCCTATGGCGCCCCAAAGCGGATGAGGGCTGCACTGATGCCCACTTTGGGCCATACATCTCGACCCTCCCGAGAAACTTCGAAAGTCACCCCCTGACCTGGCTCGTTCAGTCAAAACTCGGAGGAGACACAACCTCAGCTACCAACCGTAGCATTCTGCTCGAACGACTTCCTCAGAGTGTCTCTGTAGCATTGCAACAACTTTACATGCGGTTCTGGGAGGACTGGAACAAAGTGCAGACATTCATGGTACGCCACTCTGTCCTCTATCCTCAACGTGATGTCCATGTAGATCATGCAGAGAAGCCCTTCTATGAAAACCACATTGGAAGATGCACCGAATGGTCTCCAAGCGGCCAGCAAAGTCATGGACTTCCTGTGGGCATGGTTAAATGGTAAACCCTCATTTCTTGTCTCTCCTCAAATCCATGAGACAGTCTTCCCATGTAGTGAACACTCGTTGCATTTACTATCGCCTGAAGCCCTTGAAAAATGACCCAGATAACTTGACGATGTGTCCAATTCTCGACTTCGCCAATCACACTTTGGATAAACCACATATAACCCCTGTCCCATCCAACGCCGATATCTGGAACGCTGCTCCTGTCAAATCAATAGGTGACGGATTCAAATTTCTTTCCCCTGACAATGCGACGATACGGGAAGGCGATGAGATTTACTTGACGTATGGATCGCATTCGAACAAGACTCTGTTCGTGGAATACGGCTTCGTGAACGATATCCCCAAAGATATACCCCGGATTACTGGCGAAGTAGACGTGCAAGACATATTAGAGGAGATTGTCTCCGAGAACCCGCGCCTAGGTGGTGTTGTCAAAGATGTTCTGGTTACCGAGGGCTACTGGGGGTAAATCTATCTCCTTCTCAAGGTCTGCAAGGAAATGCCGACCACGATCAACAGGAACTGGGTCCTCCATTCAACAAAAGATAGCGCGCAACCATCATGGCGACTGATCACCGCATTGCGATTACACCATCTCGTTGTAGGTGCAGGTACCGCCGAAGATGATACCATCCAAGTATGGCGTGATGTCATCGCAGGCAAACGGGAGCGGATATCCGATGACAATGAACAGTTATGGAGAGGAACCGTTGTTCATCTATGTGATGTGGTGGTCAGCAGAGCCGAGCAGAATCTTCGGTCAAGTTCTGGGGGTTTTGCGAGCGGACAAGATACTTGGGTACCGTGGATGCACGAAAACATTCGGACATTGTGGAGAGAGGAGCTGCTTGTAGCACGAGCCGTTAAGGAGAGCGTCTTGAGGGGCGATGAATTCTGAAGTGGTCAGATCCTAGTCCGTAGCACACTCGCCCAGGTTGTTGTCCGATAGCCAACTCTTTGCATCGCGCCAGACATACACAAAACCAGCGCAATGCATTCTCACAACCTAAAAAACTACGTAGGCCAGAACAGTACCAATACAAAGGGACAAGTCTCTTCATCACTATTAGCTCGCGAGGGAAATCAGGTGAGCAAGCCATCCTCCCCTCCTTCGCAGCCAGCTGTTTATCCGGAGAAGACCTGCATAATAATAGGCCATTTTAGAGAATGAAGCAAGGCAAACACAGCTAGACTTACGGGGGGACCAGGGAACGTGTAAGAAGTGGGGACGGGGTAGTAGATGTTGATGGTGATGCCGGGATCGGAGCCCTGCGATGAAGAGTCAGACGTGTCGCCCTTACTTTTAATCATAAAGTACGTACGTGGTAAGCACCAGGGAAGGACACAGTGGCCGGTGAGGCGCTGCCTCCACCAGTGACGTTGATTTGAACGCAGCTGCGTGGTGTTATCAGTCATATTTCACTCGGACGAATTCAAAATCACAAACCCAATGTAGAACTGGGCACCTGTATCACAGTCATGTGGTCAGCATTGGTGCGTAGAGCCTTACAGATACTAATTGCTCACCGGGGTACGTAGAAGCAACGTGAAGCCCGATGGTCTCGACACGGAGGAGGTAGTTGCCAGGCGTGATATCGGAGGGGATCTTGAAGTTGTAAATGCCATTGGGGAGGGGAGAGCTCCAGGTTCCATCGGAGTGGAGACCATCCTCGGCGATCTTGAACCATCCCAGGCCGGTGATGGTGCTCGTCGCGGCATTGCTGACCTGTGGTTTCAACGGGATCAGTTTCAGTGTGAACAGCAAAGTTGGTTCGATGGTACCTTTGCCATGTAGACCATGTTAGGTCCGGGGTGTGCGCCTGGGTCCCATTGAGCTTGGACGGAGGCACCTGCAGGGACCGTGGTGATCGCAGAGGCTGGAGTCGCGCCGTTGACGTTGCAAATCTGATAAAGCACATAAGAAGTGCGTCAATTTGTGCCGCGCCAGGATCACTCACAATATCCTTCATAATGTCTGTCAGTACCCGCAACAATGGAGAACCATTCTCAACTACTCACATTAGAGGTGACATCAGTGACAGGCGAGTTACTGGGGGGGAGACGGACAGAATCAGTAACCCAGCCGCCACTGTTAACATTGATGGCAGTCATGCGAACATGAGCCAAGGCCGTCGAGGCCAGCAATAGAGCAGAGAGATATCGGAGCCCAAACATCTTGGAGAGATCTGGGGACCTTTGAGACGACGTGTACCGACGTTTTTATACATTTCTGAAGGCCTGCAAACCTGAGATGTTTTGTTATTCGACATACCGACGATCACCCGCTACGACTGATATTCGGAGGAAATGAGTCTTGGCATGGCCATCACGCGTAGCTGGAGAGAACGGATGAACTGTTAGGAGGGTGTTTTGACCGAGGCAAATTTGCCAAGGACAGTTAACGGTTACGCGGCACTGGTTCCGAGATCATGCGGTTATGTCTCCAGAGGACTTGCACGACTTGTCGTCAGTGGGAGTGCGTTTGTTGCAAAAATCAGCGGGATGGCTTGGCAAGAGGGCTGTGGAGCTGGAGTATTCTGCGGCAGCGACTTTTCCGAACGCGACATTCTTCATGAAAGAGGCGAAAGGTAAATTCTCCGAGTGAGCCGCACCTCAGGCTCGGGAAGCCAGCTCACAAGAGCATGAAAGTTGCTAAGTAATGGACCAGAACTCGGTGGTTACTTGGCACGTACCGAGATCAGCCCCGTGGGGACGCTGGGGTCACCATTTGCGGAGGATCATGCATTTAGGAAGGAAGACAAGGAGCTCAGACGCATTCTGAAATTCGATATATGCGAATATTCGAATTCGTTCTGGTAGTAGTAGAACGTTGCCGTACCTCACTATGAATGACGGACACTGACACAAATGCCGGAAGGTAATTATAAGGCTCCACACCTCAACGTCAACGCTGAAAAACAATGTAAAAGGCACCCACTCGGGTCAGAGGAGACTGAGAGATGAAATGGAGTGGCTGTTCGATGGCTTGTCCCGACAGTTCCTGATCTTGGGCCACAGCATCGAACACGCAAAGTAAAGTAAACAGGAACTCCACCTTCTTATGTACATTAACGAGATGTATAAAGGCTGATACAAGTCAGATAACCATCTTGCAAGGGATGAAACAAACGCGTCCAAGTTTCGAGGGGTGCTTTCGTCAACAGCGACCGACAAAACACAGGAAGCACAGCCACACTGCAGTGCTCACGCCAAATGCTGTCAATTTGCAACCGACTTACCAGCGCTCAAACGAACTGGCAGTTCTGCTGCAAACTCATTCCGGTCCATTCATCACCAAGCCCCAGGCTGGTCCCCGCCGTCCAGGATGGCGGTAGAACCTTTGCTCGGAACAAGAGCCCAACTGGCTTTCATCATAACAAGTACGTCTGGGAACTCACAAACTTTGATCTGTGCCGCTCATGTCACCTCATATACAATTACAAACTAGTTGCAGCGCGTGAGTGACAGACTTCTACCGACGAGTCCAGCGGCCAATTTAACACTGAGCACCACTTTAGAGGCCCTAGTGGTCATTGCGATGGTTGGATCAACTTTTGGGATCGTGAGTGACCTCCTCCGAGGAAAAGAATTTTGAAGGCTAGAAACGTTGTATCTGTCAGGTACACGCACACCTTGGAGATGCTTTCGACGAAGGCCGGTACAAGGTACGAAAATGCGAGATAACACCTTCATAAGACACTCATGTTATATCAGACTTTGCCATGTTATCTTGCATTGTTCATTCTTGCAGAGTAACTCTGGTCTCAACTCTGTTTCCGCGTGTTTCTGATCGTCTTGTAGGATGTTCGAGCTTGCCATGGCATACGATGCCTTGAGGCTAAGGAATATCATCCAACTGCTTGGGATCATCTGTAGGACCTCCGCTCATCTCCGCGATAATTTCTAACGACACGTTTCAGTGTTCCATGGCGCCCTCATCGTCTTCTCTGCACTACAGATACATGAAACGAGGACTGCTCTCATTGGATGCGGCACGCCAGAGTGCATCAATGATCCCAATTATCTATGGGACAAGGTGCAACCTTTCCTCATAGTTGCACCCTGCTTGATTTCTGCGTCATGGCTCTTCCTGATTTTCTGGATCAGACAACTCTATGGAGAATTTGGGTGAGATTTCTGTTTTGGGTGAGCTACCCACAATCTCATCTTCATTCATAGATGGGTGATATTCCATGTTGTGGGAGCCAACCCCAAGTTGAAATGTTTGTGAAACATATACTGGCCTGCGTACTTGTTCCGCTCACCACATGCACCATAGCCATGTACCAATATTATCAAATCCTGATCTGTCTCCTAAAATTCGACTTCTTCTGCTTCGTTGGAGTCACGATGCAGGCAAGTTTCCACTACCCCTTTCCTGTCAACAGGAAACTGATTGAACGTTTGTAGCTCCTCATCGTCGTGCTTGCTACCAATTCGGCTGAATTCGGTATCACGATCGCCGCCATACCCGTGGTTCTGCTTCTCCTGGCTGGATGTGCTTACGCTGTTCAACGCGAAGTCAAGTGGTACGTCATCCCTATCGGCTATTTGTCTCACGTCCTAAGTTAAGTTTCAAGGTTGATGTCTTTATCCCTCGTGTTGATGGTTGCATCGATGAGCTATTGTGAGATCTCGTTCTCTCCTATCTCGTGGCTTCTCGACTAAACATATGCTTTGACTACTTTTGTAGTCGGTAAGCACACGTGCAAGTTAGGTCCCCTCTCCTGGGCTAACACGTACATTTTTAGTTTACAAGCTCGTTCGCTTCTACGACCCTTCTTCATCATCACAGTATCTCACTACACGTGCAACGCTAACTGTCTTCAGTAAGCCGCCTTATCAGCTGCCACAACAACCAACAACTGACGTTTCTCCGCACAAAGCGATTGTTGCCTTCCTTCTGCTGTTGGCGAGCTTCCTCGTTGGGATCAAATGTTTCTACGACTTCGACAAGGGGCTACACGAGTCCAAGACTCATGGTCAGTACTACACGCCTGTCAGGCTGCAGGTCATCGACGCCTTCAAAATGGGTGATTAACTTTTCTTCTGCTCTAGATATCAATGCCAATCAACAATACTTATCTTCCCCACACACTCCAGGGGGCATGGCCGAGCGGCAATCGTCGTACTTTGCAGGCGGTGCTCCGCTTCAACCACAGATATCGATCGAGTAATCTTACTCAATTAGTTATCTCGGGAGTCAAGAGGAATCAAGGAAACGAACTGTGCATCACGAACTTTTGGTTTTACGTTCATGAGGACGGGGACGAGGACGAACCTTGGGAGTCTCGCGCGCATTCTTTGGATGCTGCGCTCCAGCATCCCTATACGGGTTTGTTTATATATGCAATCAATCTTTTTTATTTAATGTACGGACATGGGGCTTTTAATTCTTGTTCCATACATATTCCCCTTCGAATCGATGTTTTTCTGCTCGTGAATCACCCACCTCCGGTAGCGAGGACGTTGGTCAGATAAGTGTTGATCATAAAATTAAGTTAGCCTTGATTAGGCGGGTCTATGCTACAACATACATGCTGAATGTCCTGGAATAACTACAATGTCCTAGGTATGCTTATCTGCTGATACAATCGCGTTGTCAATGGTGCTGCCCAAGCCGGGTAACCACCTGGGATGCTGTAAGTCGACTTTGAGGGGTCTTTGCCCAGCAATGCACCATGATCCTCCAGATAGGGTCATCACTCCGGAGTGATCTAGGTCTCTCAGGAAGATGACTACCCATTACTTGTTTATATATCTCGAGAGGCGCGTAACCTTGAAATGGGTGCATGCCAGCTGCCATCTTCGTGTGGAGGAAAAGGAGACATAAGTAACGAAAGAATGATCAAGGGGCCATCACAGACGCACCTCGTATAAGACGGAGCCGAAAGCGTACATATCGGTCATAGAGGTGATTTTTACATGATCATCGCCTTCCATGAGCTCCGGTGCGAGCCAAGGATAGGGGCTGTTGGGGAGTCCAACTCGGGACGAATCGAAGAACTTTCGAGAGTCAGCTGCGAAAGCTTGACCAAAGTCACCAAGGCGTGCGTGGCCACTATCGTCGATTAGAATATTGTCCTGGGTAAAAGCTTCGTTGGGAGGCCGAAGGGGACGAGATAGTGGTTCACTTACCCCCTTCACATCACCGTGGTAGATAGGTGGCTCGAGCCCGTGGATGAACGCCAGGGCTTCTGCGATATCTTTGCCCTACGTTTAAACGTTATCCAACTGTCTTTACAAAAGCGCCTGAGGTACTTGCCAACGGCCATATATTGGTATTAGGGTGATTTTGGAGATAACCCCTTACGTTTCCGTGTTTCATGAAAGTAGAGACGAGGCTGATATTGAGCCCAGTTCTATCGACGATGACCCCGCGGAACTCGACGATTCGGGGATGTCGTAGTGTACTCCACAGAATGGCCTCGCTGGCGAATGCCTAAGTCATGAAGATGGACACAGGTGATTAGAAGAACGCGTGTGAAGCGGAATTCTCCACACCTTTCTGAAGCCCTGTAGCTCGTTGTGATCAGAGAATGCGATCTTCTTTATAGCAACCTGCAGCGTTCCGCAGGTTCCTCTGCTGATAACGGAAACAGCTCCGAACGCAGCATTATCCTCAACCACTCGCACATCCTCGCGTTGGATCCTAAGGGCTCTGGGTAGATAATTCGACTTTCTGGACATGCGATAGATATGGCTGCGCAAGCGACGCGTAATGTTGTCGGACAGGTCTCTGTCCCTCAAGTACTAACAGGGTGCGAGTTAGGCTTCCATTTGAAACATAGATCCTATCAACTACGCACCATAGCAAGCAGTTCGATGACCTGCTCCGATTCTTTCCAGCGGTGGTCGTTTTCCACGATAGCGTGTTTTCCTGGCAACTGGTAAAAGTCTGTTTCGTATGATCTACCACAGTGTATCAAGTGACACAAGAGATCGATACGGTCTTCTGGTAGTACGGAATGCTTGTGTTTGTAGAGGTGATTATGACGTTGACATTGCTAGAGGACTGTTTAGTACGCAACATAAGTGGATGGGGGACAACTTACTACGCTAGATAGCAGCAGATTGAAGAGTGTGTCTCTGATCTTGGATTGGTGGGTGAGCTGCTGCAAGCTCGTCAAGGAACTCCAGCGCCTTATATACTCCCGCAGATCACTTAGAAGTCTGGCTGAATATGAGCACGCGATGCTGCGCGGACAAGATGACGCGACGTACCCCTGCCTTCTATCGCAAAACACCAAATGCACATACGTATGCATGATGAGATTCTTGTGAGAGGTCAGATGATCGTATAGACTACGGGGGTGATTGTATCTCTCACCCTATGGACACGGGCGTATTTGATGTGTTCCACGCATTGCTCCCTTTCTCTACCAGAGAGCTCTTGGTTGATAGCTTGATACAGTCTCGCATTGCCTGCCTGGTACATCTCTTGGGCTTGTATATCAACTTCAGCCCCTGTAACAGAATATCAGTCTCTAGGACGCAGAGAACAACGGGGAACGGACGTTGAGGTGTGCTTGGTGCGACTGCGTGGTGCGCTGCCTTTGAGGAGTGTTAGACACAACCGTTATCGTGACGCAGTCGACTGTGCTCACCACTGAGTTTGGTGCATAGTGTGCGCCCTGGTGTTGGTGTACCGGAGCAACGTAGCCGTGGGGAGCAGCGGGTGCATAGAATGGGTGCATTTGAAAGAGTTAGGATAGAGGTGAGAAATTAGGTGTCTTCTTTCCGGTATAGTTTTGAGGAAATTGGGACTAAAGAGTTGGGAGTGAAGATGCTTCTGTGGAAGGTTGATTGGATATGAGGGATGTAAGTTAATTGAGGCTTCGCAAGAAATTTCAGCTCTTTAAGAGTGTGCGCCCCCTCCTTCTGTACAATCAGGCATAACTCGGGGCAATTCAAGAAGCGGTACGGTTGCTCTTGATGGAAGCATGAACAAGGGCGTCGAGTAGGACAAGAAGATATCGCGATGAAAACAGAAGATGATGGGAATGCAGCCTGCCTCACCTCTTACTCTTCGCGCCCATGCTTGTGGGTCCACTAGGAGATATCAGTCATAGACAATATTTGCTGTAACATAACATCACCGAATGAACTGGCGGCGTGAGATGGAAGTATTTAAAATGTGCTTCAGGAATGCACTACGATGGTGCCCAGGAAGATGCATGCGGTAACAATTATTGTTCTGGTTCTAAGTACAAAGTAGCAAGCGACAAATGGTGCCAACAAACATTGCAACCATTCAATCGACAGTACGAAAGGTGCCAATTCTGAACCAAGTCCTGATGGCCGGACAACAGTGAATTGGTAAACGTACCTAATCCCAAGAAGGGGTTAAGCCGAAAAGCACGGCTGATTGGGGGGAATATTTGAAGTTGCACCGCACCATTTTTCTGGCCATGTTCTACATCCTCCTGGAGCCTGGATAAGGTGCGAGGATGAGTCGTACTGCTTCAATATTTTACCTCTGAATTGATTTCTGGGCTATTGTTTTGTGGGCAATTTGTGGGTGCGTCGGGGGCTTTCGCTGCTGGTGAGCGGCGTGTCGGCCTTGTCGCTGAGCTCTAAACACGTGTCACTCCGACAACCATCACGTCTAGTCACGCGGCGCGTAGATGAGAGTCACGTCGTGACGCGTGACACTTCAACGCGCCCAACCACGATGGACAACGACGACCCCATATCCCAGTTCTTCCCTGGTGAAGAAAATGTCGACCTTTACGCTGTCCTTGGGCTCAAGTCAGAAGCTACTGCTGAAGATGTCAGAAAGTCGTACAGAAAATTAGCGCTGCTTTGTCACCCAGACAAGCACACGAACTCGAGCGAGGAGGAACGAGAGAACGCGTCGAAGCAGTTTCAAAAGATTGGCTTTGCGTATGCGGTGTTGGGTGATGAGAAGCGGAGGAAGAAATATGATAGGACTGGGACGACGGGTGAGGGGCTGGGTGTGGAGGCGGACGAGGATGGAGGATGGGAGGCATACTTTGAGGACCTCTTTGACCGCGTAACGCGAGGCAGACTCGACGAGATGAAGAAAGAATATCAAGGTGGGATACTACTCGCAATTACTGTACGCTATTGCTCACAGTCTTCAGAATCGTCGGAGGAAGTGGAGGATCTCAAAGCAGCATACTACGAGACAGAAGGGTCACTCGGTGAAATCATGAAGCACGTTCCTCACTCCACCACAGATGATGAACCCCGCTTCATCCGCACGATATCCAAACTCATAACCGACGGTGAACTATCTGATTTACCACTCTGGCAGTCCAGTTCCAAGGACGAGAAAGAGAAGCTTGTCCGGAAGAAGCAAGCTGACAAAGAAGCGGATGAGGCGGAGGAGCTTGCGAAAGAGTTGGGTGTCTGGGAGGAGTTCTATGGAAGTGGAAAGGTGGGAGCACGAAAGGGAAAGGGCAAAGGGAAGGAAAAGAAAGCGGAGGGTGACGAGGAAGACGTTTCGGCCCTTCAGGCTCTCATCTTGCAGCGACAGAAAGCCAGGAACGGATTCTTGGACAATCTGGCCGCTAAATACATGGATATGGAGGAGGCCGAACCTTCCAAGAAGAAGGGAGGGAAGGGCAAGAAGCGGAGTAAGGCACCTAACGAATCTGAAGAGGAGGATGTGCAGTCTCCGCCAAAGAAGAAGGCTCGGTCGGCCCCAGAACCCCCGGAAATCGACGAGGAGGAGTTTGCCAAAATTCAATCGAAGCTCTCCTCCAACAAGGCCAAGGCGTCAAGCAGTGGCGCTGCAGCAAGAGGGAAGAAGGGAACTCGGACCAAGAAGGCAAAGTAGGATGCTCACTGCGTACTCGCCATATTCTCTCTTCGAATATCTCCTCTCGACGCTGCCTGTATTTTGTGTAACTTATCCCCACTTTTCCAAGATCCACGTATCCGTGTCCATTAAAAAGATGACTATCCATATGCATACATGTACAATCCCATACCCATTCCTCCCACAACTACGTCTCTACACATACCTCACCGAGTCAATCCCCAAACTCCTCCTCGCCTGGATGATAGCAACAAGCTCTTTGATGCACTCCTCTAGAATGACCACATTGTCGAGCAGATGCGATAGTGTGACGCGCGAAGTTGGCTTATCGACCCGCCGCTCCTGGTCTTCATCCACCTCGGGTTCTCGCCTCCCGCCTCCCCACTGACTCCCAGCTGAGAAAACATCGTCTTCCTCGGTACCCCAATTAGACGTGTTGGCGGGCGTCCATAGTTTGGACGAAGGAAGGGGAGCCACGAATGGCTCGACGACAATATCCCGTGTCTGTTGATAGTGAGGTGCGAACGGACTCGCAGCGACGCCCTTCCCCCCATTCTTCGGTGGCGTCTGAGGCTCAGCGGCCGCCTGCGCCTTGGCCGAAGCGGTCCTGTTCTTCCGCGGGGTAAGGAACGAGACCAACGACGAGGACGTCTTAGGTTTCGACTTTGGTCGCTGGGGAGTCGTTTCTGGGGCGATCAGGGTAGAGCTCGATGAAGAGGAGGCTTTCATGAGAGTCGGATCAGACGCAGGCTCGAGCACCAGCGTCAACGCATCCGTCAAGTTTTCAGAGAACAAAAGCCCCTGTCTCCGCTCGAGGAGGTACTTGTCGAAGTTATCCACGAGCTGACGGTACCTCTCGAGTTGGCCGACGAGCCCTTGGAAGATGGAGTGCACGATGGGACGAGAGTTCTCGTCCAGGCGAGTAGCAGGGAGGATATTAGTCTCCGTCGCCAGCTTCTCGTCGATATCAAAGTCAATCGACCGGTCATCTCGCGTGTCCTCAAGTAACGCATCGTCCGACGCTGGTTTGGGCTGCGGAGAGTCGATCACTGTACAAGTGAGCCACCCAGCGATAGATCTGTTAGGGCATAGCGCAAGCTCAGCCAGTACGCCCGTCAACGAGATATTCATCTTGGGTGAATTGGAGAAGAATTTGCGGAGCGATTCGAGGACGAGGGAGAGGACTGGATCGTTGACATTGAGTCTGTGTCTGTGTTTCGAGCGGGAATCGAGGTCTTCGTCGAGGCCAATGTGGAAACAGGAGTGACTCTGGATGGAAGCGAGCGCATCGCGGAGGTAATGGTCGTATCCTGTGCTGAAGGCATCTTCGTTATGCGAGGGGTCGACACGCGAGACGAGGGTGAGATAGAGGCCCATTTCGCGCTCGTGTGTGGATAATGTGGTTTCGGGTTGCATGTACGTCGGGAGCGAGGATAAAGGAGGGAGCGGAGGTTCCTTGTGTTCGTCCTCTGCCCCAGGGTAAATGAACTCCTCGTCATCGCTGTCCTCTGCATGTAACTGAGGAAGCGGAGGAGGCATAATCATAGCAGGCTCAGGATAGCTCGTGGCGTTCACATCGGGGAAGACCAAAATCAAGCCATCCGTACAGACATGACAGCGCTGGGTAAGCATCGACTGGAAGAGCTGGAAAGCTGCAGTCACAGTAGGCTGATTCTGTGAGCGGAGATTAGAGAGTAGAAGGTCTTTGAGCGTAAACCGGGCCATGGAAGTGAAGTATTCCGACTGTCGCCTTGACTCTGGGGCTTCCATCTCTAGCAGCAACATAGCGCTACTTTTGCGTCTGTGCAGCTTTGTCTGCGTGTCTGCTACAGCACCGGACCGCGAACGAGGGGGTACGTTGGTACTGAGGTTGAGCATACCGTGCGGTCGTTGTTGGTGCGGCCCGCCGACACCATCGTTGTCCTCGCTCATGAGGAATTCAACAAGGAGGTTAGATAGTTGTCCCCTTTCCAGCGTTCGTATCATGATATCGATATACGACATGACGGCGACGGCGCTACCATCCAGATCCGAACATTCCAGGATCGAAGGGTATAGCACGTTCTCGAGAAATATCCTCCGCACAGCATCAAGGATGGACTGCACGATCGACGTGCCCACAAGCGTTGACGCATCAAGACTACTATCCCCCGAATCACGAACAATGTTCCTCCGGAAGATATCCTGGAGGAACTCGAGCAACTTTAGGAAGTGGTCGAGACGGGATTTGAAGTCGGGGTTGGTAGAGTCTTCAAGACCGATGGCGCGGTTCTTCTCTGAGAGAGCTTCCAAATCCTCTTTCTCCTCTTCGGTCGCGGGTCCTGTGCTTCCTAGAACCATACCGCTGCCCTGGTTGACATCTGGAGTTACCGGGGAGCGAATTTCGAGCTTGGAGGGAAGGAGGGAGTAAACGGCTCCCAGACCTGCACCTAGCACGTCCGAGAAATCTCCATCTACGATGTACTCTGCAAGAGCGAGCGCAGCGTCCGTTATTGGGTCTCCGAGCGTTTGCTCAGAGGTAGATGCAGACATCGAGCCCGAGTTCTCGTCTCCAGCAAGCCGATGTATAGGCTCCCCTGGGGACATGGCTACATCCATCAGGAAAAGAAGTCCAGCGCGTGCAAAGTCGCCAATCTGTCCCTCGCGATGGACGAAACGGAGAAGGTAGTTGAATAATAGGAACTCGTATTCTGGTTTACGCGCGTGGGAGGAACCAGGTGCGGAGGTTATGGTTGCTTGTGAGGGGGTTGGTGAAGGGGAATCTCGCGAAGCGTCGTTGGGATCATCTGTGGTCTCATCCTCGTCCTCGTCCTCTTCATCTTCGTCTTCTTCCTCGACGGAAAAGAGGGGCTCCGAGCGATACCAGTGCTTGTCATGAAAGAATATCATGAGGAGTTCTCGGTAAGTGCGGATACGACTGCAGAGGATGCATAGTAGATTGACCACTGTACATGCGATGAGCCACTATTGTCCGGTGAAATCACGTTACTTACAGTCCAGTTCGTATTCAGAGGGCTGGCTTCGAACTGCATTCTTAGCAGCCCCCATTACTTTGTTACGACCGTCGAGCTGCTCTTGGATATCATCTCCGACACAGTTTCGGAGCAACCTGAGTACAGCTCTGTGCACTGCGGAGTGCACAAGGAACTGCTCGTCCATGAGAACTACCATGTTCTGCACGGCACGCAGGACCTCTGCTTGTATACCCGATGGTCGGTCTGGCTCACTGAGCCTCACAAGTGTTCCCAGTACATCTAGACATGCAGCTCAGCGTCATCACGAGGCTATGTCTAGCAAGTATTCTGACCATTCTTCAATAGATATTCCAAACAAGCGCCTGTACCACTTGCAGGGGGTAAATTTCGATAACGATCACACAAAGAACGCAACATACATACCCCTCCTCTGTACGCGACGACTCCCACACCAGCGAATCGACCATTGACTGGAGATGCGCGGGAACATCAGTCGAGTTGATACCCTTTAGGAGCTGTCGCTCATCAGGATGCTCGAGTGTGTTCTACCAACTTTCCCGAATAAGTGGGTTGCGAACGGGAGTAGGTGCTGGAACGGCGCACCTTGATCAGATTCCATGATTTGTTGAATTCTCCAGCATGATCGTGGGCTGGTTTTGGAGAAGGTTGACTACTCGTGCGAAGGAACTTTGAGAAGTAGTCCATCGTCAACGAGACGCGTTGTTCTTGACCGTTGGCTGCCACACCCAACGATCTTGAGGGCAATCATTGATCACGTGACCAGGCGCTTTAAGCGTCGAGGAGGTTAATTTCAACGTCGGTCGGAGATTCTCAGAGCGTCTCGGTCATTAATGTCGTTGCCACCATGATGATACCGAATTCATTAGCTCCGAACAATGTGGATTTGTAGTGACTCAGTGCGGACTCTCAGAGCTCGATGTCGCACGCGGTCTGGCAAGGTGGCGGAGGTTGAGGTCCACAAATCACTTGACACTGTTCTTCAGGGTTCAACTTGAAACTGATTAGTTACCTGGTGTCCCCGAGGCCCATTCATGATTCCACGACCATGGCTATCATGATATGGCTGGTGGCAAAGGTGTTCTCGCGGGATCCCCGCTCGTGCTTATAGTCGCACTCACAAACCGAGGCATGACCCGCCGGTACAGGCAAGGCTGTGTGATATGCATCCAATCAACCATGTTCCAGATGCATCCGGAGTATATCAAGAGATATTACTCACTACTGCTTCTGATTCCAGCAACCACGGAGCGTCCAATAGCCACGAGAGTATGTTCACCTGCATGGAAGCGAGTTGCTTGCGAATTCAGTCATTCATTCTGACCGAGTCTGACAAAAGGTCCCTTGGGCGCCCAACCTGCCGGGAGGCTACGTTGCCTTCAGTCATGCAGAAACATATCATCGACATGGAGGTAGGTATGGTATAAAAGGCCCCCATCGCCCTGCAGTACGCTCTGTCAATTCGATCTATCCCAACATCTATCCTTGATAACACAAAAGCAGCAACACCGAACATAATGTCCAGTCAAACACCCAAAAGTACACTCAAAATAGTCATGGTTGGTGCACTATCTTTCTCTGCGTTCCCCAACTGAGCCCCGGCTGATCGAAACAGGGCGCCATGACATTTGGCGAGGAAGGTACAGAGGGAGTGCGCGTCCATGACCTCGAAGACGTTGCCAAGATGCTTGACATCTTCCAGGCCCATGGACACGAGGAGGTATGTATCCCCTGGACGCCCATTCAACTGAAATTCAGCAGCGCATCCTAGGTTGACACGGCTCGAATCTACGGCGGGGGTACCAGCGAGGAATACCTTGGCAAAATCGACTGGCAAAGCCGTCACCTTATCATGGACACAAAACATTATCCGCACCTTGTAGGCGCTCAGCTCTCCGATACAGTGCACTAGATACCCACCCGCGTCTATTTGCAGACAATGGGGAACTCCGTCAACGACAATGTGACGCTCCGCGACCATTCACCGGAGGTAAATTTTGACGTTGTAGAAGCATGGTAAATCAGTGTTCAGTCTTCTGTAGGGATTGCGACAAAATCTTATGGCCTCCCTTGAGGCACTAAAGACGAAGTAAGTGTGCTCAACACTGCCCAATTATCTACTTCAGTTAAAACTCACGTCCCATGAAGCAAAGTGGACATGTGGTATCTCCACGGTCCAGATCGCACTATACCTTATGAAGTTACCATGAAGGCCGTCAACGACCTATACAACGAGGGCTACTTCAAAGCATTCGGCCTCAGCAACTTCTTGTCGTAGGTGTTGTCTTAATGAGGGGCTTCCAGGGACTAACGTGCCCTGCACAGGTGGGAGGTCGCGCAGATCGTCGAGATTTGTAAAGCAAACGGCTACATACGGCCAACGGTTTATCAGGGCTTGTACAATGCCGTCCAGAGGTAACCGGATCACTTTGACTTTCATAGGTACCCCACACTTAGTCCTGATCCAGATCTGTCGAACCTGAGCTCTTCTCTTGCCTAAGGAAGTATGGAATCAGCTTCTATGCTTTCAGTCCTCGTAAGCAGCGTTGTTTTTTTCCTCGAATGATGGCTTGACAAGATACCTTCATAGTTGCTGGGGGTTTCTTCACCGGGAGGTACACCTCTCCAGGAGATCAAGCCGATGCAGGCGGCCGCTTTGATCCAAACAGAATGCAAGGAAAGGTGTGTGCACTTCGCATGCTGCGTAGCAGATTTATTAAAGCGTGCACAGCGCCACAGGGACAGGTGAGGGACTGTATTCAGAGCCCCGAGCGCTCATGCTTAACTACCGCTCAGGTACTGGAACGATACCTATTTCGCCGCCATGGCGTCCATTCGTGCGGTTGCAGAGACTCACAACTTGACCATGGCGGAGATTGCTTTACGCTGGATCTCTCATCATAGTCTTCTCAAAAGTCAAGAAGGAGACGCGGTCATTATAGGGGCATCTAGCGCGAAACACCTCGAGCAGGTAAACGCTTTGCTTTTGGAGCTTGTGTCCCTTGTAGTGATCTCACTTTTGCAGAACCTACTCGACCTGGAGAAGGGCCCACTACGTACGAATTTACACTTTTTCTTCGTGAAAGATGCTGCTAACTGACTGTCATTGATATTGAAGCGGATGAAGTTGTACTCGCACTCGAGGAGACTTGGGTTTCCGTCAAGGCGTTCGCCACAAACTACGCCCATTGAAGACAGGGCCTACTGTTTCTTTTGCACACCTGATTGCCTGTAATACAATGTTGTAAATGATTAGTCGCAGCCTGTGAGACTCTTGTCTAACACTCTATCATCGACTGTCAGTCGGTCGTGTGAGGGAGGATTCTTCAAATTCCGCTTGGAAAACAAAGTTTTCTCCTTGGCACACACCACCATGTTACCCTTACAATTCAGAGAGCTTGAATACATGACAACTGGAGCTTATATATTGGGTCAGAACTTTCTAACGTTCTATCAAGAATCTCGATGTCGACTGGTCCCTACATTAATGCATTGCCATGTCATCTCCGTGGTCGTACAACGTCGTGCGGCGCGTCTGATAGGGGCCAAGTAACCACCGGCTATCTCGGGGACGCAATTATCCGGGCGGACAGACGTTGGTTCACACCACCAATGATGGTGAAACCACCTGAAACACGCCTGCGCGCTCCTCTACTTGAAGTAACTTGTGCTATTCGGATGTCATAAGACCTTACTGAAGAATGGGGCTGAGTAAAATCATAGTCAATGTGTCTCAAGGAATCGCAACGATCACCTTGAACGAACCGCAACGTTTGAACGCACTGTCGCCTGAAGGTGCGTGTTCTGGCAATTAGGAGTTAGTATTACCTATGCTGCAACGGGTATTCGCAGATTATGATGACTTTGCAAACTCTCTGAGGGAGATTGACAAACGAGAGGATGTCGTGGCTACGGTGTGGCAAGGTAAGTCCCTTGCGCTTGCCGTTTTCCTGTTTCGGACGTCGTTGACCTTCAATGTGTTCGGTACAGCGAATGGAAACTGGTTTTGTGCGTGAGTCTGTACCATTGACTCGTGGACTCAGTTATTCAAGTACTTTCGCGTGCAGAGGCACCAATGTAAAGGCAAGAGACTCAAAGCCCATCGAGCCCACTGTCCGAGACAACTTGCGGGCCCGGGTGATATCAGCCAACACGGATTGCACACAAGCGGTACGTTTTAGAACCTAATAGCATGCTTACAAACTTTCATACTCTGCCAGCTTTATTCACACAGCAAAGTATTGGTGGCAGCTGTCAACGGACCAGTAATGGGTGAATTGAGCAGTCGCATGCTTGAATTCCGAGTCGTTACTGATACGTCCACGTAGGTATCGCAGCAGGTATATTTAATAGTAAAATCAGCAGAGCTACAGTGACATTCGATTTTCAAGCGTTCCTGGGTAACTTTGACTTTATCTACGCACTCCCTGAAGCCTGGCTGTATGTTGGCTTCCCCTTCTTGGGTACGTCCCTCTCTCCAGCCCTTGGCATTATCGAATAACTTCAACTATTCTAAGGCATTGTCATCGAGGGCGGAGCAAGCGTCAGCTTTATCAACCGAAGTGAGTGTTCGTGGTAGTATTTGTTATACCTTCACCAAACATTACCAGTGGGTCTTGCGAAGGCCAATGAAGTCCTCATGTTCAACAAGAAGAAAATGGCCCAAGAACTCTTCGAATGTGGTTTTGTCAAGTAAGCTCAATCCCCTTGTTTGACTCGCCACTAAAAGTCTCTTCGTAGCAAAATCTTTCCCTCGCAGCCTACCGAGTCATTCCACGCCGCAGTGCGAGAGCATTTGCTCAGCGAGCTCGACGGACTCGACCAATCGTCTGTGCTCACTATAAAATCCCTGCTCAAGGCCGGATTGTCGGAGAAGAACAATCCTGACGCCGTCAACCTTCGGGAAAGCTACGCACAGGCACAGAAATTCGCAACTGGAATTCCCTCTATCCGTTTCGGGATGATCGCAAGGAAGGAAATCAAGCACAAGCTATAGATGTCCTTGGTCGCAGCGTGTAGCTCATGATCTTTCTACATAGGGAAAGACCCTCGTCGCTTATCGACTGCGGAAGAACGGTTTATCCAAATAGCCACGATACCTAACTCAATACATATGTTGCAGCTCAAGATACCGTTCTTTTTCCACAAGTAATCATGGGGTGCTAGTACCCCGTGCGTTAACTCAGCTGAGCGTCTAACAGTGCCTACCCACGGTCTGCCTTGTCGCCATCAATTCCGTCATCCGGTACCACGGAAGGCGACATGCGTAATTTGTGTTATCGTTATCGTAAGCTTCCCGTGACTTGTATAGAGCTTCCTTGCTCTTTGAACGACGGTCAGCATGAGACTCCCGAACAGCGCGCTGAACGATGCGTCGAGCGAACCCAGCAGCGAGAAGGGTTATCACGACAAGGACGCTCGTGCCAATACCCTCCGTCGTGGGTTGCAAAGTCGTCAAATATCTATGATCGCTGTGCGTCACATATTCTATCGACCATCATGCTTCTAACTGTGACTTTGTTTTGTAGCTTGGTGGTACTATTGGAACGGGTCTTATCATAGGTTCTGGGACTGCCCTCGTCCGCGGCGGGCCACTCGGTCTATGTCTCGGATATGCGTTCGTCGGTCTCATTTGTTACTTGGTCATGATCGCCCTCGGAGAAATGTCTGCCTACCTGCCTCACAAGAAGGGTTTCGCAGGGTACGCGACGCGATTCGTGGACCCCGCTCTTGGTTTTGCTCTTGGCTGGAATTACCTCATGAAATACCTTATTGGCCCATCCAGCAATCTCAATGCGGCATGTATAGCAATGCAGTATTGGACACTGTCGGTCCCGCTTGAGGCTTGGACAGGTCCGTAGAACCGAAGGTTTTTGCGTTTGTGCCAAGAAAACCTTAGAACTGACCGCCAAGTGTTCTGACAGTGGTCTACATTACGTTCAGTGAGTCTATGAGGTTAATCGTTGTATGATCTTCTTTTGAATGACAGCTTTCACGTTTCTTTTTGAGTTTGTCTTGTGAATTTGCTTGGCGTACGCGTCTTTGGAGAACTCGAGTTTTGGATGAGCAGCCTCAAAGTCCTTTCGCTCATCGGGTTCATTCTTTTGGGTATTATTGTCGACCTCGGTGGAAACCCCGAACATGATCGGATTGGCTTTCGGTACTGGCAGCACCCAAACGGCCCTATGGGCAGTTATCTCTTATCGCATGTTCACAACGAACACACTGCGATCTTCCTGGGTTTCTGGAGCACATTGACGACTGCGTTGTTCTCGTATATCGGGACAGAGCTTGTTGGAGTGACGGTTGGGGAGGCACAAAACCCACGAAGGAATATTCCCCGTGCTATCAAGCGGACGTTCCTTCGCATTCTCGTGTTCTACGTAGGGGGTGTGTTCGCAATTAGCCTGATCGTCCCCAGTACTAGCAAGGCAGGTGATACCGGCCTGGGTCGATGATTTTCCCGCTTAGCTGTCTACCCCTGTAGGAACTTTTCGTGGCCAACAGCTCACCTCCCGGTGCGGCTGCATCGCCGTTTGTCGTGGGTGAGTCATCTGTGATCCCTTCATTCTCTACAACCAGCTGACCCTCCCACAGGCATCACACTGGTCAAAATCAGAACCCTAAATCACGTCGTGAACGCAATCATCCTTATCTTCACCCTCAGTGCTGCCAATGCGGATTTGTACATTGGCACGCGGACGCTTCACGGCCTCGCTTTGGAAGGCAAAGCACCTCGCGTGTTTACAAAGGTCAATTGGATGGGAGTCCCATGGACTTGTGTGATACCTGTCACGATCTGCTGCTGCATGACGTTCCTCAACATCAGTTCATCCAGCTCTGCCGGTTAGTCCCCGTCCCAGCTGCTACCAAAGTCACATCAAGCCGCTGACGTCTCGCTCACAAATTCAGTATTTGCATACTTCGTGAACCTTCTGTCTGCCTTTGGCGCTCTCACCTGGATGGCCATTTCATACACCCATATGTAGGTCCGTGGTATGCGTCATCCGCTCCAACGCTGACGCAGTGGCGTCTCTGCATTCAGTCGTTTCATGGGCGCTCTCAAGGCCCAAGGCATATCAAGAGACACATTACCATACAAGGCCCCCTTGCAGCCTTATGGTTCCTGGTTCGCACTAGTCTCGACAGCGGTTATCACTCTCTTCAAAGGTAACGCAGATACTCTTTCTCCGGTCGCATGCCGCAGCAGTGGCGGAAAAGGGGCTGACGACCGACTCTGATGGTTCTCACAACACGCAGGGTTTGACACATTCATGCCGTTTACCCCAAAGTTATTCGTAACGTGAGTGCTACCCTGCTTTTTATCGTCCGATGTATCAAAGGGACTTTGTACCGAGCGTGCACGTATTTTTATTTCTGGATTTATATTGACGTCACCGCTCGATAGTGCGTATCTTCCTATACCGGTCTTCTTCCTCCTCTGGCTGGGGTATAAGCTCTACTTTGGGACGCGGCTCATACCGCTTGAGAAGGTCGATTTAGTGAGTGGGAAAAGGGAGATCGACGAGGAGGAAGAGCGGTTCCTAGAGAAGGAAGCAGAACGTTTTGCGGGGAAGTGGGGAACGTGGAAAAAAGTTCTGGACGCGCTGTAACACCGCGACCGTGCACAATTTTTTCTGTAAGCGTGTATGGACATATGGGCATCCCCCTGATCAGCAGGATTGGTTGTGATGAGATATCTAGCGCCGCTGCCAATGATCGATGTGCGAGAGAGGCAAGTGTTGGTGCGATAACCCAGGGGCAGGGGCCCGGGCCAGATGGCATCATCAGATATTCAAAATCGACGCACGTTCAACTGTATTCACACCAGGTTCGTTGACGTGTCACTGGACCGAACCTCTATAATTTAATGAATGGTGGTACAAACAGTGCGGGGATTGTAAAACTACTAGGACAAGCTACGATAGTACGTATGTAAAATGTGGGGGAAGTAGTACAAATGCAGTTTATGGACGATTGGAGTGATAATGAGGGGGGTGGACTGACTGAGGGTGTCGCAACAAGAATCCACAGACTTAATGCATGGAAAGCCGAAGGGCATAAGGATAGGTATCAGGGTATCAAACGCAGTGGCAACTGCTGCATCGCATCACGTTCTGATGCCGGTGTTTGAGGAGAAACTCCTGTTTGACGCTGTTGGTTGTGATTTAGGTTTCGGAGCGTGTAGTGCAAGGAGCACTTGTGCGTTGTCGTTCGTATTTAGGACATCGCGAATTGATTTTTCAGCCAACATGCATGTCTGTTGACCAAGATCATAAGCAACTTGAGGCGCTCAACAACGATGATGGCCACTTACTCTGCTGTAGCCTCCTCGTTGAAGGGTTTGACGCGAGACTGCGATTGCGTTATGGATGCTGTCGTAAGCGTATCTTCGCCTGATGCGCCACAAATGAGTCAGCCCGAGTGCGATGCCACAGCCAACACTGCACTTACAAAACACTTTCGAGTTCACTGCGCGAACGAGGTACAATGAAAAGGTCTGAACCTGAGAGATATCGATTGAAGGCCTGGTATGAGGCGCATCCTGCCACAAGTGTCTCGTTGAAAGATGGGTGGTCTTGGTCCCAAGTGAACCAGTTCTCGCTGGTGAAAAGAAATGGTTAGGCTATAAGTTGGTGGCATTGGATGAAACACGTACGTGAGGTGGTTGTGGGCCATGGCCTCTGATGTATGGGGTGCGAGGAAGCGATCCATTGATATCGAGGATATGGATTGTGTAGTGGTTGTGATATTTAGCAACAAGTGCGGGGTGGGTACTGTGAGGGAGAATCGTGAGGAAAGGTATGGGTTTATATATACCGCAGATATTTTTGATAAGCGCTTGGTGGTAGCACAGGGCTGTCTTGGCGCTGCACAGGGAGAGTTCTAACGGAACTGGTTAGCGGCGTTGGCAAGAGTGGACTCGGATTTCCGCGACAAACGTGAACGGTTCTTTATGAAAATCTCGCTTGCCTTTTTTGGTTGCCCAATATCCAGCTTCGCACGTTTGACTGTGGACAAAAATGACTCAACCTCCGCAACATCCGTGACCAATGTCACACTTATCCATTCCATGATCTGCATGAATCACCGTTCTACTACCACTCAGAAACTTTCGGGGTAACTCTTCAAAAATATCCACGACGTCGTCGAAGATGTAAATAAAATACTGGCAGGGTGAGTACGTTGTACGAGTGCTGTATGCCCAGTGCCACAGTACTGGTGTGATCACAGTTTATTACGTAATAATGAGACACCGAAACCGGCGCTATTGATAACCACGGATCAGATGGGGCCATCATTTCCTAATTCGTCCAGTTGTCCCTGGACAAAGGCCCGGCATTTTGATTGGTCGCAAACCATTCCTCGAACCACCAAAAATTATCTCTTGGCCCTTCTATCTCGTTCTATAAAGAGTCTAAAATCTTCTCCGTCCAGATATTACTTGATTCTCTGTCTTGGCTGGTCTTGATCGCTTCAACGTTCTTGTGCAGAGTTCCCTCTCCCCCATGGCCAATGGGTACGAATTGTTGATTTGCCCTTGTGAAGTTGTGGGCCGCCGCCACCACCTGCAGATTGGAAGCTTTCGGCCGCCGGACGCTCAACAATTATAAAACATTTACAAAGCCCTCAGTCAGCATACTACCTCCTCTCACGCGTCCCCCCGGCCTTCATCTGACGCATGGTCGCATGTTATGCTTGGCTGATAATACAACCACACACCAGCTTGCCGCTCCTGCACCAGACTTCCCCACTAAGCCTTTCGTATACTTGGCTGACGCCATGCTGTGGAACAGTGCCACAGTTAGCCACAATGGTTGCTTCATTCCTACGAGCGTTACTTTACTTGGGATCACAGCACAGCACCATACAAGACCACGTTCGTACTGCTTGATCGGAGTCCTCCACAGTTTCCAACCATTCCTGCGCTGCGCAGGCAACTCTCATACCAAGCAAGAAGACGAATTTGCCAAGAACTTCGTTGGGCTCGCTCTTCTCAATCTCCGGGCGTTATCTTCCAAACATCCCAAGCCAGTCCGAAACAGCGCTTGTACTCCAGTCGAGCACCGTGTATTGACGTCAACAACTGTATCTCTGTTTGTTGCTGCAGTTCCCGGTCGTTACATTGACCCTGCTGTATCGTTTGTCCTGCTTGTTATCATACTTAGTGTCCTATTAGTATCTTCGACAAGGCTTCCGAACAAGACCATACTGTCCGAACCGAACCGAACGATCATAACTATGATCGCACTGAGCTGCTGTGGTAGCGCGTGAGTATCGGTAGCCTTTTTAGACGATTGTCAGTCATCCAGCTGATTCAGCAATGAAGACGGTGAGCATATTCTCCCAGCAAAGGCAAGGACAGCACTGCTGGATGACCACAAGAATGAATTTCTTTCCTTGCAAGTCAAGCCCGTCAATAAGCTGAAGCATCGGCTGAGCGGTGTATCCAACGAACGGCCAGTATAAAGTCTGACCTGCGTTCTTCCGTGTTATCCTCAGATTTCCGTTCCGTACTTCTACCATTCAGCAGCATCAACCTTCCATCCAAGTTTCCAAAACATTTCAATCAATCAGAATGGCCTCACGGAGTGTCGTGAAGAAGGTTTTGGCTGTAGAAACAGCAGAGGTTCGCTCCAGCTCTACATTTAGTATTGACTGAGCCATCGCGTTTACTAACCCCTGAACCTATCTATCATCAGGGTGCAGGAGCACTTGTCCGACGATCCATCGGAAGCATGAACTTGCGCAACCTGACACCATTCTTGTTGCTGGACCATTTCCATGTATCCAAAGGCGCTGTAAGTAATGTACCCTATGCCTTTTGGGTATCTGGTGCTCATCTATTGATGTAACGGGATAGGGCTTTCCTGATCACCCACACCGCGGTCAAGCAACGGTGACGTACATGCTCGAAGGGTAAGATGCGGCTCTGTGCCACAGCCCGCATCTGATGCTGATGTGTATATTGATGCTGACTACGACTCCCGTTTCGCTTGAGAAGATCGAGTCGTCATGAGGACTCTGCGGGCCACGCAGGGACGATCGAAACTGGTGGTGTACAGTGGATGTGTGCTGTGCGTCACCCCTATCTTTAGATCTAAGCTTTCCCTCTGAATGTTCTAACCTCGTATCATGCTCCGGCAGGGTAAGGGCATCATACACGCAGAGATGCCAGTACACGCCCCTGGCGTTCCCGAACCCAGAGGCCTCCAGCTATGGGTCGACTTGCCCAAAGAGGTATGTTGATACGCGACTCTTCTCTTGTATCCTGCGACTCATTTACGCCCATTGTTAACTGTTTATCATACAGCACAAAATGGTGGTAAGTTCTGTGACTTATCGAAGGCGTGGTCGAACGTTTGTTCCGTAGTAATGACCATGTTATTGCCATCAGGAACCTTCTTATCAAGAGCTCGGCCCTGACTCGTGCGTTCTTATCAGCGATGCATACTTTTTGGTGACAGCTGATGGTGCGACGATAGAATCCCGGTCGCTTATCCAAACGGTCCCGAAGGGTCCATCAGCGTTAAAGTGATCAGCGGGAGGAGCCACGGCGTCGAGTCGCCCGTCCGACCCCTCGGCGGATGTTGGTTCTTTCACGTGACGATAAAGAAAGCGGGAGAATCGATGTTCCAGGAGATTCGTGAGTACGCGTTACATTTCGACTGGCGATAGGGCTCAAGAATCTTTCAGCCGCTGGATGGACTTCGTTCGTGTACAGTACGTGTTGCCACGAGTATTGGTAAACCAGAAAGAAGCTGATGACGAGTCCCGACAGTTTGGAAAGGGGCTGTCAGCCTGGGGGATAACGGTCCGGTCAATGATTCTTTCCATACTCTCGTTCTGTCCAACGGGACAGGAGAGACTGGGGCACGCTTGACCGCGGTTAAGGACGACACGCAATTTGCCTTGGTGCGTTCCAGAAGCTGATGTTCAAATGCTTCATGCACTGACTCTAAATATCAGATTGCTGGCGAACCCCTCGACCAGACCGTCTTCCAGCATGGCCCATTTGTGATGACCACTCGGGAGGAGGTACAGAAAACGTTAATTGACTGTGAGTACCAACTTCTCGTTCGCTCGGCGTTTGAGCTCTCATTGACACGAGGGACAGACCATTCGGGGAGAAATGGATTTGAAAAGGCACATACATGGAAGAGCAAGATTGGCAATTGAAGCTGTTCGGTTTAGCAGATGCAGACTCCCTAGCTTCGTGTTCCTATGTGACCACTGTTACCTCCGCCGGTTGTTATTGGCACTCGTGCATCATAATCTGTAGTCTCGTATACTTACCTACCTGAAGTCACATGTATCTTGTATATCTCTCTGTGGGCAGCAATGATTAGCACGTCCCAGCCTCATTGGCAGTGGAGGCCTCCAGGGGTTCAGCCTCTTTGAGACATAGTAGTAGGAACAGTCGCCGATGTCAACGCGAACAGGTTCATTATCAGGACCTTGGTTAGGGTGTGGTAACACACATCAGGAGATCGTTCTTCCGTCCTTACTCACCCCTCGTCATCACACTCTCCGACATTCTCCATCTGTTCCCAAACATCGCCATCTTCATCCTCCGCAGTTTCCATCGGTTTCCCAACACTCTGGTCCCAAATGACCACTGTGGGGACCGTGGTCATATAGACCTTTTCAAGGATTGTGCCTTTTTCACTCTGTTGTTTCCCAACCTCGACGGGCGGCGGGAAAGTACTGTGGATGCGCGTATAGCGATCCAAAGACACGGACGCAAGAAACGCCGGCGCTGCGGCGACGGAATTTACTGCGCCAGATATTCCTGCGCAGAGTGTGAGAGACCACCAAAAACAAACATACGATATATACATACCCTTGTACCCATAAACGATACCTCCATTGCGTAAATCAACAGAAAACAGATTCGTGCCTTGGTCCGATACAAAAGCCTCACTAAACGAGAACAAATTGATCCATGGTCATCGTATAAGCCGACACTGCTTACTGTTCCGAAAGCCCCTTTTCGACCGATCTGACACCGCCGACTTTACCAACGCCTTTAAAGTCATTGACAGGCCGCCGCCCAGCACGCGTGTCGTACCGGCGAAGGTCACCTAAACGAGTACCAACAAGTAATTGTTGCTGACTTGCGGCACTCGATGACGGAGAGACGTAGGTCAGACAGGTATTGTGTACTGGTTGACGTAGACCGAGAAAGTCATTAGGGACATTTTTTGCGCGCCAGATTTCGCCGGGGAATAAAGTGTCGCCCCTTTTTCGCTTGTTGTTTGAGGAGGTGGAGGTGGTAGATGAGGCGTTTTCGGCTTGTGATGCGAATGCATGCTCGGTGTTCCAAACTGATACTTCGACTTCGTCACCACCATATGCAAATGTGTCTTGATTGGGTCCTAAACGCCAGCCCGTGAGGCGCGAAGGAAGCGCAGCCAATTTGTGAATTGGCGCAGTTTCTTCACCAATGGAAGTCAGTCGAAGTGCACCATTGGAAGTGCAGGAGTATACAAAGCTTAAAGCACGTCAGTGAACACTGACCCTCGATCATCAATATCATGATTCTCACTTTTGTGTTGAAGAAAGACCAACAAAAGTCTGATCAGATTTTATTCTCGTTTCTTTCCATTGATGCTGCTGTTCTAGTTGATCTTCGTCGGTCAGCGATGAAAGACAGACGGAACCGTCCGCGTGCGCTGAAGCTAGCTTATCTTGAGCATTATTCGTCGCGTTCAGAATTTTTCATCGTAGCTGGGGCACATACCAGTGTCGTATCCGCTCTACTTATCGCCAATCTTTGTATCCCCCGCGTCCGGCCGGTCGCGTTCCCATCGTGCAGCGTCTTCAGCTGAGTCTTTGTCTCTGAAGGTTCATTGGGGCTGTATGAGACAGATTTTATGCTACCCAGCTCATCGCCGGTAAGAAATCGAGGCATTATCGACGTGACGTGACAGCAGTGGCTTCATACTATGTCACACAGGGCGGGCGTGACGTCGCTGGACTTCCGACTCGGACCCTCTCATCGGCTATTAGAGGCGATTAGGTGGTCGTGTGGGGCAACGACGAGCACTAATATCGACTAACGAGCAACGGCGAACGCAGGTCTCTTATCTACCACAACCATGGACGGCCCTATGAAGGAGCTTGCAAAGCTCAGAGCATCAACGGAAAGATCAGCCAAAGGGAAGAATCCGTCGGTCGACAGTTCGTTGGACTCTCTACTACAATCATTGCACGAAGTCAAGAGCAGAATCGATGCTGGGACTGTCACCGAGGATACGTTTGCATTGTTGTCTCAGACGGTGGAGGCTAAGAAGAAGGAGATTGACGAGAAACAGAAGGAGGTGTACAATGCGATCGCAAAGTTCGGGAAAGCATTGGACAAGGTTTGGTTCCCCCGCACGGCCTCTAATTCCGAGGAATGACTGATCTGTCTGTGCAGAAATTTGCGCAACCGTTGCCTTCATATGATCCACTCTATTCATCCGATGCTGCTCGAGAAGCGCTTGAGCGCACTATTGCCTTGCACTTTCTCCGCACAGGACAGTTCTCCACAGCAGAGACCTTCATTCAGGTTTGCCGCAGACCGCAACATTATGCACGATGGAAACTGATACCAAGTCACCTCTTAGGAATCTGGAGTTGATGTTTCTCCTGAAGTGCGCGGGCAGTTCCTGGAACTTCACCGTATCCTCACAGCACTGAGAAAGCAGGAGATCGGGCCTGCGCTCGAGTAAGCCCTCTCATCATTGTTCATCCGACCATCTTATAACACACGACCAGATGGTCGAGAAAGAACCGCCCATTCCTTCGGGCACGGTCGTCTCCACTAGAGTTCCACCTCCACCGCTCCCAATATATCCGCCTGCTCCTTTCGTCCGATCCATCGAATCCGGCGTCCGCGCTCTCGTACGCAAACGCCGCATTGCGAGGGTTCTATGTCGAACATGCTGCCGAGTTCAAGCGTCTCATGACATGTGTCATCTACCTTCCCAAGGAGAAGCTGGAACGATCACCTTATGCAGACCTTGCGTCGCCCTCGTTACATACGGACCTCGAACCGTTGTTTGCGAAGGAATACTGCGCTAGCCTTGGCATGAGTAGGCAAGTACCCTTGAGGGTCATTGGCGATATTGGCGGAGGGGGTGCGTTGGCCAGGATTGAGAAGGCACGGACTGTGATGAAAGAAAGGAAGAGCGAATGGAGTCAAAGCGATGAACTTCCTGTAGGTCGCCTAGTGGCTCATACTTCGCAGCTATTAACTCGTTTTTGCAGATCGAAATCCCGCTACCACCCGAGAACCGCTACCACTCGATCTTCGCTTGTCCTGTGTCGAAGGAGCAGTCCACGGAATCGAATCCACCGATGATGATGACTTGTGGGCATGTCATCACGAGGGAGAGCTTATCAAAGCTCAGCAAGGTCAATGGGTTCGTCGATGTCCTCTGTGCTACGATTGCACCACCGCTGACACGAGTGCCGCTGCAGACGTGTCAAATGTCCGTACTGTCCAACGGAGTCCATGCAAGGGAATGCCTTGCGCGTATACTTCTAGCATTCTGATATTATATTCGCTTTCTCATTGTACACGCTTCGGCATTTGACATTGTGTATCTATTGCATCGGACTTGTAAAACACATCTCAATAGTTCAATTCGTTCATAAAGTATTTACTATCGAATGACGGGAGAGCAAACAGGACGGACATGTCTTTACCGTGCAGCCTGGGGAGATTGCACCACAGGGTCAAGCCAATGAGCCTGACAGTGCATACCACTAAGCTAACTTCAAAAACACGTCAAATGACCAATAACCACGCACCATCATTGTGATGGACTCTTCCCCATGTTTGTCCGTGGTCCTCACAACCGTACTCTCGTCGATGCTTGGCGTATTGAAAACACGACAAAGCGCTTGCAGTTTCGCGACGTCGATTTGGTACCGGTTTGCCAGGGCTTCCAACTCTGCAGTGTTAGTCACGGATTTTCGTGCCTCTAGCAATTCGCTCAGGGTGGCAGCCAAGAGGCGGTTTCGCGTTGATTGTGAACTTGAGGCTTCAGCTTCTGACTGAACCCTGGAGCGATACATGCTCTGTATGTGGTCCGCCTGAATGATTGAAGGTTCCCACTTCAGAGTCAAAACAACACAAATAGCCCTTCTGCTTACAGCTCGAACAGTTTGCATGTGGTGGTTAACGTGCACCGGGCCCAGCTGATTCAGTTTTGACATGAGCTGAGGATCCTTGGCATCTGCCTCGATTGCTACTCAAGCCCGAGACGCGACTTTTTAAATGGCGGGTGCATATGAGGCGACTGGGGCTCACCTTCGTTTTTATTCTCGTACGCCAGTGGTCTTCCTGGTCGTGGCCGCGATGCCTCTGAGGCAGCGCCGAGATTAGAAGGTGATCTAGTACCGGCCCACGATGGCTTCTCCTTTGGCAGCTTGCGGGACGCTTTGGATGCTGCCCCTCCCATAGTCGTATCTCAAGTTCAGATGAGTCGGTGACGACACTTCGGGACAGGAGACGGAGGTACTCCTAACTGCACCCGATTGTTCCGCCTAAGGTAAATTCGAGCAGAACAGCAGCCAGCTTAACGCTTGCAACCTATGGTACCTGCAGACAATTGCAAGTCTCTTTCAAAGCAGTTTATTTGTCTATAGCTTACGGCCATGTTTTACAGCCATCCGTTACGTATTTATACACAGTCGCAGAACGACGTAGGAATGAGGATAGAAAGTAAGGCAGGATAGCAACATTCCAGCACAGGCTTTAAAAAAACCGCAACTTTGCCCAGTTTTGCCGCCATATGAAAAAGGAGTGTGATTGTGGAAGGAAGAAGCGCAACGTGAGCGGGGGTATCAGTGAAAGGAATGGAAATGAGAGTGTCTGGCAATAACCTGGACCAATTGTTGTGGCAGAAGGATAATAGATAGACAACAGGAAGGAATAACTTCATTCGATATGCAACAGAGCAGTGTCGTGAATGGGGTCGTGGCAAAGACAGAGTTTTTAATTGAATGTGCCCATGTTCGTGGGTGGGGTTTGTTGGTATACTTGGTACATAGTATACGGCTGGTAAAGCGGAGGTACAGCCTGACCATTGTATGGAGCTTGTCCCATTCCGTGAACACCGCCCGCCTGAGGGAGGCCGGGCGACTGAGTGCCGTAGGGTATGGCAGAAATAGGCGTCTGTGTCATCGGGGGTGGCGCAGTGGGCAATCCACCGTTACGGCGGATAGCAGAGCGAGGACTGCTGATATCAGGCGAACGGAGGGCAAATGGGTTGAAAGGGTCCGACGAGGGCGAGAATGCGGAGGGAGGGTTTGAAGGACGAACACGAGCTGCCGTATTGCCCTGACCATACGTGGGATCGATGTGAAGCTGAGGAGGTCCAGACTGAGGATTTTGACCGCCCATCTGTAACGCAGCCATCATCGAAGCCAATCCCTGGTCATTGGAAGGATAGCCAGAAGGAAGTCCTGGAACGCCGTAAGAGTTATGTGATTGTCCCTTCTTTCCTGGCGGGCCATTGGTGGTGTACGTTGGTTGATAGTTGGGAATAGGGAGGCCAACTTCCTCAATCAGACGACGGTAGGCTTGAGTGGCGATAACTTTCAACTCGATCAACACACGCTTTGTGGCTTCGATGAAGCTTGGTTTGTCAATAGGTTCAAGGAAGGGGCTGGTAAGAATCTTGTGCACGACTGCAACACCATTCACTTGATCGCCCAGGACATCGGTAAGCACGTGATCTCCAGGAGATGAAAACAATGCCTGCACGATCTGGCGCGATGCATCTGGCTCAATCTTCTGGTTGACAATCCGAAGAACGGTAAGCGATGCCAACTTGTGTGTACACAGGTGCGAAAGGTGAGGCGTGAACCGAGGTGCAAGAAGGTTGTACCGTGATGGGAACGAGGACGTGTCCAAAAGCCAAGTGAGCAGCAATGCACCGTTGGGATTCGTGGCCAGAGGAATTGAATTAAGAATCACGGCGGTGGCAATACGGCGTTGTTGGCTGAGGGTGATGTGAGGGCTTTCGAGACACGCTCTCATGCTTCGTGCACCGAAACGGCCTTGGGCCACCTCCCACATACGATCAACCATGGCATCAAAGATGAAGTCGTTCGCAGGGGCACCGAAACGCAAGCAACATCTAATGGATCCGTTAGAACGTGGGATGGCGGTGATTGATGGGATACGTACTGCACAACATAGTTGCCGAACTGGTCGAGGAGAAGAGGAGGTGCGTAAGCCCTCAGGTTCATCACAATGAGCCCAACTTCTTCGGGGGATTGGACACACTCGATGATCTTCTGCGCAGCCCATGTACCGTTCTTGTGAATACCAATCATGGCAAGGTGTGGCGTGATGCGTTCCAGCATCGCGAACCTCGGGGCAGGAGAGCACCTTTCGAACAGCTTTTGGACAACCTATTCGCGAAATGTTCAGAATGAATGCCGAGGGGTGCCTGGAACGGAAAAAAAGACTAACCGTGTTACCGAGCCAGTCCGACGCCAAGTCGACAATCTCTCCATCAAGGAAATCCCCTGCGACCTGATCGGTTTCTTCCACCGACATCGTGCCAGAATCAAGTCGTTTGCGGAGTTCGCGCAGTTTGGAGGCATCCCAGCGCCTGTTGTTCGGCCTCTCGGAGACGAGGGGAATAGTCGTGTAATACATCGTGGGAGGCCGAAATTCTAAGAGCATTTTAGTCAGATTGCCCCGCACCCAACACGAAGATGAGACTCACCGGATAAGGCCTGGACATCAGCCTCGGCATCGGTGCTACCTTTCGTCAGCTCCTTCATGATCATCTGTTGCTCAGTGACAGAAGGAGTCCACCCAGCAGGCTTGGGAAGCCCGTCCGAAACATACGCGAGGTTGTGCATCCCCGAGCCAATCATGCTGAGAAGTAAGTTCGAGCGGTAGTTCTCGACCATGCCGCCGAGAACTTGCTGATCGGCAGGAATAGTCGAAGCACCTTTGACACTGCGCAAGGCGTGGATGGTTGCACCAACGCTCAAGTCACCGATACCCTGAACCGCGACACTGGGGCTCTCGTCTTGAGCACCGTTACTTTCTTGACCGTTCTTCACAGGTACTTTGGCGAATCCGATTCGAATCGCTCCAACATCACTTCCGAGCACGTCACGACCGTTCAGTGCCTTCCTCGCCCTAACGGCATCATCGAGACGCTCGAAGTTAACTGTAGAACGCATGAGTACAGCTCAATAACTCAAGGTGGAAACACTCACTGAATCCACAGTTCTTGTGCGTCAAGACTCGGGCAGACTCGATAGGACCGTAAGGACTGAAGACACTCAAGATCGTGGCTGGTGTCGTAGTGCTTGGGATGGATCCGATCCACAGCGCACGAGTTGGCGTGGACTGCAACTGAGCGTCCAACCCGCCAAGTCCAGGGCTAGAGCTCTTGCCCATGCTGTTAGGGGAAGTTGCGCCGGAACTGGTGACAGTGGAGCCCTTCGCGGGTGCAACAGGAGCACTATCGGCTTTCCCGAACCCAATGCGAACAGTCTGACCGTTGGGCATCCCAATGTTGCCTCCGAGACGGTTCAGCACATCCTCCTTCGCGCGGATCGCGTCGGCTTGATCGACGAAGTTCACAAAGCCACATTCCTAGATTAACTTATCAGCTATTGTTAGTCGTAGTTCAGACTGTGCTGACCTTCTCAGGCAACAACCTCAAGCTCTCGATCGCGCCGTAGGGAGCAAATACGTGGATGAGCTGCTCACTCGTCACAGCGCTATCAAGATTTCCGATCCAGAGCGAGCGTGTGGGGGTCTGGAGCTGGTTGTTGTTGTTGGCATCTGACTTGGGTGACACTGCCCTCCCCTGAGAGTTGGGCGCAACTAGGTACGCCGATGCACGGCTGACCTCACCGTTAGGGAAATGAACGGTAGGGGAAGAAGCATTGCGGGACGCAAGCTTGATGTCTGACTTGAGGATACCAGCGGGACTGGCGAGACTGGCTAGACTGGGCCCGAGGTCGCTAATGTATGGAGACTGAACCTCGCTCGTGGTCGCACGGCGTTGGAGGGAACGCACGGGATCATCGAGGGTCCCCACGGAGATGGCACGCGGTCTCGAGGACAATGCACTGGCAGGCGTGAGATGATCTGTCTGCTTGAACCCTTTCGCGACATAAGATGAATGGAGCAGGGTCGCATCCGAGATGGATCCGTCGTATGAGCCCATGCGTTGACGCTCATACAACTGCTGTTCGTAGTTGTCGAAGTACTCTTCATCGTCATCGCCGTTGGGCGTGGCCAACAGTGAAGTGGCAGCCGAAGAACGTGCGCGATAGGGGTTTGAGACTGTGCTGGCGCGCAGACGCGGGGGATTGGCCAAGTTGCCCGCAATAGCAGCCTGTGCTTGTGTACGTAACTCCGAAATCGTGGCGGCCGGCGGCGGACGGAGACTGTCATCCAACCCGAGATAGTCGAGCGTGTGGACATCAAACTCCTCGGTTGAGTCAGCGGAGGTCACAGAACGAAGCTCGTCCAGAACGGGATACGACGTCCCATTACCATTCGCAGATGATAACCAAGACGACGAGAAGATGGACGGTCCAAAGGGGTTCGACAGACCCGAAGACGGGAGAGTCAGCGAACCAGACCTAAGACGACTGTTACGCTCCCCTGCTCCTACAGGAGTGCCAGCAGTAGTAGCAGGAGCGACAGCGGTGGCAGAGTGGCGGAGACCGGGACGCGTGGGTACGACAAGGCTGGGAGGAGTATTGGCATTTTGTTGTTGCTGCAATTGCTCGGCAAAAGACTCGGTGGAAGGCGTCGTGCTGCCCAAGGTGTTCGAAGTAGCAGCGAATCTCTGAGCCGCAAGGTGAACATCCGAAGGGAGGGTACCGGCCCTAGCTCTCCTAAATCCGGGCGGATAAGCAGATGCGGGAGCGCTGGCACCATCACTAGGTGAAGTGATGTTGTTCATAAGATCATTCGGGGGAGAGCCAGAAGGCCCTAAAGCGCGCAGCGCAGGAGGCCTATATCTTCCCAAGCGTTCTTCCGCTTGTATCTCCCGCGCTCTGGGGTGACGATGTAAAACGGCGATGTAGACACGATATAAAATCGCCTACCTCTTTGCAAAGGCCGCAGAGGGAGCGGGGGGAGGTGTTTTGCCCGAGGAAACTCTTGAATAGGAGCCATTGTTGTCAGAGGCAGATAAAGACATTATAGGGCTTATTTTCGTGTGCAATTAGAGATTACCGTTGGGTGGTTGATGGAGATTAACGGACGCCTGTCCGCTTTTTCGTGCGTTGGCTGGAAATAAGGCTAGAAACCCAAGCTAAAGACCAGACTTTTGGGATGATGACTTTGGTGTCGGATTCGTGTCTTCGTTGAGGATATTGACGACGGCGGAGACGTGAATTAGCTTGCGTTTGGCTGCGAAAGAACTAGAAGGTAGTAAGAAAAAAGCCAAAAAAGCGGAGAAAAAGCAAGGATATTTGATGGACGATGTTGTCCACCGAGTAGTACTTTAAAAAGAGGCCTGGTGTACTTTGACCAGAGAAATATTGCAGTACTAAGTAAGATGCTAGAAATTTCGTGGTTGAGAGCAAACCACCTTCAAGAAATCCCAAGCGACCTTTTCACACTCCGCTAGCACCCTTCTTCGACTCCTGCGCCTTCCTTTCCCAAGACTACAATCATTTCATTATACTTACAACAAACGGTACAATGTTTTGCAACAGGAGCAACGGCTAGGCTGTAACGTACATTTCCGTAGACCCGAGATCCATGTCGCCTTCGAACATACCCCCAAGTGCCATCAGTTCAACATTGCCAACGAACGCGCTGCTTTGCATCAATTAAACGGCCCGCGACACCCCAGAGACAATTTTATCTTCGCCCCTGGAATTTGCATGAACCGGCTTCTCCACGTCTGATGATCGCCTCTGCACCCGATAGCCGTCGTAAAAACGACGCCTTGTGACTGTCAGGTGTGAGATCGCAATCCTTGTGCATCACACCCGGCCATTCTCGTTTAAAACGCTTTGTAATATACGTGGGCATGTAGCTTACATGTAGTGCACGAAAAAGCGATTAAAAGAGACTCGAATCTGAGTGGGGTAGGTCAAAGTAGAGAACAAAATGCAAATTTGCAATGGGGTTGTATGCGCCACCATGGCTCCGAGCGCGCAAAGAAGGGCCAAGAAGGGACAAGAAGCAAAGATGCTGGCGAGCGCAGCACTCGAAGCCAAGTGGGGATTGTAGAATACTATGTTGGCTTGACCGGCACGAAAGGCGGGTAGAGGTATACGAAAAGAGACGAGCGATATCTGATACAATTTCTAGCAAGCGCAGGTTTCGGGCGCGCAATAAAACGAATTTCAACATGAAAATGAGAAGAGTGTTCGAAGGATATGTAAAAAGTGAACCAAGCCTCGGACATGCAGTTTGAAAGCGAACAGCAGATGTCAAGAGCAGGGAGAGGTGACGAGATTCAAGGATGCCGAGGACCTCTCGTCCTTGGCGGGACAGCGCGGGTCCGCGCAGCGGTAGCGTGGGCAACCCTCTTTGACCGACGTAATGGCTTCTCGTCCCTGGGAATGGAGGCCGCCGCCAAAGTTTCCGTCTCACCTGCACCCTCGATGTCCACCATTTCGGACCCCTTCTCCGCTTCCCAGTCGGGATGGACACACAGAGTGTGAAACATCTCTTGTTCCGTTGGACTGAGTGGTGTTTCCGGTGATCGAGTGACATCTTCCGTTGGCGTGAAAGGATGCAGAGCGGCTAGGGCGAGGTTAAAGGAAGGGGGGATTGCCAACAAGGGTTCTTCAGCAAGCCCAACGTCAACAGGAGCCTCCCAAACCGTTTCTTTGTCGACCCGACCCACATCGGGTTTTGGAGAAGAAAGCGAAGACACAGAACCAGATGGAGAGGATGATGCGCTGAAATGTGGTCCAAACTGATTGAGCATCCTCCCTGGGGTGCTTTTCTTGTGGAAATCCTGCAGAGCGGTGGGGAAGAGCATCACAAGCTCATCCGAAAGAAAGACGTCCTCTATTCCTTCTGGCAACCCTTTGGCATACAGACGAGCGACACTGAGAGGAGCCCAGGTTCCGTTGATGAAAGGTGATGGGTGAGCGACAGTAATACATGCGTGGGAAAGAGGTGATGGAGCGGGGAGAGACAGGTGGGACAGAATGGTACTGAGGTTCACGAAGTCCGTGTCAATGCGTCTCAGAAGGGGGATCGAACCAAGCATAGTCTGGTAGACAGATATGCCTATGGATAAGAATCAGCAACTAGTTTCCGAACGATAGCGTTGAATGTACATACCTTCGATCTGAGTTGCGCTAACAGCCGGCACGCACGGCTGGCATGTGTGGACAACCACAATGTCAGGGGTTGTAAGATTAGAGGGTGGGGAGACGGGGCGCGCCTCCATGTCTACAGTAGCAGCTCTCATTTCTTGGTCCTTCTCCAGTACAGACGGAGTTCTGTCTTCCATGGGGTTGCGAGCTAAGGAGGAAGGCGTCTCTGACGTCCGAGGTGACCCTGAGGGCGGCTCTGTCTGCGTTCGCCCACGACCCACCCACCCATCCTCAAACTCCTGAGGGAGCACACTATCAGGCCCAAGTAACTCCGCATCTTGCCAAGTGAGTGCGCTGTCTTTCCTGGTGACTTCAACAGGGGATGAGGACGGCCTTGCGAAAGGTGGACATGCCAACGTAGAAAGTGCCGACGGAGATAGAGGCGATGGGAAGTGGAATGTGAATGAGCCTACGCCAGCTTCGGAAGTGGGCGAGGACAAAGAGTAACTGGGCGATGCGGAGGGTGTGAACGGTGAGTATGGAGACACAGGGAAGCCTGCACCGGGAGAGTACAGAGATCCAATGCTCTCGGGCTCATCCACTTCGATCTTCACGTCCCTGGTGTCCTCATGAGCATGCGAGGCACCGGCCCAACCGGTCTCGAACTCCCACTCCCAGATTTCAAGCTCCTCAAACTTGATGTCGTCAGTGCTTGGTAGCTTGACAGTTGCTGATGAGACTGTGGAGGGGTTGGCGCCGTCAAGATCCTCCCATGCGTCCAACATGTCGCGAACGTCTCGCGGCTCTTGCTTGACTGGATACTGTTCGTCGGTACCCTGGACCTTGACATCGACAGCTGGCGACGAAACGGACAAAGACGAAGAGTCCCAGTCAAAGTCAGAGTCAGCGTCGACGTCGAAATCATCGTGATCGGAGTCCGGGGGTGGCGATGCACTGCACGGCACCGAAGGCGAGCGTCTTCTCTCGTCGTTAAACGCATGTGACTGAACGGGGTTGGTAAACGGATGCGGGTGATCGTCGCAAGTCGGTGTGTAGCAAGGTACTGCGATCGACCGGCGAGGATACGGCGGGAGACTCCAGGGAGCGTCGGGAGATGCCAAATGGTGCATCTCGACGTCATCACCGTCGTCATCGTCACCGTCGTCTTCTTCCGAAGATGAAGAAGTCATATCATTTGACAGGTCAATTACCTCTCTGGGCCGAGTGGCGGCGGGTGAGGATGCGGCGGACGGCTTGAGCCGGAGGGTGAGCTTCACTTTCGGCGGACGTTCGCTATCACTTTCGCTGTCACTGTCGCTGGAGTCGGTGCTGAGTTCGCCGTAGCCACTGTCAATCGCCGGACTTGGGCTTCCCCGATCAACGCTTGACCTCCCCTGAGACCCCTCCGAACCTTGTCGGCACCCCCTCCTCAATCTCTTCCTCTTCTCTCCGCACTGCGCCTGCTCGCGTTTCGTGTTCTTCTTCCTCGGAACTGTTTGCAAATCGTCGGCATATTCTCCCGGAGCCCGTTTCCCTTCCTTCCCGTACTCGCACAGGCGAATTCCGGCACGTGCAAAGGGACAAGACACGCCTGTGGCTTTTGACAGATACCACACCATCGTGCCCCTCCTGAAATTCGTCAGCCTCTCTCCTTCGGGTGCGCCTTGAAGGACTTGTGCAAGTTTCTTCTCCGTTGCCCCAGTGACTTTGGGTTTATTGGTGTTGGTAGCACCACCTATTCGACTATGTAGTGCAGCCACGAGGTCGTCATCTGCGGGTGTGCCCGATAAAACATGCCTTAGAAGCAGCGGATGATCTTGTTGTGCCTCGCATCGCGAAAGGTGATTCCGTATATAGGTCGTGATGGCTTGAGACGCGGCGGAAACACTGCGATCAGAAAGGAGAAATAAGGTTGAGCGACATGAAATGTATGAGTAAGGTGGCAAGTGATGTAAAAGGGAAGGTAGGTCAGGGTTCGAAACCACGACAGAGTGAATTGGGGAAGGTACGAAAAGGGTGTGCACGTACTTCTGGCACATCAGTCCATACTTTAGTGTCATTTCCGCGAGATCCTTGATCGTCATTGCACGATTGTCCTACAACACACCCAAGAAATCACATCACGTCACGTGTACATACAGAATAATGAGCGCTAGATTAATGAAAGGGGAAACAAAAGAACGTACCACTGAAAGAAAGGACCGACCGATCGCCTGGAAGACCTTACTAGATGCGTCCTCGGGATGAAGCATGACGGTAGGTAGAGGAAACACGGGTAGGTACGGATCTTCCTGGGGAGGCTGTTGTCGTAGACCGGCTGGGATGGGGACAGGCTTGATCCTGCGTGGCGCAGGGTGCGGAAGCGGAGGGCTCTGCCTCAGACGTGCGCTAGGCTTGAGGACGGAGTTGTTGCGTATCCGAGTGCCGTAGTTGTGCTGAGAAGGACTTGCACTGTGTGGCGCAAGGGGACAAGGGACTGGTTGGGGTATATGGGGTTGCATTGATAGCGGTAAAACAGTTGAGAACAATGATATGTTATACGAATTGGCTGGTCATTAGGATGCGTATTGACTTCGTTATGTTCGGCCAGCGATGGTAGAGATATAAGGCTTTGGTAGGGAGATTATAGGTAAGAAAGGTAAAGGGAGTTGTGGAGTTTAGGGAGATGGTGATGGTGAAAGACAAAGGGAGGAGGGAGGAACCAGAAAGAGTGACTGCCAAAATTACTTCAAGACACGATCCATCAAAATTCAAAAACAGTTGCTGCGTAGGTCAATCACGTAACTTTATTACATAATCCCTCTTACTCTCCGATCACTCTTATCTCTTTCCCTTTTTTGGACAACTTCTGCGCCAAACAGCCGACATTCAAGTTACCCGTAACATCCCCGTTATCAATTGTTTTCTATGAAAAACATATGCGCCAGGTAATCTCAAGCCATGTGCCCTACAACTAGAACAGTAAATACCCATACTATCACAGGACTTAAGATAGCTGATAGATACCATGGTTCTAGTTCACTAGTTTTTTCATCACCAAGGCACCGGTTCCTTGCGAATGTACGGTTTCAGTAGACGGGCGTTGTTCCTCGCTTCCCAAGCTGCCAACTCCTCCCCTCGTATCCAGTCACAGAACCCACAGCAAACCCACAACGCGACTTCTTGCCCGCATCCAAGATGAAGCGCTTCTCTTCTTCTGTCCCTCGCTCGCTGCCCGGCCTGTTCCAACACTCTCCCCGGTATCCTCAGCTTCATCACGGGATAGAATAACCCACAGCCATGTTTTTCGATGCGGCCCCTCTTGATTCTAGGATCTTCTCAATAGCTGTTCACTGTGACTATCACGTGGCGCGCCATAATCTCTCCACTCAATCTTGTCCCGCATCATTTTCTGGTTCACTAGTTATAGCTTCCGGAATATGCCGTTACTGCACTTTCACTTTTCCAGGGTCTCCCAGCGTGCGGCGCCTGCTGCTTTCAAACTTCCAGCCCACTTTCCGTCTACTTGTACTCTTTCCTCGAGCAGACCGCCCTCGTGATATTCAGCGGCGTGCAATATTACAAAGCGACGGTTTCTACAGAGCTCCGCGCGATGCAATCCTTTGTGTGCTCGAATTCACCCCCCTCGGATACATCTTCTCTACCACTTGTCGAATTCGCTCGCCGCATCGACGTTTGACGGTTCTCAACTGCTCCGTGGTCATAGTACTGCCACCCTCTGTTGGTTTCACGATCCCATGTACATACTTCGGAACCCTTAGGATAGCACCCGTTGTCAATGCTATGCATCCCGCTCCCCTACTCAACCTTCCAGAATAACTTGCGCGGGCACCATCGCTCTCACACCAGCACCCCCTCGCGGAAATCTTCTCAGCGCTTCCGAGGTATCATACACGAATCATCGTATTCACATTTCGATATATTATTAGGCTCGGCGCCACGTTCTGGTGTGCTCCCTATCTGCGAAACCTTCTCCTTAACCGCGAATAGCGAATAGTGGATTCTCGGATCTTGCCATGTTGCATACTGGTGATGGGCGTGTATGTGTATTGTGTGGTGCGTGAAAGCACTTGTGCCTTGTTTTGGTCGTTTGTTTCTTTTGTGTTCGGATATCCATATCCGCTCGTGGTTGTCTGCGCACTGCAGACCTAGACGCGTGGCAGGACGGCTTTGAGGCTAAATTTGGGCGACGATCTGTGACGGAGAGAGAGAAGTGGTGGCAGGAGATTCTTCTGGATATCATATCAGGCATCCTGCTCGCGGTCTGGTGAGGCCAAGCTCATCCATCCTCCATGTGAACAGCGCTATGGCTACTGATGCTGAACGCGAGGAGAACTCTCGCGGCGTTCTGGTAACGGTTTCTGCATCAATCGCACCTACTTTGATATCTGCCACGGAGTATGAAACACCAGTGACTGTGGCACCCATCATAGGTTTCGTTGTTTCAAATCGACGATAGCCGTTTCTGATTGTGATTCGATGGTGGCGTGATGCGAGTCGTGCGAGGGGAATTAGCAATTTCTTTCTCTCCTTTCCGCAGAACCCTCTCGCGCGCGATGGCGAACACGACATGAGTTGGTATCGATGATGCGAATACTGGCATGAGGCTGTTCTTTTTCCGGCGACAAAGTGCAGGTGGGCTGGAATCTCCAAATAACAATTGTCACAGTCCGTGCAGGTCCTATCACAATCTAAATCACTAGTCGCACTTCACTCGCTCGGATAGGATATGAATCAGGAGTGGAATATAATGTTAACTAAAGCTTAAAGGTACAACGTCGATAAGGTAGGTATACGGACCGCCAGGCAAAAATACAAGCACGCTACTATCTCACATCCAGGAGAGAAGAGTCATCAAGCAAACGTCCAGATCTAAGGGATGATGGGGGATATAATGGTTCATGCAGCAGCCCTCCTCGATCTCGAAGCAGGCTTTGCCTTGGCAACAGGCTTCTTGGCGGCTTTGGTGGCGGCGGCCTTTGCTGCAACCTGCAAGACATCATTAGCAAGGTGCGGAGTGTGCTAGCACAATTGCGCATACCTTCTTCTTCTCGGTTGTCTTGGCGGTTGAGGCCTTCTTCGCGGGTGCGGTTGACTTGGTGGGTTTCTTTGCTGGCGCACCGGCGGTGACCTTCTTGGCTGGGGCAGCCTTCTTAGCAGCGGGAGCCACTGCCTTCTTGGCGGTAGTGGTGACTTTCTTAGTGGTTGTGGCTTTCTTGGGTGCGGCGGCGGCGGGTTTCTTGGTGGTAACAGCCGCTTTCTTTGGAGCGGCATCAGCCTTCTTCGAGGCGGGTGCTACCTTCTTCGTCGACGGTGGCTTCGAGTTCTTTGTGCAGGGTTGTCAGTGCAGGTAGGAGGAAAATCTCAAAGGTAAATTACCTCTTTAGCGCCGTCGGCTACAGGTTTGGCCTTTGGGGCAAGTTTGACCTTGCCAGAAGGTCCCTTGGGAAGAGCGAAGATACCAGCCTCAACACCAGTAGTGATGGCGCGGTTGAGTTGGTAGAGGTTGGTTCCGGTCACGTCAATGCCGTACGTCTCTTCCGCGTACTGTTGTGCATGTGAGCAATAGTAATGGTCGTCTACAAGGAGTATGGTTACCTTCTTAATGGTAGACCGAGACACGCCACTGCGCGAGTCTTCCTTGTTGAATACAATGCAAGCCTGGAGGTTTGCTGTGTCAGCCCGGAGTATGATGCAGAAGGGTATGAAGTGGATTTACCTTGACAATTTCCTTCCAGGACGGGTGCGAGGATGCCTTGGCAGCAGTCTTGCTAGTTGCTTTCTTGGATGCCACCTTCTTACCCTTGGCAGCCTTGGACGAAGAAGTAGGAGCCTCGACAAGAGTTTCAATAGGGGGAGGAGACATGGAAGTGTTCGAAGACATTTTTAAATGTAAGTTGGACTGGGTAGAGCTATTTCACCTGGCAGACTGTTGTTAATAACTAAGTCTCGCTGACGCAAAGTATCGAGTGAAGGGGGTCAAAATCTGAAATGCCGGGGAAGGAGCGGTCTCAGATTTATACTTGTCGGCGCGTAGGTCACGTGCAAGCGCGTTTAGTTTGTTGATCGGTCGTGGCGCGTCCTGAACCTTATTTTGGGAGAGAAATTCAGCACCGCCACCCCCTTAGCTGTGCTGTGGACATGCGGCGCTACGACCAAGTCGCCGCCGTTGGGTTAACAAATATTGGTATTTCGAGTCTGCATCTGGGGGTGTGTTTAGTGGCTTTCTACTGGTTTTGAATTGATATGCCGTTATTATTTTTGCTACAGACTGCTTCAGAGCACTCTGTAGCAAATCGAGTTTCCTGATGTGCTGTTCAGTTGCGGGATAGCCATGAGATCACCTTATAATTGCAAGGGAAAAACTAGAAGAAAAACATGAGACGACGAGGGCATGATACATGATCTCCGAGTCGCACTGGGACCATCACCTCGCCCTCTGACTCGTTTACAATATGTGAAGCACCGAAATGGCTAATCATAGATTCACCTGTGGTGCCATCCAGATAAATATTATGTATCCCCCATCCTTCCCTCAACTCATTGCTTTTGATCCTGACTTGCTGGCTTTCCGAAGGCGAAAGCCTCAGGAAGCTGTCGCAACTTGAAGGCCGCTCGCACCCCCAAGTGAAGTACGTGGTAGTATGCACACACAATCATAAAGCAAATACAAGTTATACGGCTGTATCATACAACACTCGAAGAAAAGGTGCTCTGGAGAAGACTAACGCATACACGTAGATCAAAGTAGCGAGGCAAAACAAGGATATCCGACTCGTGAATAACAGATACACCGTCCAAGCTCAGGAACAACGGGTACAAAATTCCATACAATACTTGTACAATATGAATGAGATGTGGGCGGAAACACATACTGATTGCGAAGGTTGTAGCAGAGAGGTGTCACCGCACTAGGACGGATCGTTCACGTGGCAGTGGTCTTTGTCTTGCGTTTCGAAGCAGAAGTCACTGAGGCTTTCTTCGTCTTTCCCTTCGCCGCGCGTTTTGTCCTGGTTGCGGCAGTGTCACCAGTTATTGCCTGAATTGCATAAATTTGATTTAGTGATTGATCACCAATTGAATGGGACCAACATACCTTCTTTGCACCTCCGCGTTTCGTGGCCGCCTTCCGAGCTGGCGCTTTTCGTCCTGTAACGGTTGCAGTGCGGGCTTTCTTAGCCGTAGAAGCGTACTTCTTCGTTGAAGGAGCACCCTTAGTTGCCACTGCGCCTTCCGCGGCGGGAGTCGCTTTGGGCTTAGAAGCTGCGCTAGAAGGTTTCTTGGCAGTCTTCGGCTTTGGAGCAGGCTCTTCCTTCGCAGAGGTTCGCTTTGAGGCAGGTTTCGTATTCTAGCGAGAGGCCCAGTCAGCGGCAAATAGCAAATGCATGGCAAATGCCTCTTACCTCCTTGGCAGAGTCGCCATGCCTCTTTGGAGCAAGTTTTACCTTTCCAGAAGGACCTGAACGCCAGGCAATTACAGTTCAATCCATGTCAAAGTATTTATTGGAATGTACCTTTCGGGAGAACGAAGTTGCCTTTATCTGCTCCATGAGTGATGGCGCGGTTGAGCTGACTCGCCGCAGAAGCGTTCATTGCGAGGTGATACTTTGAGTCCACGAACTGTGTTGTATCGTTTAGCTTGATAGGAGTACAAGAAGTGTGCTTCAAGCTAGTCACCTTCTTGATCGTGGGCCTCGAGACGCCTTGTCTGGTGCCGTCTGGAGTTGTGGTGATGCATTCCTACAAACAGGGGCAATTGTTAGTTCTGCATGCCAATCACGATAACGAGCAGCGAGGGGGACTATATAGCAATGGGAACAAAAAAGGGAGAGCACACGTACTGTGATCATGTCAATCCAAGACGGGTGCGTAGCATGATGTGACCTTGGAGATGATTTCTCCGTTGATCTAGCCCCTGCCGCAGACTTCGCGCTGGGCTTCCTTGCAGTGGGCACAGCGACCATCGAATGAAGTAGTACAGCTATTTCAAGGTCACGGATTGAAGGACGGATTCGGGCTGTAAACACAGAAGGTGATGGAAAGAGGTGGAGAGGTGAGGGGGGGCAGATCCGGACAGTGACTTGTAAGTAGTTGCACTGGTGACCTATCACGTGACTTTCATTATTGTGCACGGACTCTGCGCATTGACCAGGTTGCTTGTGAGCATTGGGGGTGAAGGAGGCAAACTGGGTGTACGACGCACGGGTGGCTACGGTGCAGCCTTATCCTGCGACGCGTTAGGAGGCGGCATCTGGCTGGCATTACTGAGATAGTTGGCGAAGTGTGCGGTGGGTGTTGCGCATAACGCTGCCTGCATGCAACACGGGTACTACTGGAAAGTCAGATAGTATGACCCGAAATTCGCGTCGCTGTGAAATGTGCTGTGTCGTCTCCATGAGCGCCAGCAAGGACGGACATACATCGCGGACGGGATCAAGTGTAATCAGCCGTGACCAAACCGGCATAACAAGCGGCGGCAACCACCGGCAATACCGTGATGTGCTTCCAAAGGCGCCAACCAAGCCCAGGTTATTAGTTGCGATTTCTCTCCATCTTCCACTTGTTTCACCTTCGTCCTCATTCCCCAGCAGTCTCATTAGCTCAAAAGTAATCAATTTCAGCAAGACTTTGCAGCCAGCTGCGTTGTTGCGAAGATGGCCATGTCTGAATACCTCGTGACTGACGACTTGACGGTTCTCCTGGGTTTCATAGGCGTAACTGTGTTTCTCCTTCAAAATCTGTACAAGCCACAGCCGCTCGTGCACCCCATCCTTCTCGGAAGGCAGAGCGATGCAGGACGCGTAAGGCACCCTGGAGAGAGTGCCATCTACAGAAACTACGGCACTGGACTTATGGGCAGGGTATGTACAAGCGCTTGAAACTAAAGAGACTGAGACAGAAGGTCACACTTTATCTTTTAGTTCCCAGTGAGACCCGACAAGGACGTCGAGCTTGTCAACCACTTTATTAAGTCCCAGTTTGAGTCACCGAGGACCCTTTGGTCGACCAAGGTGAGTGATGAAACATGCAATTTCATAAATGGCCTAATGACCTGCGTGCCATGTAGATTACCAATGCTCAGTTACAGGAGCGCATATCTGCTTTTGGTGCTGGCATCTCTCGCCTCATTCCGGAGGAGTCCAGTGTTCTACTCCTCTTGAATGATAGCATAGGTACGTTCTTCACGCGTCCTCATGCTCTCAAACAACCAACGGGCTATCCTCAGAGTTTCTCATTGCTGATCTCGCGCTCGCGAAGCACTCTATCGCTTCAATCACTCTGAGCTCGCGAAAGCTTCTTTCGGCTGTCCTGGAGGCACATCCTCCCTCCGCCATAATTGTCACCGCTGATTTCCTCCCTCACGTTCTCGAACTTCTTTACGACGCAAGAGAACATCACCACACCGTTATTGTAGTGGGCCAGACTAGCAGCAACCAAATCCCGAAGGCTGCACGAGAAGTCGAAATTATCAACTGGGCTGAAGTTGAAGCCGATGGTGCCAAAGCGGGCGAGGCAGCGCCTATTCCTGCAGTCCGTGAGTGGTTGGGCATAAGTCGCCATAAACACTAGCTGACTGGGTAATGCAGGTTCAAGCGATCCGTTCACTCTTGCTTTCTTCGAGACTCCTTCCGGACAATTACAAGGGGTACGATTCACCCACGCGAACTTCACCGCTGGTGTAACAGCGATTAGAACGCTATTCCCACCTTCCATCGCACTTTCAACCCTCGACACCATTGCCTCCGGGCATTCCCTAAGCACTCCCTATGGACGTGCAGTTGCGTACACAGCATTATACGAAGGCGCAAGTTTCGCGACACTGGACTCGACAAGGATGTACGACAATCATGATTCCAATCTCGCATTCAAGGATCTGCCCCATGACTCTAAGGACGTGCTTTCTGCAGCCAAGCTTCCCATACCGTCGCCAACCATCTTATTTGTTGATCCCGCTCACCTGCAAGATCTGTCATCTTCGATTACTTCACAAGCTAAGAGGTCGATCTTGATGTATCCTCTTGGGTGGAGGCACAAGCTAGCGTCCCTCGCTGAAGGCTTCTTGAGCAAGGAAAGCTTGTGGGATCGTACAGTCTTCGACGGCGCTCGTGAGAAGGTAATGGGCCGTATGGCAGGTACATTAAAGGCGACTATAGTCAGCGGAGGTAGGTGTATATCGCAAACTCCTTGTTGCTGAGCTGATGGTATGGACTTGTAGGACCACTTCCCAGCGATTCGCTTACACCCGCGCGTATCGCGCTCTCGGTGCCGATCATCAATACCTATGTGCACCCTTCGACAAGCGGCCCAGTGTTCTCCACGCACGCCTTTGACCTCCAGGCGCTTCCCTCCGCAGAGGGCGAGCCAGCTCATGTTGGCGCGCCGAGCGTGAACGTCGAAGTGAAGCTCACGGGTCTCAACGACGCAGACGTTGAGCGAGGTGTTGACCCTCTGGGTGAGATACTGGTTCGGGGACCACCCGTCGGAGCCCTTTTACCCAATGATGGGACTGACGCAGAGTCTGATGGGGAGGGATGGGTGAAGACGGGAGAGATTGCACGAGTCATGACGAATGGTGCATTCAAGGTGGTTGGATTGGTCTCTCATTAGCGTGTTATTCGTTCTCTGCTTTTGTGTTCAAACTAGACCTGTACTTGACCCCGCTTTCTTGCTGTAAGCTGTTCATTGCATCCCTTAAAAGTTAAATCAAGTTCTTGGCCGTGTTACGGTAAATATTATGACGAGTAATGATGTGCTTGTTAGCATGACTCTGCGTCGAATGACTGGGACCCTCAGCGTGTTCGATTCGTCAACGTTATTGAGGATTATATACATGCATGCTCGCCGTGTACATCTTGTGAAAACACATACTGATCTTGATCATAACTCTTAAGAAGTGAGCTAAAAGGCGTGTCGTGGTCCTCGAAGATTATTCCAAGCAGGTGTTTTCTCTCTTGTTGCATTACTGTCATGACAGTCAGTGGCAGCCTAGAAACTCCTGTACTAGTACCTCACTCCCTTTTGCGAACCTGGTAGTAATGCCTCCAAACTTTGAGCGACCAGCGGCTCTACAAGATGTGATCGACCAACTCCAGTCACAGATTACAGACTTTCAGGTTCTCCTTCCGCTTCTATGCTTTCCACTGGCTGCCGTCGGTGTGCTGCCACCGCAATTCAGGAGATATAATTCCCTGCCAGATGACGGAAACCTTGCCCTCGACGTCGCAAAGGTTTTCCCGCAGATCCAGCGCATTCTATTGGAATCCATCTTGCCCACATGGGAGACAACCTTGGATGATGAGGGCTGCTCTGCGTTGACGGTGCAGTACTTTTGTCCGGATGCGTTCTCAAACGCTTCTACCTCGGCGGGTAACGTGGCTCTGTGCGCGTATTCAACTATATTGTCGTTACCTTTACACAAGCGCGGCATTCACCTACTGCTGAGGCTCACGAAGGAGTATCCAATTGACCGACTCTTCAAAGCCGTGAACTCCATTCATGATCCGGCCAAGAGGTCCGTGTGTTGGGACGATTGCCTTCGTAATATTTTCGCGGTGCCGAGCAAAGTGGCCAACGTCCTCGAGGGTCGCGGGACTCCGCCTGATCTCGGAGTTGCCGAATATTACAACCACCTAAGCGCACGGATCGAGCTTCTGATCCATGCTTTATCCAAGGCATCCGTCGTAGGTCAGTACCATCAACGTCACCGCGATCAAGGGTTTTACTTTCTGACTGCGCTCAAGACGATGTGTCGCTCCTCACGCAACTGTTGGTCAAGCTTGTAAACGTCGGTGCATTCCCAAGTTTGCTTCAACTGTCGCCATCGCAGCCTTCTTTCTTCCAATCTACACTGCCGTCGATTCGAGCCAGACTGAAAGAGGATGGCGCCGAACCGTACCAAAAACTTTGGAACCAGCTCTTAGTATCAGTACCTTCCGTGCTCATGCAACAAGCTATCATTACGTCCCTTTTCTCGTCGATAACTTCTCTTGAATCACCCTTGGGCATGTCTGCTCGTGATAGGGGCATCATATCTCGGGAAGCCGAATTTCTGCGAGCCTTGGTCGGCACCATGAGTCCAGACGTCGATATCTGGGCCACCCTCGTCGCAGTAATGTTGACTCGAAACTGGGGTGAAAACCATGCTCGTATGTTCGTACGCTGGCTTGCTCGTGATAAACAGCTTTCTACGCAAGGTGACATCCCGAAGTTTGCTGGAGCGCATCATATAGATCTAACACCCTCCTCTGAATCAGCACTAGAGAGCTTTCTTTCTCACGTCATTGATATATGGAGCTCCCCAGAGCACATCAAACACTCGCTGCTCTCTCGACATAAATGTGGGTTCAGTTTCAATTTAGCCATGTTGTTCCGGAACCTGAAGCTTGTTAGACATCTCTACGCTGCTCCTTCTGGTCGTCACATCCTTCCCGCCCTCATCAAAGCAAGCCACTTTGGTGGCGCTCTCCCCTGCTTTCCTTTCGGGGGTTGGCGCCTACATCAGCCATCTGGATAATAGTGTACGCCGATGTGGCATGCTCGTTGCTGAAGTGGTCGCCACTAGAGCAGGGAAAACCTTGGACTTTGGTGATTGGGATGGGGACGAAGATGGTAGGGCGTGGGCCAGGGGGCTGAGGCAGCTCTGCTCCCAACGAGACGTCGATTTCGAACCTTGGTGCGAGGATGACACCAGTCAATCAGATAAAGAGGGGGTGGTGCAAGAAATTGTCGCAGAAGAAGTTACTTCGACAGCCGTCCGTCAGGTCGCCTTAAGGGAAGCTCGCACTCAGGTTCGACCGAGACCAACAACCGCGGCCGATGCGGGGTACGATTCAGACGATTCCCTTACTGGCTATGCTTCTCCATCATCCTCCCGCTCTGCATCGCCTACCCCATCCGAGTTGGAGGAGATCGAGAAGGATCCTACGCTCCGCGTCGGGGTTAAGAAAATACCTAGGCCAGTGTATCTCGCTCAGCTTGGGGAGCTCGTGCGGAGCACTAGTGGGCTCAAGTCTAGCGAGGAGAACCAGGAGGTGGATAAGATTGAAATGGCGCTCAACGTCGGCGAGGATCTCATTCGTAGAAAACGGGATTATGGCACTGAGCTTGGTGAGTCCGTCAGATCCGTGTATAAACACAATGGTCTCATTCAGTGTTCAGCCGAGAACGCCGCTAATCTCGTCTATGGGTTTATTTCCCTCAACAATAACTTTGATCTTGATGATTTCGACAATAAGAGGCAGCGTATCATAATCGCGTTAGTCGCATGCTGCCCAAGGATTGCCGCTCAGTATGTCCATTGATCTTCTGTATCTCTTTTCCTTTTCTCAATCACACCTAGATGTGTCATCGAGGAGTTTTTCAAGAACCAGTATTCAACCGAACAACGTTATGTGATGCTCAACGCACTAGCACTAGGAGCCCGGGAGTTGGCATCACTCCCCGTGTACTCCCCGGAGCTGCAGCCGCTAGCCAGTGCGCGAACCGCGTTTCCAAGCAAGATGCTGCCCTCTGCCTTGCATCAGAAATACTTGGCTGCAGGCTCTCAGAACAACGTTCAACTCCTCTTAGACGGTATCGCCCGGGCAGCTATAGACAGAGGACAAGAAGCCACCGCCGACAAAGTACCAGAGCTCATTCGCGAACGGCAGTTGCGGATAAGGAAACCTGCAAAGGTGACCGAAGTTGCTCCAGGGAGGAATGAAAGTTTGCTTCCCTCCCAGTCCCGCCCACCAAGCGCAACAACGTTCACAGAGGTTGCTGCGGAATTTTTTATCATGCCCTTCGTCAACCGCTTCTGGGTGTTCCTCCGCGACGAACAAATACGAGAAGAGCGGACTGCACAACGAGACGTACTGTATCAATACCGTAGCGCTGGTACAGGTCTTATCCTGAACCCTGTTGTCCTCGCACACTTCCTCAACACAACAGCGATCCTCGTGCACGCCGCACAGAACGCTCCTCAGTGGCTTGCCCTCATTGCCCCCGACACGCTGGAGCTGGCCGTCACTGTGGGTTCTAGGCAGCTCACCAAACCTGTGAACGAGGACACCGAGGAAGAACGTGCGGGAGCGAGCGAAAACAGTGAAAGGGGCAAAGAAGCATCGGTTCTCACGTCTGCTCTTGACCTGTCTTTGATCATTCTGGATGGCTGCCTTGAGCTAGACGGAGGGCGCTCGCTCGGTCTCGAGCACACTGCACTGTTGATAGGCGTTGGGGAGTGGGCTAGTCAGGTATTTTCCCTGCTTGAGAAAGGGACTCGAGTTGAGGGGGGAGGTGGAGCACATGAAATCAAGCTTCGGAGGGCGACAGCAGGAGTTGTGCTTAAAGTTGACGAGCTGACCTCAAAATGGCGACGCTCGATGGTAGATGTCAGATAACCAGTCCATCGGCTACGTTATCGGCCATCATGTGCGGAATACATTACACCTTCTGTTGTACAAACTCCATTCCACAATGAATGTGTCCTCAGTGCCAGTAGTTAGTTGCATATGCCTTGACGGAAATCCACGTGTCCTCGAGAGCGCGTACAACTTGATCCGCTTCAATATCAATGTCAGCCGGTTCGCAGCACCTCTTTCTAGATGCACAAAGACGTACGAAGCGGGCCTTTCTCAAGGTCGAGAATGTTCTGCGTAGAATTCGTTATTAGTCCGACACAATCGAAGTCCCAGCTAAGGCTGAGTGCTTACCTGCTCGAGATGCCTCGCGCTGGATGCTCCTACTATGATAGCGTCTCCGAGTTCATTCTTTAGGAGACTGTGATGAGAGATCCAGCGCAAAGCAACCTCCGCCATTGACAAATTATGCGTCTCTGCAACGCGACCAATGGACGCTACGGCAGCAAAATAGCGGTCGTTCCAGTATCTGCTACTTTTGAGCAACATGACCCAAAACCCCAAACACTTTGCCTTACCTCTTCCGGTGGTGCTGCATACAATTCAGTTTCTGGCGTTCGGCAAGGCATCAAGGCCACATACCTGCCCTTGCACTCTACCAGGATCAAAGCGACCGCCAGCCTCAACTTCGTCAGTCTGAGAAGTGTATCTTCCGGTGAAAAACCCGCCAGCAACTGTGGAATATGAAATACTATGCAACACTTGTAGTGGTGATTCAAGTTACTTACGAGGACTGAATGCATAGAAACTGATTCCATACTTCCTTAAGCAAGGGAAGAGCTCCGCTTCGACGGATCTGCATCAGCGATTAACAAAAAGTGCAACGTAAGGGATTAGAGTATTGTACCTCTGAATGGCATTGTACAGGCCTTGATAGACTGTCGGTTGCACATAGCCGTTTGCTTTACAAATCTCAACCATCTGTGCAACCTCCCAGCTGTGTGTGACGCGTTAGCTCCATGGAGACCGAGCTGAATTCCATGCTTACGCCATGTAATTACTAAGGCCAAAGGCTGTAAAGTAGCCCTCGCTGTATAGGTCGTTGACGGCCTTCAATGTGATTTCATAAGGCACTGTACGATCAGGACCATGGAGATACCACATATCCACTTTGCTTCAAGCGACGTGAGTTGCATGTAGCTGACAACTATGTCGGCCGGGCTCACTTCGTTTTCAAAGCCTGAAGCGAGGCGAGGAGATTCTGCCGCAATCCCTGTTTCAGAAGTGAGTCTTCTTGCCCGGGTTTCGACAAAGGGAAAGAAACCTTGCCTCCGGTGAATGATCGCGCAGCATGGTGCTATTCTGAGGATTTGCTATTGTCTACGGATGATGTTCTCAAGTTTGTCACATGAGAGATACGAGGTTGGACTGGAAGCTTACAGAACGCGGATAGTACTTCGTGTCCATGATTAGCTTCCGGTTTTGCCAGTCGATTTTTCCAAGATACTCCTCGCTAGTACCGGCACCATATATCCGGGCTGTGTCTACCTAGAACCCGATCTTAAGGTCTTTCAACATGCTCACAAGAAATACATACCTCGTTGTGCCCATGGGCCTGGAAGATGTCAAGCATCCTGGCAACGTCATCGAGGTCGTGAACGCGAGCCCCCTCCGTACCTTCCTCGCCAAATGTCATGGCGCCCTGTTTCCATCGGCCTGGCCTCAGCTGGGGTACACGAAGAGAAAGGCAGTGCAAATACCATGACAATTTTGAGAGGACTTTTGGGTTTTGGGTTAGACATCATGTTTGCTGTTGCTGAGGCTTTCAAGTTCACTTATCAAAGACGGTTGTTAGAACAGGTCTGTTCGACAGGCTTACGGTGCTAGAGGGGCCTTCTTATACTGTATCTACCTCCATGTTGATGACGCCGTCCTGCATGACTGAAGGCAACGTAGCCTTCCGGCAGGCCGAAGGGTGTTGATCTGAGAACTTTGTCAGACCTCGGTCAGAAGCTGGCGCCGTGGCTTTTGTGATAGTCCGAAACTCCGTGGCTGTTGGAATCAGAAGTAGCAAATGACGGTACTAGTCTATCTCTCCTGATACCTCCATCGAGTTAGTCTCCCCTAGCGGACCGGTTTAGATAGTAGGAAGACAATCGTTCCTACCATCGAGTCGTGGTCACCGCTGCCACTGGCAGGCCTCATTCGGAGAACAGGGCCGCTGACCTCAAGCTGGCTCGGAGGTTTGCACGCCGGGGTACTTGGTATTATGCAACCTAACCACAATGATATGATTGATTGCGACCGGAACCTGCCATGGTTTAGATACTCATCACAGTGTTTCGGTATGCGTCCAAATCACTGTCGCCTTCCTACTGAGTGCCTGTCCCAAGCACTAAGACTGAGTCGCTCGCAGGTTCCTGGTGTTGCCCTGGAGGCCTAGGATGATTTTTTCATACCAGATACCATAGTACACGCGTACTGTACATTCACGCGACTGAAAGGTCTACGCACGGAATTTTTTTCAATATAATGGAAGTTCAGAATACATTCCATCACTCTGAGCCCCGTTCGCCTGCGTCTGTCGTAGAATGCGCAGATCACTATTAACCTCATCCCACATCATCCCAAAACTTATATCCAGGTATTCCCCCCGGAGATAACCAATTTCCTCCAACCTTGGGAAAAGTGTCGCAAGCGTATTGGACAGTTGCAATGTGTTTTCCGGTGTGATTTGGGTAGGCCCGACGAAGAGGTATTCAAGTCTGCTCTGACACGTGCGCAAGACCAACTGAGGTGACAAAGTGACAGTGCAGAGGCCAACGACGTCCAGGTCCAAGCCGAGGACGATTAGTTTCGGGCACAGTTCGACAAGACCGATCAGCCCGAGTGCAGAGATCGCAGCCGTAGGGTAGATGGACTGACTCCGGCAACCCAGCTCGAGGAACTGTAAATGTGGCCACGCGCGACCCATTTCTAGGAGTCCTTCATCGTGAATGTACGATGTACAAAATCCTCCTACCCAGAGGTCCATTAGATTTCGGTAGAGGAACAGGGGCCTGATTGTTTCGATGCGTAAAATGCTCTCCTCGGGAATGTTGGTGTAATGAATATTTGTGGCTGTCGTGAGGCGCAGTCGCAGGAGGGAAGTTGTACAGATGTGGGCAGGAAGGTCTGTGAAAAATTCTTCCATGGTGGTGGCCCACTGAGTGCGACGCGTGCGTATGAGAAGCTGTTTAGGTGAAAAGTGAAAATGGGCGAGAAAGCCGGAGAGCGACAAGTAGTCATCACTTTGAAGGTCCAGCTGGACCATATCTGATTGGAATCTAATCAGATGTCGTGCTTGATGTCCTGGGGGGTCATCAGCCCCCCAGATGGAGAGTCGGCGTAGAGAAGCCATCGAGGAAAGGTGAGACATGGCTTCCTCCAACAAAGGAAATGTATGCAGGCTCTCCAGACACCCCCACCGCGTAATGATATGAGAGAGTACGACCTGTGTTTCCAGGTCTAGTGGCAGGACGGGTAATGCCATACATATTCTTGGGATCGCAAATTCCAGAACGTCTGGGACGGACGTGGCAAGTGATGACAATATAGCAAGCGTCGGGGGGTCTGTAGACCAGCATTCACTTGGCAGAGAAAGATATTGGACGCCTTTACAGAGAAGTAGAGGCAGAAGAGGGAGGTTAGCTTCTTGAGGGTCATCCCATGCGAAGTCTACGAGCTGCGGCAGAAGCGAGCACCACAACGGCTCCCAAAGCCGCAGCGCTCTGAAGATCTCGTGCAAGATCGCAGCGTTGATATGGGAGACTGTGTTGTACGTGTTTCCACAGTGAAAACCAAGCAGGCGCACGCGGGAGGCGTATGTGCAAAAGACAGACAAATCGGATCGAGTGAGCGCCCGCATGAAGTGCTGTGGATCGGGCATCATTATTATAAACGTATCAGTAGTCGTTGCCCGGAGTCGCTGAATTACGCACTAGGACGCCATCAGAATCCTCACACCACAAATCGCGGGGAAGGCACTTGATAAGTGGAGTCATGTCAGGAAGCTCTTTCCAGAGAACATCAAGTGCAGGTTTGTGCAGAGCACGGCATGTTCTCGCCAACCCAGCAAGAGAAATCCGGGGCTCAATATAGTCGGAGTCAACACGAAGTTCATCTCCATAGCTGAAGTGAGGGGGGCCATAGATGTGCTGGCAAATTTTGAGCCAGATGTCAGCGTGGTTCAAGAACCTGGGCCTGCACATGTTCCTGCAGAGCAATGGTGCTCGTTTAGGCGGAGGGATGAGGCATAGCAAATCATTTAATCTATCACCTCCCTAGGGTATGTATCAATAGGTTTTGTGGGTCCACGGAAGTATATATCTGGGTTAGCTCCCGTGGTGGACTGTGGCAACTGTCTTTACCTTGCCAATTGCGGGTCCCTGGTCCGTGATGCATGATGGCTTAACCAGAGGTCTTAGTTTACGATCAATGACATTGGGCGACTATAATTAAAAGTACAAAATGCGAATTGATATGCACAAAAACATGGAACCCGACAGGGGGAATGGGAATGGTGTGTCGAGCCTAGCGGCTGGGTAGGGTGATCCTCGGGGGTTCAACTTCGGCAGGCTCATCGGGGTCGTTGGGAGCGTCGGCTTGAGTAAACCTGGTCTGGTTCGGAGCGCCTCATGCCCAAGCAATGGTCACAATACTTTGTCGAGCGGACTTTGGCTACAGCGACATGTGTAACTGGAGGGATGATTGAATGTTTAACTTCAACTTCAATACAAGAGATGTGACTGTTACTGATGCAAGGATTACCCCGTTTTGCTTCCCAACAGCGGACAAGACGTGTGTGGCCTGTTGGATGGGACATGCAGTGACAATAGTATTCGATTTCGTGCTGAACTTCGAGGTTACACCTTCAGAAGTAGATCTAAGGAAGAGGTCAGACCAGTAAGCGATAGAACATACATTCCTCGAGTACGGAAAGTAGCTGATGAGTGCTCGCAGTGATTTTCGAAGGTGAGACTGAGTTGAGACTGAGGTGAGACTGAGGTGAGACTGAGGTGAGGCTGAGGTGAGTGGCCATGGTGTACTTTTATACGACGAGGATTGCAACGCCACGTCCCAGGCCGGTTGCATCCTCGAACTCGGAAGGACTGACTCCGAGATGTGCTAAGAGCAGTGAGATGTGCCAGACCAAAGGATCGAAACGAGCCGTGGCGTGCGCGAAGCACTGGCCGCTGTGGCGAATGTGAATGTGTCGCAATGGGCTGAAGTAAAGGCCATCGGGAGAACTTGATATCTTCACCGTTTGCATGTCGGACGCCCAGGAAACTTGCAGGGCATCAACGAGAGCACCTCGTCATGAGTTTTGTTGCCGGTGATGTACACTTTCCCTCCCAGTCGAGCATCGTCGAGCCTGAGGGATGGTCAGTGAAGAGGTGATTACGGGCTACGAAGAATTGTCCGCCACATACCATTGAGCTCGAATGGGGTATTGCACTGCATCTCTGTTCGAGTAAGATACTCCTCTCCCAAAACGGAGAGGAACTGCGCAGAGGGATAACGTTAGCGAAAGACAAGGCAAGTGCTGTAGAGTCGTTCCGACAACTAGCAACGCGCCACACGGAGACTGCGTGACTCGATGAATACTTTGCTGGGTGCATGCCGTCCAACTCGAACACAGTGCCATGCTGGTGCCATGTAGATCGTCATCTTGAGCCCAGTCGCGACAAGGGTGAGGCTTTATCAACCCCTCCGCTCATTGAAAGATCGATTTTGGGACGCGCGAAGGTTCTCGGCATTGTGGCGACCTTGGGTACAAGCCTTGTTAGCTAGGATACGCCTGATATGCCGTGGCGCTTTCCAACCAAGCAACCGCAGGTGATTACAAGTTGCGTCGACGCAGCGTCCTCTGCAGGGCTATAGAATGAAAACATGACCGCAGAAAAGATGTGCAGATTCCAGGAGGCCTCTGGCGGTTTTGCCAATGATGAGGGTCACCATCTGCGATGAGCTTGAGAAGACTCGGAGACGGCGGGAACAACACATACCATATATGGCACAAACAGTACTTCGAGTTGCCTCAAAATCCAGTACGCGCTCTAGATGGTACGCCACCGTCCCTCCGTAAATATATGCCACTTTGTGTTATGGACCGGGGCAACATCGACGTATTCGACTCGATAAAATGGGGACGATCGTCCTCATCACGCCGCTTGCGCTTAGCTTTCAGTCACTCAGAACAGCAGAGCACCAGAGCACCAGAATTGTTTCTTCAAATTTGGTCTAACCTACCTGGATGGCCGCTGAACAACTAACATGTAGGCAAAGGTCACCTCCATGACAAGATGACCGATGTTTGTATAGTATGGTATGCAAGTGCATTGCGAGGTAGGTCATGCGGCGCTCAGAGGAGAACCGATTTTGCAAATGTCAGACTGCTCCGAGGATGATTTACTGACTCAACTCGCTCGGGATTCGGAGAGCAACAATATGTAGGTCAGCGGTGGGGGGAGAGTCGGCTCGTGGTGGACTCCTTGAAAGGTCAGTATGGCAAGGTCGGAGACAAGCCAAATAAGTACCAACCAGCGACGAGGGAGCCCCTCCCCTTCAATACAATGGGACGATGAGCCTGTGCAGAAAGTCTTGTAGGTTCTCGGAGATTCTGGGGAAAAGAAATCAAGATATTGCGCCGTGGCCGCCACATGCCTCCATCCTCCATTAGCTGAAGATAGCTCCAGGACCATCATACACTGTGCATACCTGTCAAAGGTGATTCCCAACCCAACCAGAAATTCTGCACAAAGCGCTATAGAGTTGTTGGGGATGAGAGGGTCAATGTTCAAAATTATAATCATGACTTGCGGCCTGTTACTCACCGTCGCTACCAGGGGACCCGTCGGTCCGAGAGATTTCAGGGCACAGTATTGGAGGGAAGTCCGCCGAAGCATCTAGTCGGGCACCTCGAAGGGGGAGCTCTCACACAACGCAGTCCACCTCAGGGAATTTCTCTCCACAGAGACAATATACGTTGTGAGGGTTCTAGGATTTTCCTCGTACGCTCTTTTTCCAGTTTGCTTTTATACGTTGCCAGAATAATAGGTCATCAGAGTGGCGACGCTGTTATTGTGTGTTGTTATGTAGGAAATGTTCCCGGATGGAAATCGGTGAATGTCAGCAGGCTTCAGCGCCGCTTGAGAGCGGCGACGGAGCTGCGCGGAGTTGGCGTAGGTATCCTCGTGGCCTGCTTCAGGGTTATTTGTCCCTTCTACAGTGGGAACGGTGCTACACCCAGTTACCTTACCGGGGTGCCGCCACAGCTGTTGAGTTTTAAAGACGTGTGTTACCAAGGCAAGGGACACGGACAAGGGGGTGCGCTTCAGAGGCTTGGTGTTGAATAACATGTTGAACCCAAGGGGCGAGGGGCAGTGGTACCCCGGGGCCAGCGATTCAGAGCCGTGTTTGGGGCAGTCCGAAGTTGGACATGAGAGGTATCCATAGCGCTGTACCTTTATGGATGAGGGACTGCGTTGTCCCAAGAGCTTGTGGCTCAGCTCAGCGCCTACGTCGTGTTAAGTGGCGTCAGTCAATGATGTCCACGAAAAATCCTCAGCATTTAACTTGTATTTGTTTTTTACAGTCTCGCCCTGTAGTTCTCGATGAATCGTCTTCGCCACGCGAACGTATGTGATAATTACACTACGCCGCAAATGTGATCGCAGTGGTGCGACGAGAATAGCGACAATTGCGTGGCGCAACACGAGGGGTGTTAATCCGCTAGAAGTCCTGCCGCACCCGTCACCCCTGGCAACAGGAGAAAACAAAACTTCGCATCCCGGAGAAAAATCCCAGCGAGCCACTGGAGGCTAGCAAAGTCGTTGTCCATGGAGACCTTTCACAAACAAGCACGCGCCACCCAAAGCTCGGATGACCTGAGCAAAATGAGACAATATAAACAAGACAACATCATGGTCTTTGTAGCAGTCAAGGTGATCGACTGAACGTACAGATGCAATCCTGGCGAGACGGTCCTCCCCGAACTTGTTGTCAGCGACTGCCAGGCGCGACCGAAGGCCGCTGGTCTCTCGAGCACGCCAGCATAAATTCACCTTGCATGACATGGTTGGTATCAGACTCTGTGCATGCTCTTCATTTTCGAGGTCAGAAGTCGCGTTGAACTTATGCCTTGCGCGATCACTGCAATCGTGCAACGGTGGCATTCATCGTGACGGCAACTTGAACCAACTTGACTGATGCTTAGGTGTTCATTGACGTGGGAATACTGGTCCATGGCTTGGTCCATAGGGACCAGCTGCGTGAGAAACGTCGGTCTCCTTGTTATCCTACTTGCTCTCCCGCTGGCACTGCAACCTCCGCCTGCACTGTACTCATGCTCGTCTCGAAACTTCTCAGGCCCTCAATAGCCTTGCGACCTGCAGTGGCCCGGAGATGCATCTCCACCTCATCTGCCAGGCGTTCAGACGCTCTTTTTGTGGTCAGTACTTCTCGAAATGTAAATTATAGCGTATTGAACACTTGGTTAGCATCGGGACACCAAATACAATAACCCGAAGGTAAGATGATTTGGGTTGTACCAAACGTGTGCGCGTGTAGAGCTTTATTTGCTCGTGCAGATTCCATTCGAGTTTACTCCCGAGAACCTGAAGAGAGCGGAGGAAATCATCTCCCGGTATCCTCCACAGTACAAGAAGGCCGCTACCATTCCCCTCCTCGACCTCGGTCAACGTCAGAACAAAGGATGGACAAGCATCAGTGTCATGAACTACGTCGCGAAACTCCTTGAAATGCCCCCCATGCGCGTGTACGAAGTCGCTACCTTCTACACCATGTTCAACCGGTGCGTTGCGGTCATGCTGATGAAGCGAAGAGAGCCAAGCCGAGCAATATTTGTTTAGGGAGCCAATAGGCGAGCACTTCGTGCAAGTTTGCACTACCACTCCGTGCATGCTTAACGGGTCTACCGAAATTCTCGATACTGTCTGCAGTCACCTCGGCGGTATTAACCCGGGTGCAACGACCAAAGATGGCAAATTTACTGTCATTGAGGTCGAGTGTCAGGGTGCTTGCAGTAATGCGCCAATGCTCGTTGTTGGTGACGACTTCTACGTGCGTCCTGCGTGTAATGATCAATCCAAGTCTACTCACGTGTAACTATAGGAGGACCTCACCCCCGCGACTACTAAGAAGATACTCGATGCATTTGCTAAAGGCGAAAAACCTAAACCTGGGCCACAGAGTGGACGACATACCAGCGAAAACTCGGCCGGGTTGACCGCACTGTCGACGAAGGTTCGTTATTTTATTCGTTCACAGAGTCGTATCTTAACCCATCCCTTTCAGCCATATGGGCCAGGAGAGTTCTGTACACCAGAATTTAGCTAGATTTGCTAATGCAGTTTCTTTCCTTTGCCACTATCATCAAGTATAGAATTACTAGCGGTTCGTGCTTTGCGCAAAAGAACAGCAAGAAGCTAAGACGAAATGAAAGAAAAAACGTAATCCTAATGCATCATTCAAATTGAAGCCGCGGCCAGGGTGTTAATCAATCATCCCCATCCCCGTCGTCATATCCGTGCCCTCCGTAGCCACCTTCCACAAGTCGTTCGATCATGTACCTGAGTAGCGAAAATAAGCCAGTGCGTTTCATGAGGCGGGCAAATGTACTTACTCCACTTCTTCCTTCAAATCATCACAGTAGGTATCTGCCACGTAATCAGTAACCACCCCAGGAGCATCAACCTCGCATAGAGAAGACATACCAAGGGGTAAATCGTGTCTGTCGCGGCCTATCGACAATTGCAGTGAGCTCAACCATTAGCCTCAAAGAAATTGACAATGCATACCGAAAGGCATCTCGATCTCATCTGCAATACCTTCAATGCCCATCAACGTGAACGCAACTACGGTCACGATCGGGATCGTGCTCCAGCCCAAGTCATTAACAAGAGTGAGAGGGAGGGCGAAGAGGTAGAGCGTCACGCATTGCTTGAGGTGGATGCCATCTACCAGGGTTCGTCAGGACGTGTTATGGAGAGTCAGTGGACAGCGATACTGACAGGGAGCAGGGATCGGGGTATTAGCAACACGTTCCATTGATGACATCTGGTCCACCATGGATTGAACACTGATATCATGGCTTCAGGACATGCGCCGCGAATCCTTGGATCAATATAGCTCACAGTCCACTCATGGCATTAGTACCTTGGCAAATGGGAGTCCAGTCAGCCCGCTGGCCATGTCTTGGAGCAAATGATCTTACCTGCAGGACCAACAGTCTCCAACAGACCTTCACGCTTAAACTTGAAGATAGCGTTCGAGAGCTCATGGGCAATACTAGAAGAATCAGCTTCAGACTACCTTATGCCTCCGTATCACCCCAGATACTCACACCAGCGGAAACGGGATCGTTATATGGTCCGCATACGGGTGGAACTCGACCGTCTGATGGGAGTTTCCGAGTAGCGGGGTAGTGGAACCGGCAGCACGGACACCGTCTATGGTCTTCTTGCTTCGCTTTCGTCGGACTCTCTTAGTTGCATCCGGAGAGGCCCGATCGCTACTACTGCCATCCGTGCCTGTTGCAGCGTACGATGTCGGGGACGCACGTCCCTGACGCGTATTATACCCCAACTCATCGCTCCGAGCGAAATGAGGAGGCAGAACTGCAGCGAGGTCATCGTAATCGACTCCATCTTCACCACGGAGGTAGTGCTTCACTGCGTACGCGAAGGAGACGCAGAACTGCAGTGCCTCGATCTTCTGCCGTTTGAGCTCGCCATGAGTGAGATCAGAAGTTGGGGTTTTGCCTTTGATGTGTGCGGGCTGTTCTTCGGTAGGAGGAAGGGAGACGTGGACCCAGATCATTCGAGACAGGTTGCGGACCTGAGGAGAAGCAGTGAGCTGACTGAATCGGACTGTGCATACATGACTGTACGTTGGATGTGAGAGTTGAGAAACATTTTCGGCCTTCCCAGTAGCGGTCGTAGGACGTCCTGTTGGAGAGTCAGATGCATTTTACGCTAGTCAAAGGCTGGAATTTGGCTCACCCATTTCTGATAACGAATTAACAGCCTGGTCTCGTATGATGAATTTAAAACCGTGATGGCTCACCTGAACACCAAGATAAGGCCGACCTGATGCGCACAATCAGAACAAGATAGTCCAAGAACACACGCGAGCAACTCACCACTACGGAAAGCAATGGAACCACGGAATTCGAGAGCTGCACTCTCTTGCCCTTCGACCACGCGTATGCCACGATCGCAGAGAAAATAGTAACCGTTAAGACAGGACCGAAGATACGCGCGATTATCTGTGCACGGTCATCAGTGATCACTTAGGCACGTGAAATGTGAACATCAGCTCCTCAACGTACACTGCCTTTCAACCGGAGGACGTCAGGTAGCCATGAGTACTATAGTCGGAGTCGTTCAGAACTTCAATATAACGCGCAAGAGTGGATTTCAGAACCTTTCGTAGATACTTTCTCTTGATTCTCGGCGGCTGGTAAGATGCCATCATTCTGGTCAGTAGTGCCTCAAACAACCTGGGCATGTGGTCTTCCACATTACCTTCAGCGCGCCTAGGCTGAACTTCGAGCTCTTGCGTGTGTCCATCGCTCCAGCACTACCGTCGACTGCCAGGGTCCTGGACAAGAAAAAGAGAAGAAAGCAAGTCCCACAGCTCCAGGGCTCGTTGTGATGGAGCTATGTATTATGGTACTAGGCTGTGATGCGAAGTTGACACTTCAGGCAACCTCCACGCTAGACGAACTCACATTCGCCGGACCGGCTAGACACATAGGGGACACATCGCCTCAAAATCACGTTCATTATTAGTCTTTCTTTACAATAAGTTATGCGGTGGAGGACTACAGGCTTTTAACAATGCGGAACATGAAGATGTGATAAGCTCGCTGCGTTACAGCGTCGAAACTTGAACAATGGATGGAATGGTTGAACATCAAGCTTTGACGGTCCCAGAGGATTCGTGATGAAGTCGGTCATGTCTTGTGGGTGGATTATTAAAATGGAGAGTTTGATGGAATTTCCGGTGTGCTGCTTTCCGAATGAGTGTATGCGACAGGGTACAGTGGTGTGGGTTTGATGATGAGAGGGGACGCGAGGTGCTCCTCTGAAGGTTCCGGCATAGGCAAATTGGGCAACAACATGCTACCTCCAGGGACAGTCTTCATTACGGACAGCGGACTCGGGGCGTACGAGTAGGAAAGCCGTCTGGCTAGACACGAACCATCGCTTTCCGAAGATGATGAACTGTAGCAACCGGGAGAGTGATCCCTTGTTAAGGGATAGGATGCAGGGTAGGAGGCGTATTGATCCAACAAGGGCTGCTCGTAGTAAGACCCGCCAGCACCAGACGCTCGGGAAGCCGACGGACCTAGAGGTGAGTAAGAGACATCAGGATTTTGAGGCCAGGTCCAGCTGCGTTCGAGATCGGGAGCAAGCCGCCGCCTGTCGTGGCGCATGATTTGAGGAGGTTGGAGCGGCGTATGCAGAACCTGTTCAGTCGGAGTGAGCGGAAAGTTGCAAGGAAGGTCCACCAAGGTATAATTTGAGCCATCATGAGCGACCAGCTGATGCGTAGACTGGCATCCAGGAGAACAGACAGTGCGCGAAGAGTAGGCTGGCGGAGGTAGGTCCAACTGGCGGCCCAAAGCAGGAAGCTTTGAGGCAAGGCGTCTCATCGACATTGAAAAGGCGGACGTATTGAAAGCTGGGCTGGGTTGATACGGTCCTCCCATTGAGTCCTTGAAAAGGGCGCCGTTATGGACGTCGTAAGAGTGATCACTCCCGGCTGGGAGAACAGCGCCCATCTGGCCTTCCTGTGAGGGCAGTTTCTCTTGATTGAATGCGAACGACGATGGATCGTGTATTATCATCGATGAATCGAGCATGCGAAAGGCCACACTCGAGGAAGACGTCTCCGACAAGTAAGCGAATGAGGATTCCGCACCGCTGGCAGTACTTTGAAGGCTGAAAGACGAATCGAACTCAGACTTCAGGGAGTTAGTGCTGGTCGAAAAGCCGTTTAAGATATCCTGAGGGTCAACGGCATCTGTAGCCTGCCCAGGTCCGTGGTACTCTGAAGAAAGCTGAGAGGGCTCTGAGAAAAGAGCGCGCACTATGAATGCGATCAATAGGAGCGGCTGATAGTAATGAGAACGCTGGACAAACTGGCAGGATTGTCTTTATGAAGTTTCTTCAGCCGCTGGAGATGACTGGAGACCTGCTTTCTGGATCGATTTTTACCGGTTTTGTCAAGGATATATGATTGAATTAACTGGCAGCGCCCAAATGATTTCACGCGCGTCGACTCAGGGGATGTGTTTTCGTCCACGGCCACACGGTAGTACTTAAGACGACGTTTGCCCATCGGCGGGTAGAGGCTCACGGCTAGCAGTCGTTGGAATGATGTTAAGCAACTTAAAAATGGTAAACTGACCTTCCATGAACGCGGCGTGTACGTCCTCTGGCCAAACATCTTCATACCTCGACTGCTTGAACTTGGCACTGGGGCCAGTGCTGTCGGTGATCGGCATACAAGGTGAATGCGCGCCTGTGAGCTCGTCGATGAGGAACATTGGCTTGATGTCAGCTTCAGAGGATTCCATCGCGTTCCAGATAGCGCGTGAAGAGAATGAAATGAGGAAGAAGGAGGGATCGCAATCCAAGTTGAACTTCAGAGCTGAAATACTTATACGCGTCATATGCTTTAGAACTCCGCGTAGAGATCACATGATTAAAGTCACTCATCACGTGTCACTAGGCCATGCCGGTGTGCGATCTCCAGAGTCTACGCGTCCAACTCGCGTCTTCACCGCCATCTTATCCTCAGGAACCCTAGTAGCCAGCTCTCCATATTCTATACTTGGAGAGCAGGAAGACGAGGAGACTCGAGAGGATCAGTCCCTTCGACCCCTCGCGTTACCTGTGCCATGCCGGCGGTCGAGGACGCCATCGAAACCCTTCGAGCAGAGCTTGACAAGAAGGGCGCAGATAAAGGTGTCAAAGATGCCTTCAGTCACATTGCATCATGTCTGGTACTATTGGTACGCCAAATTGCTTCGATGCCTCCCTAGGCTGATCAAAGTTGCGTAGAATTCATCAGCCCCATCACCCACGGCGATGAAGAAGCTTCGCTCGGTTCTTCACCAGCCATTGCTACCATTATACCAGACCTGTCTTGAACCAGCCTTGCGTCTCTCATGTGCGGTCCTTTCTTCAATTTTAGGGAAGATCTATGATTCGCACATCGATGACAAGTCGCGCGCGGAGTGGGACGCGACTGCCATCGTGGTACTGTCCGGAATACTTGTAAGGACTCGACGGGAAAATGCTGGAAGCTGATAACTGAATCCAACCATCTTCAGGATTTCTTGGAAGAAAGATCAGGCAATGCTCGGTATAAGCCGGCAGTCGGAGAAATCATCTACCCAGTCATCTGCGAGTTCTTCTTTCAAGACTCCTCGCAAGACTTTCCCAAACTCAGTGTATCGCTGTGTTTATCCGTACGTGACCTCTTCCATCCAGGCGAATAGCCGCATATATGCGCCATATTTTGTACTTGGCTCTGATTGCACTTGTGCTAGGTTTATCGTGTCTTGACGGATACTGCTTTCGGGCAAGTCGTCAATCAGGATGCTCTCCGCGACCGGGCTGTTTTGGGAGGGTGAGTTATCGTCATGCATTGGTTTGATTTTCCATTAAACCATGACGGCAGAGAACGACTGGGAGCCGCTATATCAAGATCAAAAGGTGCGCAAGATAGCACGGCCGCGATCTTCGTGACTGACGCTTTATTGCAATAGACTTCCTTCTCATCGAAGAACTGCTGACCTTGCTTGCACGACTTCTTCCTCCTACGCATAATACTGCCCAGGGAAAATTTAGAAGAACCAAATTTGTGAAAGAGGTTCTGGGTTCACCGGAACTTTTCAAGTGCAGTAAAGAGTTACTTGACATTATGCACAACATATCCAGCATAGATTGGGACGAGACTTCCGCGCAGATTACGGATGCCATTGCACGGAGCGATATCACGTGGTTCGTCAACCACCCAGCCTCTCTTCAAGATCACTGACGCTCCGTTTTTACAGCCCACAGCCCTTCGCTCTTGACGAGATCGACACTTGCGGTCGTATCTTTCCACAGCCAACTGATGCTGACAGGCTAATCATGGACAGACAAGCCTTCCTCGCGAATATCATACTCGAGAACGTGCGTTATGTCCGTTGAGTTGGTCGCTGGAAGAAGTTCTGACTGTAGCTTCCTGGCAGAACGATGCCTGCGAGAGCTTACAAGTTCCATATGCTCATATCCGCACGGTCACCATCGACACCTCCAAGAAAACAGCTCCCGAAGGCAAAGCTCTGATAACGGTGGACTTGACTTCTCCGCCCCTTGTTGCTGATGTCAACCTGCAAGTCCCACTTGGAAAACCTCTATATGCAAAGTTCCTGTTGGAGAGCGATGACTTGAGCAGATTCATGGAGGCACTGCGACGGCGGGGAGTCGTAAGGATCGTGTTCGTTGGGCCGATATTGTTGCTCACGATTAGCAGGGCAAACTAAGTTTCGTCAACCCACCCCCAAAGATGACGAAGCCACGGCAGAGTATTTCACTTGCCTCGGGGTTCAAGTTCACGGATGGTAGTTCTCCGCTCCCTCCCACGGCGAGTTTTGAGGCTCGTGCTTTCCATCACAGACAATTCACAACGCTCACACTCCTCATAGGACAAAGTCAAACACGTCAAAGAAGGTACTGTTCACAGATAATGCGACTGTTCACCAACTAAGATCTCTCAAATAGTCTACAAGACTGATATCGAGGATGCAGCGACTTCTGACTTCGTTCCAGGCTTTGAAGAAGAAGACGAAGTTTCATCGCCTTCGCCCTCCCCAATGCCTGCAGCGAAGGAGACAAAAGCAGCACTAGTGCTTCCTATCGCGCCTCCTGTCAAGGACGCCTCTATTTCTACGAAGAAGGACCAGCCCGCAGTCCCGCGGACTGTCGTGACCATAACACCAGTCCAGAGTAGTCCCGCAGCCCGGTCCTCCGACGATTCATCGACCAGGGCGATACAAGTTTCTGTCTTCGGAGAAAGCGACGAAGAGCTATCAGAGATCTCCGATATCGAGTCAGAGCCGGAGCCAGTCAAGAAACAGAGGCCGAAGCCAGCGGCATCCCGCATCAAAGAGGTAAAGAGTAAGCTCCCGGCGAAAGCACCTCCCAAATTTGCGGCCAGCGCGTCGAAGCACCCAGCTAAACGCAAGCGGATTATCGATTCCGACGATGAGGTACCCGCCGCGCCCACCATGAAAGGAGGCAAGAAGACCACCGAGACCAACTCGGAGATAGAACCCGACGTCAACGACAAGGTCGCCAAGAGTTCAAGCGTCTTGCGCTCCTCCAACGCAGCGGCGGATCTCGCCAAGCCTTCGTCCAAAGCAGATCCGCTGACGAACGAAGATGTTCTGACTGATAGTAAAGTTGTGGGCAACCATCGGCCTCTTCCATCCAAGATCACAACGGCTCGTGGTGGGAACGCTCCGGAACTGCCAGATGTCATCAAGGAACGTTCTCACGATGAGAGACCTACACTTACATCGAAAGCGAAAGAATCGATGGGAGCCAAGCCCTTGGTGGAGCAGCCCAAGGAACCCTCCAGTCCCCAGGTTACAGTCGTGCATACTAAACGCCCCAGGAAGCCGCGACCCCCTGCCAAAGCCACAACCCCGCCTCCGAAGGTTGCCGGAAGTCGACGAAAGCGAGAAACCGCGAGGGCTTCCGATGCCCTCGCTGCAGTGGATTCTGAGGATGAATCCGTCCGCCCCCGGAAGAAAATACGTAAAGCGACGGACGATGGGGCCAAAGCGGCACACGGTGACATGTCTGGGCAGCGATCGTCCTCCCTGGAACCCGCTACCACAACCACACCTCGACCTACGAGAAAATACGGACGGAAGACCAAGGGTTCCTCTCCTGTCCCGGTACCGTCCACAATCGACTTTGATGAGCTCCCTGGGGAGCCAAAGCAAACGCGTTCTAGCAATCGCAAGGCGCCGAAAGCCAAGGAGAAGCCGAATCCGCCAGTACGAGCAACTCGGGCCACTGCCATGCGCGACAAGGACGGGAAGGTCAGCACCAAATCCGCCACGACGGTGAAGCTCGAGCAGGCGAACTTGAACCCTGTCTGGCCGAACGAAATCCCCATTGATAGCCACTTGGACATCACCCAGACTCTCAAACATACCAGTGTTGCACCTGATATTACCAAGAAGGTCGATGCATGCGCAGCTCCTAGTGAACGTGTTTGCGACCCAGTGAGCTGCAGGACACTCGTGGCCATCGCTCGCCAACGCGGTGAGCATTGACTCACGATTTGACAGGTCCCGGCCAACATCATAGAAAGAGTCGTTGAAAAGCCGAAGACAGGCGTAGTGCAAGTAGCACCAGAAGAGTCTAAGGTTAGCTTCTCCGGATCGACATTTAAGCTGACGCGTCGATTTCACTGGCTAACACCTGACAGACCCGCAAGTCAAGCCGCATCAGCGCGAAGTCCAAGAAAGCTCCTTGGGAGGACCCAGCCTTTATAGCACAGCACGCCTCGTCAGATCCGGTGCAGTCGGAGACCAAGAAGCTCGAGGAGGTGTTCATCAAGAAGGAGGAGACCTCTGATATCGAATTCCTCGCAACCGATTTCGATGCCATGCAAAGCGACGTTATTCTGAATGACGACTTTCTTGAATATTCAGTGTCTCTCAAGGGCAGCGAAGACCCCATCGAGGTGAGTGGCCTCCATTTCAGTTCAAACAGTTTTAACGCCTAGCGTAGCCTCCTTCTGGTCCACCCATACGGCAATCGACCCCTCGAAAGGACGTAATTACGATTGATCTCACTCAGGACAATTCTCCGGTCCATGAGAAGCCGCTACGACGCAAGGCAGTTGTAGTTCGAGAGGAGGCAGTTCCACCTCTGTCGACACCCGATGTTAGTGTGATGGACGAAACCGGCGACCAGCTCGCCGGCCCCGATGGAGAAGACATGCTGGAAGATATGGCGGATGAACTCCCCACTTTCGCCCCTTCACCACCTCGACGCAAACGTTTGAGCGTCACGTTTGCGTCCCCGGTTGTAGAACCCGCGCGCGACGAGGTCGAACCTGACACAGTCAGCGTACGATCCAAAGAATCGCAAAGACCAGTGCGAACACGCTCTGTGCAGACAGAAGCAAAGAACGATAGGGTTTACTATTCGGAAGACGTCGCTCCCAACTACCAGTTATCTCATGCCGACGACGACGATACTCTTTCTCCTTTGACGATCGCAAGACCACCAGTAAGGGTCAAACACAAGTCACCCGACAGAGTGGCCATCTCGCGGGACACACCGCAAAAAACGAAGGCGTACACCCCGCGCAAGAAACCCAACATAGGTGAGTAGGCAGTCCTTTGTAGAAGATGTCGTCGACAATTTATTGGCCAAGGATATGCGAAACGTCCGACTTCGGGGGAACACAAGGCTACAGCTGACGAAGCAGAAATCCAAAACATCGTAGATGTAAGCGAACCGGTTGCGCCATCGTCTCTACTGCCCCATTGAAATCCCCTTTACTTAGGTGTTCAATGACATCCAAGCTGTAGCTTACCGTTTCGATAGCGCAAACCGTTCCAGTGACTGACTTTAGCGCAGGTCATCATCAAAGGTATCTCCAACAGATTCAAGAACGTTAAGAACGATGTCCGCATTGCCCGAGATGAGCTTATTCAACAAGCCGTTGACGATCTCCAGGGCATGGCGGTTGAGAAGTGCGTATTATCACACTTGAGTACTTTCCCCCGTTTACAGCTTGTGCAGTGCGAAGCATTTCAACGAACTCGTAACTCTCGAGGAAGAATACCACAATTACCGCAAGACCATTACTCGTCGCTGGGAGGACCTCATCAACTGCAACGAAAGTATCTCTGTGCACTTCCAGAGCGCCCTCAAGGAACACGACCGGAACATATCTGCCAAAACCTTCCCGAAGTCCCTTTTGCCACAGAAACCTCTTTTTGTCAACCATCGCAAGAATGACTGATGTCTCGGATAGCAATGTAATGACCGCCGCCCTGACACTAGCACCACGTGCTGTTTCTGTTTTGTAGCATGCTGTCTCTTCTGTCACCATGTACTTTAATTCTGGTGTGAACTTGTGACAATGGATATGTTTGAAACTGCTTCTTGGTCGATGTCGGGATACATGCGAGCGCGTAGTAGCCGACTCGGAGCGCTGTGCACGGTGTACGTACACGCGGGGAGCGGCGCGTTAAAATTATCCGTGCTTGCCTATAAGCCTCAACCAGTTTTGGGTGGCCTCACGGAGCACGAGTCCTAAATCGGCCCATAAGTGAGGAGTGATCGATGGTATCGATCCTTGGAAGTATACGCGCATGCGTTCCCCGGATCCGGTCTTCATCCACATGCCCCACTGGCACCTTCCGATACTCTGCCATACTTAAAGCCCGGGCTCACTTCAATCTCCCATCCCCATCAACACCACGTACATCCATAACCTTCAGGTCCTGCTCACATATAGCTAGAATGGCCAGTGCTGCGATGGAGAAACCTGCAGGCGACTTCCGCCTACCCCTGGCTGTCAAACCGACCCATTATGATCTCACCGTAAAGACGGATCTTAAGCAAGAGATATTCGAAGGTCTGGTTAAAATTGAGTGAGTGTGCTCAAACATGACAACACAGAACATTGCTTAACCTACGTTTCAGCTTAAACGTCGCGGAGGACACCTCCACTATTGTCTTCAACGTTGCAGACCTGGAGGTCTCCGATGTGTCCTTGTACTCTCATGGTGCCGGAACCAAGCAAGTGGATGCGTCCAGATCTTTTGACTCCGAGGCAGAACGAGGCACCCTTACATTCCCTACCACTTTGACTGCCGGCTCCAAGGTCACACTGTCGATCGGATTCTCGGGCAAACTGACTGGTGCAATGATGGGGTACTACAAATCCTCCTACGAGCAGGATGGTGTTAAGAAAACATACGCTCTCACTCAATTCGAGGTATTGCACTCTGTCACCATATTGTGCTAGGGTGTCAGTCTAAACCTTTGGTCCCAAGCCCACTGCTGCCAGACGTGCGTTTCCTTGCTGGGACGAACCCCTGTTGAAGGCAACTTTTGCTATCACGATGATATCTCGGGCGGACACTGTTAACTTAAGTAACATGAACGTTACTTCAGAAGAGGTCTACAAGCCCGAAGCTGCCAAGTCTTATGACGAGGCACTCGCGAAGCTGTTTTCCTCGCTCAGCACCGAGGACCAGGCCAAGGATGAGTGGAAGATCACCAAGTTCAACATCACTCCAAAGGTACGTGCAATGGCCTGGTTCGTGCGCATATGACATCAACTCAAAGGACATCAGATGTCGACCTACATTGTCGCCTATGCTAACGGACACTTCGCGCACTTGGAGAGCTCGTATACGAGCAAGGTGAGCGGAACAAAACGCCCCCTTCGCGTGTACAGTCAGTGCTTTTAAAGGTATTTACGATGTTCTGACACTGAAAATGCCTTTCAGCGACTCCGGATGTTATTCACCGGGCACAATACGCACTCGACGTCAAGACCATGGTCCTTCCTATATATGAAGAGATCTTCAAGATCGAGTATCCTCTTCCCAAACTGGATACATTGGTGGTACGTAGATGTTCGACTAGTCCGTCCCTTCGCTGATGACATTCCAAGGCTCATGACTTCGATGCCGGCGCTATGGAGAACTGGGTATTACTATCGACATGTTCTTCGTATTTGAAACTCACTCGAAGATTCTAGGGCCTCATCACTGGTCGCACGAGTGCTTTCTTGTTGGATCCCGAGCGACCTGACATGGCGATGAAGAAGCGCGTTACTGTCTTCGAGTCTCACGAAGTTGCCCACATGTGGTAAGTATCTTGTCCTAAATGACAATAGCGTAGGCTATAACTCCTGTTTAAAGGTTCGGAGATATCACGACGATGGAGTGGTGGGACTACTTGTACTTGAACGAAGGTGTGTGGGCCAGTATAAAATAAGACGATCCCATCACTGACGTCTCGATAAAGGTTTTGCGACGTTGGTGGGAGAAGTCATTGTTGTCGGTAAGTGTTGTTGTTTCCGCTGTGTAGCACTTGGGGTTTATCCTTTACAGACAGGTACCTTACTTTTCTTCTGACCCCTTCCTCGACTAACACGCGCCTCTAGGATCTTCCCCGACTGGAAGGTCGACTCTGAGTTCATCTCAGAGCACCTGAACGACGCTCTTGATCTGGATGCCAAGCTCTCTTCCCACCCCATCGAGGTCCAGTGCCCTGACGCGAACCAGATCAACCAGGTTTGTACCTTACTCAGTGTTAACCTCTGGGATGATCTCATACGAGTTTAGATTTTCGACTCCCTGTCATATGCAAAAGCTGCCTCCGGTCAGTACACAGCGGCTATACCGCATGCGGTGGCTAACCTGTATACCAGTCCTCCGCATGTTGTCCAACTTCGTCGGGCAGGAGCGTTTCCTCGATGGTGTGTCCATCTACCTCAAGAACAACCTCTACGGGAACACGGTCACGAAAGATCTCTGGGAGGGTATCAGTGAATCCACAGGTACATCTCATCGCTCACGAAAGCCCAGACAATGCTGATGCTGATGATGTTTGTCCTGCTCAGACAACAAGATCGATGTTCCAAAGATGATGGACAACTGGATTACGAAGGTAAACATTTGTTCACTCGAGGCGCCCGCTGCGACTAACGCGCTTCATCCCGACACAAGATAGGGTTCCCGGTGCTTACTGTAACAGAAAGTAAGGATGGCATCCAGGTCCGCCAGGATCGTTTCCTCGAGACAGGACCCGCGGAGGAGAAGGATAACGAAACTATCTGGTATGATCGCTTGCCCTTTCCTCGATAGTTGAGCTTGTCTAAATTGGATGAAATGTAGGACCATCCCGCTCGGCCTCCTGACCACCAACGCTGAAGGCAAGCCAACGATCGACAATGTTGCGCTGGATACTCGCGAGAAGACGTTCGCAATCGACACGAGCAAATCCTTCAAGTTGAACGCTGGGACATATGGTGTTTGTGCGTCCAATTTTTCATTAGCCTATATGGCACGTTTTTGAAGGCCGAGGCTGATATACGAGCAGACAGGGTCCTTTACTCCCAGGAGCGCCTCGCTCGCATCGCGCGCGAGGCGGCTGAAGGAGACGCAGTCTTCTCTCTCAATGACCGCATCGGGCTTGTCCACGATGCCATGGCGCTCGCCAAGTCAGGGCACGCCACTGTCAGCAGTGCGCTCACTGTCGTGGATATTCTGAGGAACGAGAAAGAGTGTAAGTCTCTAGACATTTGGATTACGAGGCGTGATGGATCTGATGTGTGTTGTCGGGAAGTCTTGGTCTGGGATAGTATCGCGACGAACCTGGCGGTCCTCGTGTCGACTTGGTGGGAGAAAAAGGAGATCGTTGAAGGACTGAATAACTTCAGGAAGGCGAGCCTTGTCGCTGTCTCCTCTTTGCCGATACTGATGTGATGCATTCCACAAAGGGTCTATTCAAGCCAATCGTGGACAAGCTTGGCCACGAATATTCCCCGTCCGAGTCTGTTGATATCTCTCAACTGCGAACAAGAGCTGTTGGGCAAGCAGCAGCAGCCGGTGACGAGGAGTGAGTTGTCGCGGCGATGCGTGGCGTGAGTGAGCAATGGAAATAACATGAAAACAGCGTCGTCAAGAAGCTCAAGGAGATGTTCAAGGCCTATATGGACACCAAGGATGAGTCGAAGATCCCTGCGGACTTGTTCAGGACGACTGCCATTACTGTAAGTCGCTGGTATATTCTCCTCTGTGCTCATGAAGGCTGAAGGCAACCAGGCCGTCAAATATGGCGGATTGGAAGAATACAATTTCGTCAAGGGGTTGTATGAAAATCCGACGACGCCACCTTCAGCAGGCATTTCTGCCATGTGAGCTTCCTTTGGCAGCCAAACATTCGTTCGCTCGCTCATTCAGACATTTGCCCGACAGGTACGCAATGTGCGCTAGCAGGGACAAGTCGTGTATCAGCAACACCGAGCAATTCATCCTGGACAAGGCCAGGAACCAGGATATCGTGTACTTTTTCATGGGTCTGCAGATGAACTATGACACAAGACGTAGCTCAGCGAAGTTCTTCATGGACAATTACACGAACGTGAGCGGGGAACACCGTCTTCATCCGACCATTGCTGATGCCCTCAACAGCTAGAGGAGCGATACAAGGGCAACTTCTCCTTCAAGAGTGTTGTTTCGGTACGTGGATGGCGCATTCTGAAAGAGCAGATAATCTCAAGCAACATATGTTGGCAGGCCGCAATGAGCAACTTGAGCACAGAGGAAGATATCAAAATGATCAACAAGTTCTTTGAGGTAGACCTTCCTCTACCATGTAGATCCACAGCAACTAAACAAAAGCGTAGGACAAAGACACCTCACGGTACCACCTTGGACTTGCACAAACACTGGACTCGCTGCGTGCGTCAATTGCTTGGATCGAGGTAAGTTCTTCAGGGTCGATCGAGCCGCGGAAACGGCTTGCTCGTGTGAAAACCGAAGACGAGCTGAAGCCGCATTGTCTTTGCAGCGTTCCACGACGGATATTGCTGGATGGCTTGAGAAGCAGCAGGCAAAGCTATGAACGTCTAACACCGCTAGAGACTTCATACAAGGCTGGCAGAATGGTAGTTGTCCAAGCCCATCGCCGATGGGAGGGAAGTGCTAGTGGTATGAGACCCGGGCGTTGTTACGTAACGAGTAAGATTAGGACCGTGTATGGTAACACCAAAGGCTCAGTGCACGACGACGATAACGACGAACGCAAATCGCAAGCAAACCAGAAAACTAAAACTGTTTCCCTCGCTTGGTCTTTGCTGATCTCCGTTTGATATTTTTTTACATTGCTGGGATACTGTCATTGGTTTTTATTTTGCGGAGAGAGGATTGAAAAATAATTTGTGCTCTCGGATGCCAGCGTTTGATCCAGTGCGGGATGCGGTATTAAATTCACCAGTCACCCAGTCACTTCCCCTCCCAAATCATGCCCAAGACTTCGACACGGACAGGCACGAAAGACATCCTTTTGACGTCCCCTCGCCATCATCGTCCCGCCCGTCCTCGTCGCGCGCAACAACCAGTCCATCGCTACCCCGACGAGCTACAGATCTTGCTGCCCTCCTTAACTCGGACCCACAAGAACCTCGTACACCAGGCTCAGCAAGACCATCCAGTCTATCTCATCTCCTTCTCTCCAATGACACCACTCAATCGCCCACGTCACTGTCGCCACCGACAACATCGACAGAGGTGGACAGGCTGAGTGGTGCGCCATCTCTACAGCGACGAAGCAATCTTCCAGCTCTCGATATTCCCCGAGAGGAGAGTCAATCGCACGATGTACAACCACAGTATTTCTCACGCCAGAATCATCCTGGTGTTCAATCTCGCGCCCCGTTCCAAGGCCAGCAGCCTGACACAGCTTTGCATTCTGCATCAGCCTCATCTTCCGCTTCACGCATATTCCCCCCTTCCCCCCTCACACGTTCTCCCGTAAGATCCTCCTCACGCCCCTCTTCTGCTTCTTCAGACCCCTCCAGTTCCTTTGCTGCTACCATCACTCCCCGTACCACGTCTTCGCCAGTCATGCCACCACCGCCCCCGCCGGTTTCCACCATCCCCTACAATCCCCGCAACCGCAGAACGCCTGCAGGTTCGGTTCTCGTGCCCATGTCTCCCCAAGAAATGGAAATGTATAAGAACTACCGAGGCATTGGCACTCAACTTCTCCTCTCAAAGCGTAAACGAGATCGCAGCAAGTCTCCGGACAACGCCCCACCGCCGAAGCGACATGCTGGCGACGTGGGAAAAGTAGTTGATCACTGTGAGTTGTTTTCTGTGCACGCCGGCCTCATATGTCCCGAATCTATCTGCGTTTCCCCGCGGTGGTCATGATCTGACGTTCTGTGTAGACAACATGCGCCCGGAAGTCGGCGTTGAAAAACGCAAAGAGTCTCCCATTATCGGTCTCAAACATTTCAACAATTGGGTCAAATCGGTTCTCATCACCCGATTCGCACATCCGGTCCTTGCTTCCTCAACTGTTCCACACGGACCAGGCAGAGGGCGCGGCAAGGTCCTCGATATGGGTTGTGGCAAAGGGGGTGACCTTACCAAATGGGGAAAAGCGCGGATTAGGGAAATGGTTTGTGTTGGTGGGTGGTTCCTTTGCGGCTTCTTCCCGTTTCATCGTCTTGACGGTCATGTAAATTATATTGTAGATATTGCGGACGTGTCTGTTAACCAAGCACGCGAACGTTGGGAATCAATGCGCTTCTCTCGCTTCGATGCGGCGTTCAGCGCTCTCGATTGCTACACGGAGCCGCTTTCAAAGGCCTTCCCACCGGAGAGGCTCGCACAGCCCTTTGACGTTGTCTCCATGCAGTTTTGCATGCATTATGCTTTTGAATCTTCCCAAAAGGCACGATGTATGCTTCGGAACGTGAGCCAATACCTCCGGAAGGGTGGTGTGTTCATTGGCACTATACCCAATGCTGACCAGTTATTGTATGCACCATTTCTTACGTTCACCCCCTGTGTGCCAATAACACAATTTGCAGAGAGCGCCTCGATGCACTGCCCCCCTCCTCGACGGACCTCTCCTTTGGTAACTCAGTATACAAAATCCGCTTCGAGGACCGACAGTCCCGTCCATTGTTTGGTCACCGGTACTTTTTCTTCCTCGAGGACGCTGTTGAAGATGTTCCAGAATACATCGTAGAGTGGGATAATTTTGTAGGGTGCGTTGCCCTGGTCTTGTCTATTTTGCATTCCAATTCCTTGTTGGGGCTGTTTACGGTGCCGGGTTTTATCTTGTGACCTTACCCCTGCCTGTATCCTTTGGGCCCGGATGGCTAGGTGCATGCCCACCATGATGGAACAGCCCTGACTTGTGTATTCTCAATGGGTGAAGGGCTGTGGTATCCCTTACCCGGGTTTGTGGGATGCGTTCCCGCTATTGCGGTATACACCCCGTTCCTACGCTCGCCGATGATGCCCTCTCCGATCTCCCTCCGTCTACATTCTCCCACCCTCCCCTTAATCCACGTTACGTTCAATCTTCAAACTCCACCCGCGGAATTAAATCCCATTAAACCCTATCCTAACCGCTGGCTCTATCAGTTTACTAACATTTTCCTCCCACAGCATCGCCGCCGAATATGGTCTCCATCCGATCTACAAGGAGGAGTTCCATCAAATATTTGCTGAGCACCAGGAACAGGAGGAGTTCAAGGAATTGATGGTGCGCATGAAGGTTGTTGATTCGAACGGCGAGAGCGCGATGGATGAGGATCAATGGGAGGCTGCTAGTGAGTGTCTTGTCCTTCGTTGCTGCTCTTCGTTGGTTGCATGTATGCTCGGCTATTGACGGTGTGTCCTGCAGATATTTACATCGGGTTTGCGTTTGAGAAGCGGTGAGGAGAGGCTCGGTTGGTTGTTGCTATCGATGTGCTTTTTGTTATAATATCACGCCCTTTTGGACTTGGGCGCGCCAAGGCGCTCTCCGTAACTCATTTGGACCTGGGACTTGTCAGTTTAGACTCTCATCGCAGGAACTGGCTTCGCTGCGTCACCATGACATTTACATCTTGGTCGACTCAAAGTGATGTACTTCCCCAGAGCAAGCACAAAACAGGCCTGCATCGTCGGCTTCGGCTATGTTGTTGTTAGACTTTCAGGCATCATCGATCATCGTTCTCGGCCAAGGTCTGACAGCTAAATCTTTGTTTCGCTAGCGAGGTCAAAGAATGGCCAAGGAGACTCCGATCAACAGAGACCGACCACAGTGGGATCCAGCTGTGCTTTGACCTTCTTGCGATGACGGGCGGGTTCCGCTGTTCCAGTGTCTCACCCTCGGGCCATGCTGACCTCACGGACGTCGATCCGATGCCACTGAGGTGAGACCACAACTTGGAAACCCACTCACTGCAGGGCAGCGACATTGTGGGTGTCTGTAGTGACCCCGTCCAAGCATACCTTCCTGTGGCGCACAATGTCCAAGTATCACCTCCCGCCCTGGATGGGATATGGACCAAGCGTTCCATCTACGAGGCTTATAAGCTGCACCCTGTTAACGAACTGCAGAATAAGCACAGATCTTACAATCGCATTTCCAATTATCGAGCGTCATGTCTCTCCATTCCCTCCCAAACAAAACATTTAGCCTGGGCACCCTCCGCAATTTGCTGGAACAAGTGAACAGCAACAATTTCTCTAGCCCGCAAGCCATGACCCGATTTCTCAAAGAAGCCGTCAAAGCCATCGAAAACAGACCACCAGAACCCGAACCTGTCAACGAGGCAGTCGAGTAAGTGCTTTGCTTTTTAAAATGCAGCCATCGCCTCACATCACCACTCGCAGAACCCTGCGCGAACGAATCGCTTTAGTTTCGTCGCAAAATAGCCTACTTCAAGATCATAACCGGGAACTTCGCCGAATCCTGGACGATATCCAGCAATCCACTCAAGAGACGCGCACTGTGCTCAAAGCGACGGTCCCCTTTGTCGCAGCCACTGGCGCTCTATTGGGAGCACTGGGCGCACACGAGGTCGCTGAGCGGTTCAACACGCTTGGCCTCAGAGTCGGACGCGTGGCTCATGGTTCAGCTAAAGAAAGGAGAGAATCTGAGGAGCCTTCTCGCTCCGAGGTTACTCCACCTCCTGAACCTCTCTCGTCCGCCTCTCCCACAGCCCTCGTACCATCCAAATCTGGTTCTGTCCCACCTCCTGCACGGTCAGAATCTAGTCCTAGCCCAAGGCCTGCTGCCTCAGGCTCCCGATCCGGTACCTTGCCAACCTCTGCACCTTCTCGGGCCACCCCTGCGGGCCTCCTTGGTCTCAGCCGTCAGCCCCATTTCCGCCAACAGGGTGCTTTGAATGGGGAAATATCTGGAGTCGAGATAAGACTTATCTGTGACCGTGGTCACCAGCCGGTCACAGCGTCTTCCCCCGCTGCATCTCCTCGCCAGCCCACGCGTTCCACACCACCTCTTCTCCCCCGCGCCGACCCGCCCAGCGCACGTGATCTCCGTCAGCTTCAGGGACCCCTTTCAGCGTTCGCGGAAGCTGCTTCTCGGAGGAAGCGCGTTCGTGAGGACGAATACGTAGAAGTCCCCACAGAGCCTTGCACTCCTGAGGAGCAGAACAAGGCTCTGCCATCAGCCGGTGATACCCCTCCTGGGTCGCCTTCTGATAAGCGCAGGAAGATTGCTAGTGGTTGTGCTGCTTCTCCTGGGAGCTCATCTAAGCCCAAGTCTAGGGACAATTCACGTTCACGCTCTCGCTCCCGGAGTGCGGATGTCAAGAAGCTCCGCCGCGAAGACCGGACGTGAAAGCAGATTCGGCTTTTACTCGCAGAGTTTCCTTTTAGTAGATTTCTCCTTTGTCCCCTCCGTATTATTCTTCTCGTTGTGTTCCGCTTTTATACCCTTGACGTGTCTTGCACAATACAACGCGATTCAGCACGAACGCTTCAGGATGGGTCGTCTCTTTGCCCACCCCGCAGTCCATATTTTGCAAGTACTTGATCAGGAACAGCGATTATCAGTGTGAGACGAGTATTGACTCTCGAGACGACTGTCTAATTTCCACAACTTCGGCACTGATCTGAATAGTGCTCAGCTTAAGAGCTCTCTATCTGGTAGGAACTCCATGTCTAGAGTTTCTCGCTGTCGCAACTCGCACTTGCGTATGGGCACTGACGTGTAATTACCGCAGCACAATACTACTGTGAACAATGAACCCTGCAACTGTGCAGTATCGAAAAAAATCGAGCGACTGATGGGTGGAAGGATATCTCGAGTTCCTTGGAGAAGGACGAGAGGTCGGTGTCCCGGTAAGATTACAGAAGAGATAGGATGTCATTCGATCGTAATGATAAAAGATAGAAAATATGAAACAGCGAGGGAAAGGGGAAATAGCATGATGTATGTCGACAACAGCGTATGGATAGCCCACATATGTAAGTTTATTCTTGACCGAATCCAACGGTTTCCCTGCGCGAGAGGGGACATCAGTAAATTATACTTTATTATAACAATACGAAAGGGACTTACTCTACAGCAAGCGTGAGCTTATGCTCTAAACTCGCATAATCCTTGTAAGGCGGTAAATCGATACGATTGAAACACGTATGACTCTTGGGCAACTGGGACGGGTCGCCAGACTTCTCGATGGTGAAACGTCTCGGACCGTCTGAACCTTGGAGATCCTTGAAGCCGTTGACGGGGATACGAGAAGTACCCGTTGCGAATTGGAGCAAGCGGGACTTGCGCTCCGGCGGCCAGCTGCGAATACACTTCCAGAACCACTGGATGACCTCATCGTTCATCTCGTAGCCACGGTAATCAGTGTGCTTGGTCCAGTCATCGCTGTAAACCAACAATTAATATGATTAGCGCTGCATTACGGATGTGCATCCACGCGAAGAAGACGTACACATCAATCTCGGACATGCCACCGATGAGCAATTCGAGCTCACGCTCATCGAAGACAGTGATTAGCTCTTGGGGGATCAGCTCGCTGAAGCCTGACATGAACGCCTCGAACTGCTCCTTGACACGCTTTGAGATGCGGTATTCGACGACGCAATCGACGTAATCCTTCTTGTTCTCCTCAGTCACTGTGACATCTGCGCCTCCAGGCTTGAGTTCGATCGTGACAAGCTCCCCGAAACGTTCCTCGGTGGTGGTGAAGGTCTCGTCAATGACGTCTGTGATATCGTTGTCGCTGTGCAAGAGTTAGTACCGGATAAGTCAAAGGGATGATAGGCTTACAGCATCCATGTGAGACCACGGTGGAGCTCAGCGTCGACAGACTCCAGGTCAGACAGAGTTACTTTCTTCTTCAATATCATTTTGTAGAAGCTAACGATGAAGTATGCATCGAGGAAGCGGCGGTGGAAAATACCGAGACCTAGACACCGTCCGATGAACTTGAAATAGTTCAAGTGCTCCGGGTTAACTCCAGAAGCAGGGTTGATCTGGAGAGTGTAATTGTCGTGGGCGGAGTATTCGAAAAGACAGTAGAACGGATTGAACATCTCATGCGAGAGTAGGAAGAAGAACTCTCTGGGGCGATGTCAATTCAACACACGTTGCTTGGTATTGTCGACATACCTGGAAAGACCACCATAATCGAGACCGTCCTCGCCATCGAACTTGATCATCAGCCGCTTCTTCAAGTCATTAGGCGTTTGTCTCATAATCTCCGCATAACTATCCTCGAAGATGTGGTTTCGCCTGACTTTGATCTGACAGTTACCGGGCTGCGCACGCATGGCGGGCTGACTGCGGAAGTAAATGAGCTTCCTCCTGAAGTCACGCTTGTACTGAGGCACGTTCGCGTCCAAGGTGGATGGCATGCGAGGATCGTCCCATGTCGTGGTCTTGGTGTTGTGATCCACGAAATACACGCGAGCAGTCGAAGTGAGACGCATTTCCCATCCAGAAGGCAAAGGACCAAGTTGAGAAATGGCTTGAGGCTGGAGAGCACTGTTTTGACCATTGGGTCCCATGACACGAATGATGGTCTGCCGACGAGGGTCCACCCAGGTAGTTGTGCGAGTGTTATGATCAACGTAGTATGGGCGACCTTCGGGAGTATACCTCTCTTCCCATCCAGCCGGAAGACTACCAGTGCCAGCAGTCGTAGCATTGTTGTTTGCGGCGAGGGCTGCCGGCGGCGTGTTGCTGGAGGCAGGCTGAGGGGAAGCCGAAGGGGTACGTTGGGCTCCAGGTTGGGCTCCAACGCCGACAGCATCCACCATATCATCGGCCAAGATACGGCGAGAGTGCTGGTCTCGAGCTGCATTCGTCTCGCTGTCCTGGTTGTTGTTATTAACGGTCTGGTTAGCAGAAGGCCTGTTCCAAGTCGTCGTACGGGTGTTATGGTCCACATAGTAGGTTCGGCCGAGAGGATCTATGCGGCGTTCCCAGCCGGTGGGCAGTGCTCCGTACTGATCTACATTGGGGTTAAAGTTTCTTTGTTGATTGTTGGCTGCCCCAGAGGAGGCAGCTGCTACAGCTGCGCCAGCCTGCTGAGCAGCCAGCAAAGCCGCATGTCCTCCAGCTCCACCGGAACTGACGGGACGGTTAGAAGCTTGCGAGGGCAAATGCTCTGGTTCGGCGGAGGAGGCAATGTGAGGCGTCGGCATTGACATTAACGGTGTTGCGGCCTCAGGTACGGTGGCGTGTGAGCTTGGAGCACGGGATAAAGCATTCCCTGCATTTGGAGAGAGTGAAATGCTCGATTCGTTCATACCCATATCGGCCAAGGCCGTAGTAACACCTTGCACTTGGGAGGGTCCGGGGTTGGAGATGGGCTGATTAGTGTTGGTCGATAAATATATTATGAGCTTGCCGTGAACGACGAGGTTGTCATTAGATTTTTTGAGGTCCAGGGTCAACATTTCTGGGGAGCGAGATCAATTCATCTAACATATGGGATGTTGCCAGGCTGAGGGTGCTTACCATGACCGCCGAGTTCAAGGTCGAGAACGTCGCTAACCCTCACATTCACAACACCAAGGAAGCCTTGATCACGCCTTTTAAACTTGCGCTGGTCGAATATCTGCACAGCAACGACGGAGGAGTCCTTGACCGTGCTGTATGAACCACAGGTCAGACTGTGAGCGACTCGCTGAAGTTTTATTTGAGACTGACATATCAAAGCTCTCGTTCCAGTATGGGTTCAGAGTCTTCTTGATGACGCTCGTCGTATGCGTCTGCTCTGCGTCAACGGTGATGACGGCGAAGGGATCAGGGAGACGAAAGACATCCCGCTTAGATAGCCCGTCCGCGGCAACGACTATTACACCAAGTACCAGTCAGTATCCTAACAACCCTATACGCATGTAATACGTAGCAAAACCTACCAGTTACTCTGATACCCCTCCTGCTGTGGTATATGTGAGCTCGGAGATTGCGTGAGATACGAAGTTGGTACTCACAGATGCGCAGGCGTCGACATCGGACTGAGCAGTGTACGATATCTTTCTCAAACGACGGGTCCCTGCGTTATATCTGATTCTGTCGGCACTGTTTTATGTTCTGAGGCGCAGATAAAGCTGTTGGTCGTTGGCGACAACGATGAGGAAGGACCAAGCAAGCCATTCTCTTTTCGAACACCGCCCGCAGCGCCCGTATTTCGGCATGTCCGGCACGCCCCCCATACGCCGATTTGTGACAACTTGTCGAACCACAAACTCGCAAGTACTGTCATTGTTGTTTCATCTCGCAGACTGCTAGCAGTGCCCTCAGTCAAGGCATGAGGTTACGATACACAGAGATAACAAATGCGCAGTACATAGTGCACGTATAGCATCGAGGCCAACATAGCCTCTCTTCTAGCCATCCATTACTCCAACTATTTACGAAGCGCTCGGCTGATACTCGGACACTGCAGACTGGCGCGAGGGATTTCGACGTTGAGATAGTCCATGCTAGAGCCAACCTCGCGGGTCTTGAGATTCAGTCCCTTGTCGCGACTCTTTCTCCTTGATTTCTGTTGACCTTGTTGATGTCATGAGACCCCCGCACGAAAAGAAGACTTACGATCGCCACGCCTCTCGCTTCTTGACTACTAGGAAGATATGATCTGAATGGGAACGATCTTGCCTGCAAAAGCGTGGAGTGGCGTCTACTGGGCCTGATCTGATCTTCAGATGGTTCGATAGCATCGACTATGGAGACTTCTACCGGACCCGACAAGCCTGTGCCCGCGTATATTTCCTGGACCACCTCGTGTACCTGTTCTGTAGAGACGTTCTGGATGTTTTGCGTAGTTTTGGGGCTCGGGTCCTGCTCGAATTGGCTGTCTGGTGCATGGCCATGCGACTCCATCTTTGCGAAAAGACTTCTTGGCGCTCCTGTGATCACCTCCGACGAACCGACGGGCCGTGAACGCGTCAGGGCGCTCACTGTTAACGAAGAACCGCGCCGCAGCGGTATGAACGGAAAACATCCCTGCCAACAATGTGTCAGATGAGCTACACTCTCCAGCCAAGGACTGAATTCAGCGGTACCCCGACGCCAGTTGATCCTTTTCGAAACGGGAATTCTGGTGGTGACGCAGGCGACTTCGAATCTGCACATTAGTGGGATATATTTCCCCGCTGTTCTCACCGGCTTACACGGTAGTCTGTTTGCCTCTCAATGCGGCCGCCTCGTGGCTGCCAGAGTCAAAAAGTTTGTTCAGTATTCTATGCGGGGTGAATTGATCCAAGCCCATCTGGCAAGTACCTCCTGCTTCACGAAGACCTCGCGGCGCCCATCAGGGTCGATTACGATGAGCTTCTTATAGTACGGTTCTTGCTGAGAGGTTTGGCCCATATCAGAGTTGTTTCACAGCAAGGAGAACCGGAGAATACTCACCTTCACCGGCGGTGACAAAACCGACTTTGAGACTCTATTCCGGTTATTGTTTATGTATTTCATTTTAGAAGACTGCAAGGTAGAGCCGGGACGCCAGGAAAGGTTCCTTCGGAGCCCGTCGTGGGCATGAGCTCAACATTTCACAAGGAACAACTGGTCTAGATGGAAATCACGATTTTTGGCGTTGCCTTTCTAACTAGACGGGTGGGAGTGAACGAGAGGGGCGAAAGTTGCCAAGGACGAAATGCGCCCTGTCTTATCGAGGAACACAAAACGGTACCAGAACTTTGGTCGACGCTCCAAGGCCGCTTTGGCGACGCGCGCGTCATTATCATCTAGAGCGCATCATATTGCGTGATGTGAAAAGAGCAGCAAGCACGAGGGATAGGGTTTTCTGGAGGCAGACGGGAGATGGATCGCTCCATGGTGCTGGGCCGATCAACGCAGCGGAACTTTGCTTTAATTTACTCACAGTCATATGCAGAACTCTCCTGGCAGGGCGAAAATCCAGATGGCAATGTTTGATTTGGACACTCGGATTTATGGACCCATGACAAGCCCGATCTTTCATGTTCCCGACCCGCACTCTCGTTCCCAGTACGCTATATTTGCGACCAAGTTGGAACGCGGGAACGGTGGCTGGCGGGAAAGATCGCGATAGAAGTGTCTTATGGGGAAATTGAATACTCCACTTGGCGCGAGAGGACTTCCATGCGAACGGGAGCGCACGAGATGCGAAATGAAAGACGTTCCTACATGAGACTATGTGAAGTAGGCAGTGCTAGCGTGCAATAAGAACCCCTTTTGTGGCGAGAAGTGACGCTGTCCCTGGTATGTGACTGTCCGACAAGCGCGTGTATGATTGACCTGTTGGCGTTTTCACTCGAACCACATGGTAATGCATACCCGAGAGCTCCGCAACCACGATTGCACGACTCATTGACGCTGATGTCGCACACGTCCGCCAGCCGAGCAGATCGGGGCTCCTTTTATGCTATGCCTGGGAGCACTGACCAGGGTACCATCCCAATGGTAGTCAACTAGAAGACAGATTCTGTGCAGATGAGTAGAGAATACACGTTTCACTTACAGGATGCTATCATTCAAGGTCCCAGCGAGCTAAATAAAGCAACATTGTGTATCAGAGTGCCTCCAAGAATATCATGCGCAGAATTAGCTGCACCAGTGGCGACGTTCTAGCGTCCGCTGGCAGGCAATAGCTACTAGCAGGGTACAGTTCTGAAGGCAAGAATGCTTGAATCGAACTTAACCAAAGGAACGACAGGCAACAACCCAAAACAAAAAGGCGGCAAGGAAACGTCAAAGTGATGAACAAAAAAATGCCGCCCCAACCAAAAAAGGGGCCGGAATAAGGCAACTCAAGCCCGGAACCCAACAACCGCCCAACAAAAAAATGAACCCAAAACCCTTGGAACAAAAACCCCAACCTCAAAACCAAAAAAGAAAGAAAAAACCGAAAAAAGGCCGCCACAAAAGCCCCCGTGCAAGGTGGAAAGGGGGAACCAACCAAAAGGGGCAACTGGGCCTTGGCCCCGAAAGGGGGCAAGCCAAGAAAAGCAAAACAACAAGCAACCAAACCAAAAGAACAACAAAAACAACGGTCGCCTAACCCAACCGCAAAAAAACAAAAGAAAACCGCAAAAACAATCCTGGAAAGCCAAAAAAAAGCAAACCAAAAGAAACGAACGCCCCCTCTGCCGTGTGGCATATGATACCCCTAGTGATCAGGTTTGGTCCGTAGACGAAACGAACCCTTCATATGCTTTACAACGAACACACCAAAGCTGGCAAAGATCTCGAGCGGAGAATTGCCAAACTACGAGAAGAGAACAAGGATCCGTCTCTACCGCAGAAAACACCGCCTCGAAGTGCTCAGATCCACGCAAACCGGAGCGCTGCAGGTCCAAGTGGTAGTGTGCCTCACGCTTCACAGCTAGCACCACTGCCACCATCGCATCCGAGCGGTTCAATGCGACTGATGGACTCGCAAAATAACGTTGATGAGTCCTTTATGGTACTCGGGCAAAGGGTGCGTTATTCTCGGTTTCGTCCAATGAACTTGAACCGATGATGATCACCGACGTGCGGCGTGAAACAGTCTGATCCGGGTGACGCTTTTAACCACTTCTGGAAGATCATGGAAGGGATGCTGGACAATCTATCTCAGCCTGTCGCCTTCACCACAGCCCCTCTTGGTACAGAGCCTAACTTGCCAGGGAAGAAGGGCTTGCGACGAGATGGTAGCTCTAGTAGCGATACCGACCGAGAAGAGCCATTTGTTTCCAAGTTCTCAAGGAAACTCGGGCTTGATCGCAGGTCAAAGTCAAGTATGAAGCGTTGCCTTGCCCGCATTAGCAATTACACTAACGCTATTGGTGCAGAGCAAGATATACTGTTCGAGGAAACGGATGAGGAAGTACTGGCAGATGAAGGTATGCACACATGCTACGAACTGAGATACGCTGATAACAACGGCTTCTGCTTCTTGCATGGCAGGTGACGACCTATCGGAGTCCTTTTGCCTGATTCCCTCTGGACCGGAACCGTCAACCTCGGCGCTTAAAAAAGAGAATGCTTCTCTGAAACAGGAGGTAGAGGATATGCAACGGCGACTCTCCGCGGCGGAGAGGGTGATGCAGATACGCAAGGAACAAGACCTGCAGCTGCGGGATAGTATAGTGATGGCACGACATCAGGTAGGATATCAAATTTCACCTCGGTTGCTGCATTATCATTTACCCATCCGTCACTGCGCCTTTAGGCACAGCGTGCTATGGGTGCTTCTCTCATGTTGCAACGACCAGGTGGACAACAGCCGACAGTGGACCTAAGTGCACTGAACATCAATCTGCCTGCTGTTCCTGCTCCTATGACAGCACTCAACGCGGGACGGGATCGCGAGGCGCAACTGTTACGCCGGATAAGGGAACTCGAAGAAGAGGTCCGCGCTGTTCGCACGGAAAACGACAAACAGGTTGGCTGTGATTGCTCACGGATGACGTCTTTATCTGACGTTTGATAACTTCCAGAAACTCATGATCGCCCGTTTCCGTGAGCGATGGGAAAAATTAAAGGAGTCGGCGAAGCGGAAGAAAGATGCCAAGGCTGCTGCTGAGGCTGCGAAAATGGGCGTCAGTGAACGCATTGAAGAGGAACCCGAAGCAGAACTGGAGTTGGATGAGGCGGGTGGGGCCTAGTCTCATCAGATGACGGATGAACAGTTTATCCAACTTTGTTGCATTGATCTATTACCCCTCAGTCTCCCAGTTGTATCGCTAGCCGGATATACCATACCAATTCTTGTGTACTCTTTGCGCAAGTGTTCCCCTTGCCTCGTGGCTGGAAATGGGCAATTCTGTCCGAGATGTATGTTTTTGACAGAACGAACCTGTGTCGCGTCATGATTGCGGTCGATTGTGCGGGTGGAATTTCTGATTTTGAACATCAAACCTCCCACAAAATGTTTCATTAGCGTAGGTCGCTTATGGCTCCTTTACATAACGCCAACCTTCGAGGGAGAACCTCCGTATACCGGCAGCGACATCGATACAAGGAACAAATCTATGAAACAAACCGCGGACTTATTTGACTATTGGCGTAGAGGCGTGGAGGCGTGGAAGACATTACCTCCATGAGAAGATGGATGAACACTTTTTCAGTGTACGATGATGATATTGGTCGTGCCAGCGAACTCGCACTGAGGATGTCAACAGTGAAGCAGTAGCATTGGGCGAAGTTGCACCACTGTAGGTTCCAGACCGCCGACCACGATCATCCTGGAAGCGCGGACGCACGCCACGGGTGAGCAATAACGTCCGTGATATTCGTGGACTTCGGTAGTGATTAAGAGTTTAGAGACACGGGAGTGAGAGCGAGAGAAAATTCACAGGCGGTATAAACCTGAAGAGCGCCATCGATAGCGGACGGATCTGGAGATGAACAATTTGGGCTCCCAATTGAAAGAAATCAGGCAAAAAGACCGTAATCGACAATGCGGAGGGATAGAACTAGTAAATTAAAGTCTGATGCGATGGCGGCGGCTTTCTCGTCTCCTACCATAATTTGTCCGCCCGAGCTCTTGGGAATGCTGGCGGAGACCACGATATCTGCACTTTTCTGTGCCACTTGGACGCGAAAGAGGGCCATCAGAATTTCTACTTGGTCCACAGCGGTTCGGTTAAATTTGCGGATGCTTTGCGTTCCACGCAGAGTGATTGGAGATGGAGTGTTATCTCCCCTGTCATTGGTTACGACTCGCGGTTCTTGCATGGCGCTCGCGACAGCATCGTTATCGTAAGCCAATGCTTCGAAGTGGAACCTTGTGGAGATAAGGTCATTGGAATTTTGGTTAGCAGAGCAGGAGGAGTAATATTACTTTACTGCCTTCATATCATCCGGTTCCGATACACGCTCCAAGACTTCGACCACAAGGAAAGGTCCCTCCATATTGGGGTACAAGAATACTTCTTGTGTGTCCGGAACTTGTCGAATATCCCTATTCACCAGATGACGGACCGAACGCAGCACCTGGAAATCAATGACCTACGATGCATCTAAGAGATCGGCTGGAAGTTCAGCGACGATGGCTCCACCAAAAAAACCACGGGCTTGTCTGTGAGACATGGTTTAATCCAGGAGGTGTACCGTGTACTTGGATCAGCGACTCGCCCTTGAGTAGAATTAACTGGAAGCAAAAGTCATGTCAGTCAAAAGAAAAAAAAGCAAAGAGAGAAGAAACACATCACGCAACTCGCGACGCGACCCGTTCAGTGCAGAACAGAACGCGTTTTGATCCATCTCCACATCTACTCGCGAAGTCAGACACATCTCTAACCATTATTTTTGAATATAGGAGATTATGAAACATTATGTCTGAAAGTCTACGACGGTCTACCATGCAACCCGCGGCAGATCCATACGGAAATGCTCGCTCGGGCCTACCGATGCCTTCCACAATCAAAAAGGCTCCTCCTTCATCCATGCGCATGAGTCTCGCAGGACCGGCCATGCGTGCGCCGTATCCACCTCCATCGGGCTCTGGTCCAGGCACCAATCCGCGACAGTCGACTTACAGATCTCAGAACGCCAATCCACTCTTGCAGAGCACGAGTAAACCAAATTACGGCCGGACGCCTCTTAACAAGTGAGCTTCTATCATAATCCACGGAAATATACTTGAATCAATCTGTGTATTTACTGTCACTCTGTAGCTCCACGCGTCGCGGCTCAGTCTGGACTGGCGGTGCTGCACTTGCAGCACCTTCAGGAAGCCAACCTCTGAAAGACCCTCGTCCAATTCGAGAGCGTTCCTATCAGTCGAAGATGCGACAGGAAATATATTCTTGGCTTCAGGGTACCGAATATGAAATCTCCATGCAAACTCTGATGAGCATCACCGGAAAGGACTATCGCGCGATGTTCCAACACCTCGTCAGTATGGTTGACCCATCGTATCCCTTCGATCCCAAGATGCGGTTCGAGGACGAGTTTCAGCCAGCTTTGAAAGCTCTTCGGTACCCATTCGCTTCTCAAATAGACAATAAATGGCTGGCTGCTCCTGGCAGTATGCATTCGTGGCCAGCTCTTCTTGCCGCATTGCACTGGCTGGTGGAAATGGGAAAGGTCAGTTGATGTTGAGTTTTCAAGTGCAAAAACCTATACTCTGCATCAGGCCCGGTTAAACTACTTGGAAACCGACGACCCAACGCTCCAAGTTATAGATCGAATTCCAGAAGAATTTCACGATCCGATACACCATCAAGCCTTGGCTTTCGACTACTTTGCTGAGTCGTACATTGCATTCTTTCACGGCGCGGATGTATTTGAGGAACAAGACAAGGCGCTCGAAGCACGATACGGTCGGTTTTTGTTGACTTCTTCATCTCATACGAGCCTTATTGTCCAACAGCGAAGAAGAATGAGAGAGTAGTCAATGATCTTGACGAGCAAAAGGAGCGACTTGCCCAGCTCAAAGCGGAACTTGATTCGATTCAATCATCTTCGGTAAGTTAAAAATTATCAGCCGGTTGGTTAGGAGCTCAAGGTTCCCTAGGCACCTTTGGAGAAGCTTCAGAAAGCTCATGGTTTCCTCGTGAGCGACCGTGCGAAGTTCCACGATGTTCTCCAGCGATTTGAGGCCCGGAAGAAACATTTAATCGACACCATTGCGAACGAGAAGGCCGAGCTTAGCATACGAAGTACGCCACTTGATTTCCTCGCGAGCATCGATTTTAAATTTGGTTCGCAGCCTCCAACCTGGAGCAGCTTAAGAGTGAACATGCGAAACTTGCCGAGGTGGTGAAGGTTCAAAATTTAACCCCTGAGGAAGTTATTCGCATGAACACCGACCACGAAACGTTGGCTCGGAATTTGGAAGATCTGAAGCATAAGATTTCCGAAGCACACAAAACGGTCATGTCGTTGGAGGTCGTGATGACAAACCGTGGTGCAGCTGCGGAAGAAGTCCTTGACTTGTACACGAACCTCCTATCGTCGCTCGGGTTGTTTCCCCCACTACAGCCCCCTTTCGAAGGCATAGACCTTACGCTGCAACTCAACACCGCGACATCCAATTTGCAGCAAGTGCTCACGGGTTCAGACATCCGGAAGGTGATCAAACCAACTCTCAGCACCGTGGCAGAGTCGAAGCGGACAGAGCGTGCCGACGTGGAAAGCGAGCGGATCAAGGTTGACAACGAATTGGATCAATTGACCTTGGAATGTGAAAACGTGGATGAAGAAGTCCGAGAAGTTGAGAAGAAAGTAGTGGTACTGAATGAACAGGCTGACGACCTTCGAGATGTGAGTTGGCCACTACGTCATAATCTCAGTGCTGACACCCAATATCCTAACAGGCTGCTCAACAAGAGTCTATGGTAAGCAATGCCGAAGCTGCCCGGTTGGAGAGGGAACTCGCGCACGCGCGCACGGCAGCATTATCAAGTGGGATGGGTGTGAAGTCGCGACTCCAAGCGCTGCAATTCGAGTGAGCTTCTTTTCCCAACATCGACTTTCCTGGCGTTCATACTAGAATTTCCAGCTATCGAGAGCAAATTGCGAAGGTCGCACGTCTCAAGGATGAGACTATCAGGGCGATTGCCAAGAACAGCAACGAGATTGGCCTCTTCAAAGAGGAAGTTTCCGCGCAGCTCAGGCATCTCAGGGACTTTGTTGAAGAAGGTAGTTAGTGTGGCGGAAGTCAGCCTATCGGCGTTATGGATCGTACGTTCTAAGGGTCGATTTGTCTCTCTGATCACTGATACTCTTTTCACGGCGATTTAAGCGTTATAAACTACCTTCACAATCGGTGAACCGTCGGTTTAATATCTTGTCACAAGATGATCTCAGGGATACCTCAAATTTCGAAAGAGGGCGCTTTCAGAAGGGCCAACAAAAATACTTGAGAGGAAGAACTCGGTTCCCGTTGGACGCGAGCGTATTTCGAAGCCTCTGGGTGTTTTTATCGCCAATCCATGCCACGTCTTCCAAGCTTGTCTGCCTCCGCCCATGCCAAACGTTATTCTTGTCCTCAAAAGTTTCACGACGATGACGAGCTTCTCTGGATTGGATTGAGTAGCCAGGCACGGGAGATGTTGGAATCCAGATCATTACTGTGACCAAAGATCTGAGCAATTCAACATTCCTACGTTGTTTCTTGTCACCAACATACCCTTTCCCGTGTAACGTAACAAATTCCTTCGAGACCTGATAAGGTGATCTCCCGATCGCTGACAGGACTGTCTTCCCTCGATTTCCCCCTTGCCGTTCCGTTGTGGCAAGCAGAGTGGCCTGCAAGTTCTGTTTATAGCTATAGCGCTCGCTCACCTGTGAAGACACTGCCCATGCAGTGGTTTCCATACCACTCTAAAGTTATTTTCTCAGACATCATCTACGCTCCTGAGATCCAGTTCTCAAGCAGTACATGTGTTCTTTCTCACCTCCGAATGTCGATTATTTTAACTTTCGCGTTCCCAGGAATTACCGTTCCAAGCAGGGTCGAAGCCACGGTCCATCCACTCTCGCCAGGCCTATCAGCGTACCCCCATATGTAAGTGGTATCCTCTATCCACCGTCTTTCTGAGACTCCATAGTTATTTCAAGTACTACATGTCTCACATGCTGCTCCCCAGAGAAGCGGGTCCTCTAGAAGACTATCGGAGCCGCCCTTCATTGGATCCCACCGCGCATATCGTTGACGGTGTATTTCGATAGTGCCTTCTGAGACGTGTTAATGATCTCACATCAGTTTCTCGCCGTATATGGGAACGCAGTCTGACAATCTGAACATCGGTTCACTATGCTGAGCCCATCCGGACAGCTTGTACAAAAAAACATTGATGGCGACCGGGTCCCGATGAAACAACGAGTGCATTGTTGTAGCCGAGACGAACCGCTGTGCACTCTCGTCCTTGAACGCCGGACGGTCATTCTGGAGCCGGAACCTTTGGTGTGAACGCATGTGAGTCTGTTGCTACTAGATCGTGGCACCGGATTATTTCCGAGATCTGCCCTCCTTTCCAGCTATGGATTCACTGGACGCACTGGAATGAATAAAAGGTGGGAGTACAGATGGTTTAACCTTGCGCTTAGATCCATCACCTCGACGCCCAGTGGGTAGTCTTTCCATCGCGACCTCGGTACAGATACAATGTCGAGACCTGCTTACAACGACGCTGAGAAAGGGACACTGGAGGTCCGCTCCCCTCAGCTCGCTGCCAACCCCGACCTCGCCAATATCGAGAAGAAGCCGGCAGATCTCGACGTGTTTCCCGTGCAGTCCCTGAAGAAGGATGCGCCCGTATCGCCCTCCAATGTCGCAAAGCCTCCTCCGCAACCCCCCAAACCTACGAAGATGAAGATAACAAACTATGTTATCTTCATCATCTGGTACAACTCTTACAGGTGGGCTCTACTTGAATATCACATCAGAAGTTTGATTAACTAAACACCGTTCCGTTAAGGCGGTTCTTCACAGTGGTCTTTACTCTTAACTTCATCGGCATTGGCCTCGCTGCAGCTGGTCTATGGCCTTATGCTCTGAAGTACCCTGGTGCTCTGGTTGTTGGAAACTTGAACTTCGCCGTACTCATGCGCAATGAGATCTTTGGTCGTCTCTTGTACGGCTTCATCAACTTTTCCTTCGCCAAGTGGACTCCTCTCTGGTTCCGTCTCGGTTGCACTTCCACCGTCCAGGTATGTTTCCTTCCTTCATTAGCCTCACCAACACAAAACTCATGATGCCCGATTAGCATCTGGGTGGTATCCACAGCGGTTGCGCAATCTCAGGTATTGCCTGGCTCATCTTGATGCTCGTCAACCAGTACAAAGTGAAGTATATCTTCAACGACTCGGTCCTTGCCTTCGGTGTTGTCACGGTCATCATGCTATTCATCACTTTGATTGCTGGCTTGCCTTGGGTCCGTAACACTCACCACAAGTAAGTCTCCTTTTCCTGGGTCAGCTCATTCATCACTGAGCGGGTTGCAGTGTCTTCGAGCGAAACCACCGTTTCTTCGGTTGGACTTCCCTCTTTATGACCTGGGTTTACACGATCTTGACCAACACCTATGACTCCACCGACGAGAAATGGGACCGCAGCGGCGTCTACGTTGTTCGCCAACAGGCTTTCTGGTACACCATGGGCATGACTCTTTTGTCAGTCTAATACTTCGCCCAAACTGCGCAATGTTTGCTGATTTGTTTTCAAAATAGCATCGTCCTGCCTTGGATTTGCACCAGGAAAGTACCAGTTGAGATCGAGCTTGTAAGTACCGATGCCTTTCATACCCACATCTTGACTAAAATCGCGCTTCAGCCATCTCCGAAGGTCGCGGTTCTTCGCTTCGAGCGCGGTATGCAACAAGGCTTGCTCGCCCGTGTCAGTCGCTCAGCTGTGATGGAGTACCATGCTTTCGGTATCATCTCGTTAGTAGTCTCCTTTCTTTTCCTCGGTAGTCCCTGACCGTCCCATAGCGAGGGAACGCACGCAAAATACCACTACCTGATTTGTGGTGTCCAAGGTAAACTTGTTCACGGTGTCAATTCATCAAACACACGCTTATTCTTTGTCCAGGTGACTTTACCAAGAGTCTTGTCAACGACCCCCCCAGGAAGATCTGGACCCGACAGCTCAAGGTATTTTTGATCTAGTGAATATTTATTTTCGCTTCTCACACTTTATACTCACTCCAGTTCGCTGGTGTCTCCAACACTTCGACGTTGTACAAGCGTGGCATCCGTATTTGCACGGGAACTGGTCTTGGTGCTGCTCTCTCCACTTGCATTCAGTCGCCCTACTGGTGAGAACATTTTATCATGAATCACAATGCTTGCCTGACACGTGTTCCTGCATGTAGGTATCTCATCTGGATTGGTATGTCACCACGAGGCCAAGATGATTTGTGGCTTACACGAGCGTTGCTATCTGCTAGGTTCTGATCAAGAGAAGACCTTCGGGCCCACCATCAGTGGTCTCATTCGCCGGCATGTCGGCCCTGAGCGCCTTCTCCTCTGGGACAGTAAGGAGCGTGGCGGCCGTCCGGATACCATGAAGATCTTGAAGGAGGTTTACGACTACTGGCAGGCCGAAGGTAAACATTCCTCGCATCAATCATTTCGTTGGGCAAGGTCTCATCGACCGCACCATAGTTGTCTTCATTACCTCCAACTACGTCGGAAACTCCGAGATCCAGCACGGTTGCAAGACTCTTGGTATTCCTGCCTTCGGTACTCTTTGGGATTTCGTAAGTCTTCGTCGATCATACTTCGCTTGTGATCCGTGCTGATATTAATACTTTGCTCGCAGTAAATTCTCTGGTATGTCTTAGCGCCGCATGGGCCTGCATCCTTTTTGGCTCACGAGGCATCAGTTTCTCACATCGGATCGTGCGTGGGATGTCTCCAGCGCCAAATCTCCATATCCCCTATTTCCCATCCTCGTGTTTCAAAACACACGTGAAATCTGTGGTCCCGGGAACTTGTCAACATTCTTTGTTTCTTGGGAGTCAAGACAGCCAGCGTGCCAAGGTTCCTATCTGCTACAAGTTACCGCGAGGGTACATGCTGTATAGTTCTTGTCACATACAGGTTACAGAGTATCATCCTAGAGTTCGTTGGCGAGGACGCCTCCATATTATTTATCTATGTATCCTTGCACCCATAGCTACCTCACATCTCTCCTTCATAGCCCATTCACTAGTGTCTCATCCTGTCCTATGTAATATTGCTCCAAAATCCCGACTATTATTGATTGATTGATATCATCACGGACGAATCATATTCTTGCGAAAAAACATTTGTGCGCTACGGGAACGCTGATCGTAAAAATAGTTGGCCGAAGACCTGCATCGTACAAAAAAAAAAAGTGATAAAACCACTCTTCGTCGCGTACCATAAGGTCGTCAAGACAGGTTTAGATGAGACAATACTCCAAGACTTCTCCAGGCCTTCCCATCCACTGCCAGCGCCTGTTGGGATTGATCGATGTATTGGGCTCCAAACGGATACCGCGCCGAGCGAGCTCGATGGCAACGCGTGCGATATTGCGAGTGTCCTAATATGTGTGCGAGAAAAAAGCAGCGGTCAAACGCGGTGATCGCACAAGATCCATGACATGATCTGTACTGACGTCAATCCCACTATGTGCTCTTCCTTGGAAGGGGCCTAATCCAAGCGCCCGCAGTTGCTGTGGTATATTCAACGAACGGAGATGGTAACTGGTTGCGAACTGCGCACAGGGGGGCTGAATAACGGGTAACAATCAGGAAGCTTAGACTTACCCTCGTCCTGATTTGCTGATTTTCCGATGCTCCATTTGTCGCTGCCCAAACGGACACGACTCTCCGCACATCGAGAACATCGCCTTTCAGCCACGATGGCATGGGTATCTGTCAAGCGGCGCAAGTTTTTTTTGTACTTGAATCCCAGATAATTCCACGACTAATTGCAGGAAACTAACGTTTGATATAAAGCACTGCTTTACTACGAAATCCCTTATGTCGAATGGACCGTCGCTGCACCAGCAAAATCGCTGCATGGGCCTGCCATTCCTGGGATCAATTAGCCCATGTTGGGCGAGAAATCTTGTAAACATCTTGAGGACCTTGGGAAAGGTAGGTGCATAATTGACTTGTGCCTGCGCATCAACTATGACAGGAACGAGAGATCAAAAAGGAAGAGCAGAACGGACTTGAGTAATTCCAGTCAGATCAGTACAGAACTCCGATAACTGAGGTCTCCATGTGGGTTTGACAAAGCTGCGAAACTCGTCGACAATCTCCAGCTGACTGGCCTTGCCCTTTGCAGATTTGTCTTTCCAGCGCAGTAGACACACTGGCCACTCCTGGGATCCACCACCGCATGATCAGGAACTAGAACTCTTTATCTCGATGAATGATAAGACGAACTATAATCTCATTTGGCCAGTCGAAGCCAGCGCCCTGCAAGCAGGTTGCTTCGACATCCAGGACGAGGAAAGCATCGTAGGGCTGCTTCACACGAGCAGCCTCGATTTGGCTAACCTTCTGGGATAGTTCTTGAGAGATGATGTGGGAAGCCAGTGGGGGCTTCGACTGTTCAAGCACTTGAATTCGTGGCTGATAATACATGGGGGGCATCTCGGAGTCGTTAGAAGAGGAATCTTGTACTGCGTCAGAGGAGGTTTCCTCTGCAGGAGTTTCAGCGGGGATGGCCAGGTCCTCAATAGGGACTTGGCCAGGCCGCTTGACAGGTATCAAGTAGTAGATAAAGACCGAAGCAAGCAGTACAGCAGGGACTAAGAGGGGCCAGCGGAAGGAGATATTATGAGAAAACGTCGCAAAGGGAATCATGAAAGAAAGACAGTGATGAAATGGGTAGGTCAGTAGGGTCATAATGTTCCCTCTTGCCCAGCGTCGTGTGCAGGCAATGTGGATTGACGCTGAGTGCTTGAAATGCGCGTGTTCTGCTCATGTTTGCTACCGGCCTTTGAGCACTATACCCCATTTATTCTCTCTCCTGTCAAAAGCTTGAAGCGAGGAGACGCTGACCTTGCCTGCCTATCTCGGAAAATGCCGACTAGTGCTCGCGAGTACGGAGGCAAAATATTTCCAAGACTCCCGAAGTAATCTTTGGGAGGGTCTATTTGCTGCTCGCAGGTTTACTTCCCACTGCTTTCTTCACGCACGCACGCTGGGCTGAAGCACATGAGTGGGCAGCGTGGTGATGACCTTGAGGACGACTTCGTCCCAGATGACCTCGTGGCTTCATCCGGAGAGGAAGATGGCACCCTCGACCCTCGCACAGAAGCTGGAGATGATATTGGGGGTCTCCTGAGTGCAGATGAGGAGGCCGAACAGGAAGAGGCCGATCGGGCAGCTAAAGCAACTTTAGCAAAGAGGAAACGGAGAGAGAAAGAAAAGGAAAGAAAGACAAAGGTTGGCTTCATCCCGGCAACTACAGAGCGCTATGACAGACAAACAATCATGTGTAGAAACGGAAACTTGCAGAATCGATCGAGGTCGTCGAACCTCGCTCAGTAGCAGCGCAACCTGCTCACCAACTTGTAGACTATATGTCTGCCATGCAAGCCAAGGCATTCCCAGAATTATCTGGACTAGAACTAGGCGACATGCTCATACCTGGTAGGCTTGCTTCGCACAACTCGGTTCTGGTGATCTCAATTGAACTGTCAGATAGAAACTTCAATCCCGGACACGACTCAATGGACGGAATCGAGGTCGTTGGACCGACTGGTTGAGTTCATTATCAACGGTATGCAATACGTCCATTGTTCCTCGTAATGCAGAGGTTAATTCCTCACGCAGTCCTTCCGATGCTGCACAAGAGGCTGTCGCAGAGGTCCAAGGCGGCCGGTGCCCCCACTTTGCTGTTCATAGCCGGAGCAGCCCTCCGGGTAGCCGATGTGACCAGAGTTCTCAAGGACAGGAGACTGCGCGGCGATAAGGGTGGAGATGTGGCTAAGCTTTTCGCAAAACACTTTAAGCTTGAAGAGCATGTTTCTTATCTCAGAAGGTCAAAAATTGGCTCCGCTGTTGGTACTCCAGGAAGAGTTGGGAAACTGCTCTGTGAAACAGGTGAGTATAATGAATGGAGATGCAACGTGCCCGAGTTAACGGTTCCCAGACGCGCTCTCTGTATCCCAGCTCACACACATCATTCTCGATGTCTCCTTTCGGGATTCGAAGAAGCGTAATCTGCTTGATATCCCAGAGACTCGGGACGAAGTCTTCAAAACAGTCCTCGGGGCGCCGGAGGTGCTTGAAGGCATTAAGCAGGGGAGAATTCAGGTCGTGCTGTTCTAAAGATTATCCCCTCTCGGGAATGCCATCGCTACTTGGCGAGCGTGGAGGGTTTACTATTATACAGATACTATGAGATGCAGGTGTGGAGAAAAGTACCGTAGCAACTTCTAAAACTAAAAGCCTTCCGGGTTGACTCTTAGCGTTAGCTGTGGGAGTTGTCAATCGTGTATCACAACTCTGTGCTGAATGTTATCAGAACTTACTCTTGTCCATTTTGGCACCTTGTGAATGCCTTTCCGATACCCACGGTGGTTGGGACTAAAGACTGTGTATTTGTTTTTTGGGTCCATTTCGTGTTCCTTGGGCAAGGCCATGACACGTTCCTAGTATAGTGTTGGGCTGGTCAGACGCGTCGAACACATCAGATAACGCTGATACTCACTAAAGCGTTGCATTGAACCCCACTTGCGCGAACAGCTTCAATGACGGCGTCGACCTTCTTTAGACGAGCACGCGCATTAGCTTTCCTTGTCACCGACAACTTCCATGGCGTTTTCCTTCAAGGCGACCTAAGTTACTAAAATAAATAAGAAACCAGATAGCACGCACCATAGAAGACCGACGGACGCGATAGGCGTTGGACGAAATGCACCGAACATTTCGATTTCGGGTTCGGTGTTGAGCAGGAAAGAAACTTGAAAGCACCCAATGCCGATACGTGCCGCAAGAGTCATTTGAAACTCCGAATTCCCTTTACGGAATCCGAGCGCCCGTTCTTTCAGTGTCGGTCAAGCGTCTTTGGTAACGACCACGACGACGACGAACACGAAGAAATTACTGACGACGATGGCAGTAGAAACGCAGACAATGCCTGCAATGAACGGCCACGCCTTCAATGGCGATGTCGACATGGAGAACGGCGTGAAGGAGCCTTCACTCAGATTTGCGAGTGGGCTCATCTTGCCTCCGCCAGAAATCAAATGTGAGCAATAATCCGTTAGTTTCCTCTGACATGTTGGTAAAATTAATCACGGCGTTCTTTAGCTGTCATTGACAGAACTGCGCTCTTTGTTGCGCGTTCTGCCAACCCCCCGCAGTTCGAGGACAAAATACGCGAGAATCAGCGTCAGGATCCCAAGTTCTCGTTCCTCAACCCTGCGGACCCTTATCATGCTTACTATAGGCATCGCATGGACAGAATCTCTGCTGGCGAGGAGCTAGAGGAGGCACCTCAGGAGAAGGAGAAGACGGAGGGTGAGGAGGAGAAACCTGTCGAACAGGAAGATATCGGAGTCGAGCCGCCACAGCCCCAGTTCGTCATGGACATACCTAACATCAGCCCCATTGACTTGTGAGTAGCAAAGGTTGTATTTGGACGTTGAAGCTGACGAGATGGGCTGTAGGGACATCATGAAACTGACCGCTCTCTTCACTGCACGTCGGGGTCGCACTTTCCTTGCCACCCTGTCACAAAAAGAGGGTCGGAACTACCAGTTTGACTTCCTACGACCGAACCATTCGCTCTTTGGATATTTCAACCGCCTTGTCGAGCAGTATCTCAAAGTTCTGTACCCAAGCAAGGATCTGTTGTCCCACATCAACGAGCGTGCACAAGAGGGTGCCCAGTGGAAGGCCCTCGAGCGCTCAAAGAGGCACGCACGGTGGGAGCGAGTGAAGCGGGAGAAGGACAAGAAGAGACAGGATGATCAGGAGGCCGAGAAATGTACGTTACATATCAGAATATACTTGTGTCGTACCAGACGCTTACCGACTTCCTTGACAGTGGCATTCGCAGAAATTGACTGGCACGACTACGCTATTGTCCAAACGATCGAGTTCACCGTCGCAGATGCCAACTCGGAGCTGCCACCACCGATGAGTGTCCAGGAGGTAGAAAACATGACGTTGGCGCAGAAGAGAATGGCTGCTATGGTTATGGAGAACACCGCTGACGAAATTGAGGCTCACCGTGCCAGACAAGCCGCCGCAGAAGCTGAAGCTGCTGCCGCTGTCGGTGGAGCTGGTGCAGGAGCAGAGGAGGAAGAAGATGCCGCAATGGAGCAAAGTGATGACGAGGATGATGAGGTACAGCAAAGGAAGAAGCGCGAGGACGACGAGAGGATGCGGGAGTTGGAGCGTGCGAGGGCCATTCAAGCCAGCGCCAACGCTGCAGGTCCAATGAAGATCAAATCAGACTATGTACCAAAACGTACGTCGTTCTTTATAGTTTGTCAGGCAATAATTATTGACAAAATATTTGCCCACCTATCAGTCGGCTCGAAGAAAAATTCGGCGCTTACCACTTGCGCTATTTGCGGTCAGCAAATCCCAGTGGACGAGCTGGACGAACACATGCGTATTGAGTTGTTGGATCCCAAATGGAAGTCTCAAAGAGATGTTCTCGAAGCTCGCAAAGTCCAGGCATCAGAGCTGCTCCGCGGTGCAAACGTCGTCTCATCACTCAAGAACCTTGCACGTACTCGTGTCGATATCTTCGGTGCCGAGGCAGACGAGGAACGTCGGAAGAAAGAAGAAGAGGAAGAGCGAGAACGTCGGAAGGAAAGGGAAAAGGTCGTTTGGGATGGTCACACCGCAACCAAAGTTACCACGATGGACAAATATTCGACAAATGTCAACTTTGACGAACAAATTGCCGCTATTCACCGTGCAAAAGGTCTCGGTCCACAAGACACCAACGCAATTGGTCCCGGTATTGGACCCGCTGCGGCTCCTCCACCCATGACTGGCCTTCCACCCGCACCTGCATCGTTGCCTGCACCTCCGACCCAGGCAACAGGGTCGAATCCAGCCTACTCTGCTGCCACCGTCTCGTCCGGTCCTCAGCCGGCATCCGCATATCCCAATCAACCACCACCGGTGATGCTTCCACCTCTTCATTACCAGGGTCCTGATGCTGTGCAACCCTTTGGCTTTCAGCCTCCCCCTCCTGGCATGCACCCTGCTCGCATGGCCAACATGGCCGCTGGCCCTGTAGGCACACCGCCACAGATAGGCATGGTGCGAAGTGCAGATGAAATGGACGGCCTCGAGGAGCAACCCCAAGTCAAGCGGCAGAAGATCGCGAAGCTTCCAGGCGGTGCACTATACCCGGAGGCAGACTGGATCAGTATGCATCCTTACACCATCTCGCTCAAGATCGACCTCCCCAGCGACCCCTCGAAGCCGGAGTGGAAGCTCGATGGGAAGACGGTTACGGTCTCGGAGTTACCGCTCAATCTTCTTGTTTCTTCGCTTCGCGATCGGTTCATTCAGGCGACGGGAAGCAGCTTACCCGCCTCAAGGATCCGAATATCGTACATGGGCAAAATGCTTACGAATGCCAATACGATCGCGAGTTACAACTTGGAGGACGAAGATACCGTTGTCCTCAGTCTCAGTGCTATGAGGAAAAAGTAATTGCGAGTATCATACTTTTGTACATAGGGATAGCTCATACATGAGTGGGGGCGTAATCATATTGATACATGACCATGCGTGTTATGTGGGTCGTGAGTGATTGAAATCAAGAGAATCCCAAGAAGGTAAAGTAAAGCCCCAAAGAGAAACAGAGGATAAAGATAAGTTACGAATGGTCTGCAAATAGTGAAGGATGATGCAGGGATGAGAAACGACCGTGAACAAAACAACATCCCTTTGAACCCCATGAAAACCCAATGATGAACCAGCGTCCATCCTCAAAACCCAAAAAAAGCCCAAAAGAACAACCGATGAGACCCTATTCCGCCTAAAACCCAAAATGAAAGAAGAGTGAACAAGTTTTCGATCCTAGTGCCCAACGTGCCCTAAACGTTTCTTCATTGCCGCCTCTGGCGACGTAAAAGACATAAACCGCATAATTAGTCGTGAGGGCCTCGGCTGGAATGTGGCCCGCCGTATGGCGCATGTATAGCCATTCGGGACACATCTGGGGGAGACGAGTGCGGCCGCAAGATTGGCGAGGGAGGGGTGATGAAATCACTGTACGAGCTGTCTGAGGACGTTGATGAGGGTGAAGACTCCAGCTCGTACTTGTCATTGCACCCCTCGGATCTGGCGTAGCCTGTCTGGCGCTGGCGACGGTCCACGGGTACCATGTCCGCCAGCCAGTCGTCATCCTGGCGCGAAGGCCATTTCAGGACGGAGGATTTCCGTCTGAAGACGCTGTGAGGCGACGAGAGATGAGGCGAGTTTACGAGTGTGGGGGGTATAGGAGCGACATCTCGTTGGTGGGGGTGAGTTTGGGAGAGAGATCTCCTCTTCGACGCGCGGATCTGGGCTGAATCCAGCATGACGAACGACACGGTAAGGATAAAAGGTAGTCAGACAAGTAAATGTCCGAGAATTCAGCAAATGATTTGTGGTGCTGAGGAGGAGGTCGTATTCGTCGAAGGGAAAGGGCGATGGTTTAAAAGGATGAGAGGAGAGCAGCTATAAATCCGACTGAATTGGTTAGTTTAAAATCTCATGCAAAACCAGATGAAGAGCCAGCCTATTAGCTGACATAATCATACTGCGCGATTCTATACCAAATTCGGGAGGAGCTTTTTCACAGCTTGGCTGGATTGGGAGCGTGTGATCGAAATTCGAAATATGCAATTTCCAGACCCATCACCTGAAACTCGGTCTAGAAACTCCTCGAGCGATACATCAGTCCATGTCTGGCCTACAGTAGTACAAGATCCTACAAACAAACACTGGTCCAGAAAATCATAGATCACCGTTCTATATGTGAGGCTAGGCATGCAACTCACAGAACCCGCCGACATAGGAGCGCTACTACCAGCACCAGCAGTACGCAGATCGCGGTGTCAAGCAGTAACGGTGGCCGATGTGAGCTGTGGCGGAGGGCCTGCGGTGATCCGCGGATTGCCTCCGAGCGGCTCGCTAATGAACTCTCCTGGTCCTGGTTGATCGTAGTCTCAGGTTCAGATGCAGGTATCAAGGAGGCGGGTGATTCAGGGGTAATTAGTGTGAGTGCGCTTGTCTCCGGTGCGTAAGAACGTTCTGGGGCAGTCGGTAGCGGTGGAGAATCTAATGGAGTCGCCAGGGCCTCATCTTCAGTCCGTGAAAGTCCTCGGACCGCAATAGGCGGATTCAGGGTCGTGGCTGCCTCCTGTGTGGGGTCTGGAAGACATTCCAGGTTAGTCCGTTGGCAGTTTGGACACACCCACTCTCGCGATCTGCAATATTGCGGGAAATTGTCAGAGTTATTTTAACACCGTTGCCAATATGAAGACTTGCAGGAGGGCGAGGCGCTTGCGCTCTGAGACAGGATATTCGACTGAGCCCACGCCATTGGCTGCCTGGCCCTTGAGAGGGAAAAACCCTTGGAGACCAAGGATCGCTACCGGCAGGATTCAGCAAGACATTCAATATATAAGGTCAGCGAATCCGTACCTGTTCGCACGCCCCAAGCAGGCTGCCACTCCTCCTCATGATCTATACCATGGATCAGTCTAGGTCACTGGTGAAGTTGTGTGAACTACGAACAGTTTGTGAAACTGATACAGATCTGCAGAAAAAGGTGGTTGATTTCACCAGATGAAACATATCGGCTAAAGAAACATTAATACCTTGGTGCTGAGCTCGAAGCGTCCGTTCGGGGTGAGCATCATGAGTGAAGGTGGGCGAAAAGGGTATTCTGCTGGTAGCAATATCCGGAAATGATACAAGCCTCCCTCAAACTCTGTCCCCGAAGGTCCCCGGATTGTGCAGTGCCATTCCTGCGACATGAATGAAATAAATGAAAAACGGGGGCTACTGGCAACATACGAAGATGTCGTCCTGTTTGGGATGAACTGACTGAGCACCAAATCAGGGGACATCCAAGAAAGAAAAATACCTCAAGAGGTGCGGCATGGTAGTCGGTGCAAGGATCGTTTGCAAGCTCTTTCGCTTCTTGCATTATCCGCTTCACGGCTTTGAGCAAAATTCAGCATGATTCGCGGGACGATGTGATATCTGAGTGGCATACCGGAGTTGTTCTTGTTCATTGGAGGCATCGGTGGAATAGGTCAACCTAAGGAATGGTAAAGGGCTGGCTAAGTCAGCAAAGCCCGATGTCGCGTCCGCTCGTCGTGTACAGTAGTGAGCTCAAGCAAGTATGTGGTCCGTTGGACCGGGGTGCTTGGTAAGTCGGCAGTGACAGTGGGGAAGGCTTGCAGACGTGGAGGTCCGGTCCTTGCCGCAGCCACGTGAGCATGCTCGCGGACCTGAAATGTTTGTACAACTTGTGAAATCCACTTGGTGACATCTTGCGACAGACGTTGGTGTGGTGTTTCTCTTTGCGTGGTTTACATCTGGGTCGCGCGTGTTTTCATTGGTTTCATTTCATCAGTTCGGTCGCAGGAGAGTTGCAAGTCTAGATCAGAAGTTCTGTCAGGCCGAAGCAAGGACACCGCAGGAAACACGCATTTTTCAGACACGCCATGGTCCACATAGCGAACATCAGAGTTAGACCAACCAAGCGTATGTTGCCATCAGTGGTTGAGAGAGTTCATATACTAATGCCTGCAGCATGTCAGTTACTAGACCTCAGCCCTGCAAAGCCGAATTGATCTCCATGCTTGGCTGCTGGGCTGCCACCGGGGATGTCCTTTCCTCAGACGCCACCAAATGCAAGGAGATAGCAGATGCACTGTTCAATTGCATGCGGACGACAGTCAGTGGTCTTTTCCTTTGATGTTTTACTACCATACTGACATGCTGCACCTCTCCAGCCCGCGCAACCTAAACCGCAGAGACCAGCTATCAACTACCACCTCGGCAAACTACAACGAAGAGTCAAATAGACCGTATATTAATATATTGCACATCTCAATTTTCCCGACGTACACACGATGTAACGCGAGGCTACAGCATTATATGGAGCCCTTTCACTATCACGCGAAAACAACCTGCGGTTTCTCCATCCCTGTACCGCATCTCGGCAAGCTGTTCAGCTGAGGCACCACATGCATGCGTCTAATGACTCTTGTGAACTGCGTAACATGAAATGCCGAAGAAGCAATGAATTGGCTGCACAGGCAAGGGTGCGCCTTTGTTGGTTCTTGTGTAGGGAAGGGATGCCATGGCTCCCAAGCATAAATAGCCATTAAGTAGACGCTGTGTTCTTGTAAGCGTAGTTCACACCCCTGGTCCTGACGTCGGACCTGGCATTCAGTCTGAGTCAAGTGGCGAACGGTAACAGCCAGCCAGCGATGCTGAGCGCAACGTCCGGAAGTATTGTCTCCACAGGTGCGTCTCGTGTGCCATTGTTTGACAGGACGGGGTTGGGACGGGCTAAGTTACCAGCCCCATCGTGTTGTGCACGTAGTACGGGTGTTCTAGAAACATTGCATAGTAGAAAACACCGAGCTGTGCTTGCTGTGCCATGCTTCCTACACATGAAATGCACGAGCGCCCGAAAGTGGGAGGTACGTTCCACATGAGGCTTCCACGTAACGGCAATGCCCCGCAAATACAAAGGCATGGGTAATTCGCCGGCGTCCTACGCCCACTGGCATATCCTTTCCCCCTGTCATGAACGACCAGCCAAAGGTGGCCATTTTCTGGGACTATGGTAAGTGAAACGTCTAGTATGCATTCCCCGCAGCTGGCAGTACTGAAACTGGGTATGTCCCTCAGAAAACTGTAGTCCCCCCTCTAATTCACCAGGACTGGGTTACGATATTGTGAATAATGTTGGCCGGATGGCTCGAGTATTCGGGTCTGTCACGACGTTCAAGGCTTATCTCGATATATCCTCTCAGTCCCCAAAGTCTGTCGTGCTTCGCTCTGAGCTCCAATCGTCTGGAGTGTCTATGATAGACTGCCCTCACAACGGCAAGAAGGACGTCGTGGACAAGATGATCCTGGGTGTGTGTTAGGAGTTGCCGCTCGTTGTAAAGGCTGACCTGAAGCACTTGTGGGATAGTTGATATGCTCGCCTTTGCTGTGGACCATTCAGCGCCCGCCACGGTGGTTCTCATAACCGGTGACCGAGACTACGCTTATGCTGTGTCGACTCTGCGACTCCGCAAGTACAAAGTCGTCTTAATCGTCCCGTCTTCTCCCCATATTCCAACTTGCCTCGAAAGTCAAGCGTCTCTTGCTATCGACTGGAGTACAGCTGTTCTCAGGACCCGAGCGGAGGCGACCAACCCGTTCGTTAGGCAACCCTATCTCGACCTTGATGCCGACCTTGTAACCCAACTCGCACGAGAGGTCAGAGACCTTCTTGATGACTCTAACACAACCGCCTCTTCCTCCTCTTCCGGGCCAAGCACTTCGAGGACACGACGCATAAGCGCCCGCGACCTTCTTGACCCGCCAGCCTTCGGGAAAAGCGTCACATCAGACAGTAACGAAGCTACTCTCGAAGCAAAGTATTCTCACTTGTTTCCCGAAACATTGCGGAAGACCGCAAGCACTGGAAATGAGTCAGGAACGCCGGGGCTGCCTGTCCCGAATACACCTTCTCGTTCTCGTCGCGGATCAGTTGCTGCACCTGCTCCTACGCCTTTGCGGGCACGTAGTGCTACCGTAGCCAGTGCGCAGAGCCCTCCAAAGGTGGAGAAGGAACCTGTAGTGCGCTCTACAGCGAGTTGTCCAGTGACCACTGCCAGGCGCTCCAGCGCTCCGGACATCGCGGATATTGCAGGGTTGGTCGTGCCCAGCACGTCCGCTCTACCTGCACCAGAGACACGCCTCGAGTTACCTGCTCATTATGATGGTCCGCCGTCATCAATCATCATAGGATCTCCGCTCGAAGCTGGGCCGTCGACGAGTGGTAGGGGCGATCCTCCACGACATGCGTCCCAGCCTGTCCCTGTGTTCAATCACAGACTAAATTGCTCAGCATCGCCATTTATCATAACCAGAACCCTATCAGGAGGAGTTCCTGTCTCCTATGCCGGCCCAGCTCAGAAGGTCGTTACAACTGCAGGCTCTGCCTCCACTGTAATTCCTGAAGAGCCTGGTAAAGTCACGATGCTAGACCCACCACTATCTAGAACAAGTTCTCCTCATGAGGAGCTTTTGCGTATTCCAAACGAGGCGGCACTCATGGAGGCCCTTGGTCTCGATGAAGATGAAATCGAACAGTTCCTGCCTTGTCATACCGACCCGGATACGATCCTCGTGGAAGAGAGTCAGGACGTCGAAATCGCCGCAATGGCCGGCCATACGAATGCAGTGAAGGATAGCAAGCCTGATGCCGACGGGTCGGTCGCGAGATTGCCTGACTCTCGACCTCCTGCCGAAGGCATGGGCGTGCCCTCAAGCAAGCCAACTCCTCCTCAGGCTGTCATGGTTTCAACGCCTTGTGCGACTACTAGTAGTCCTCTGGGACCTAGTAACGAATTCAAGCAGACCAATTCACCTGCAGCGCCACAAGCTTCCCGAAGTGTGCACAGTTCTCCGGAGATTACTACGGTGCCTCCTCCTGCATCGGCGCCTTCGACCGGCGCCACACCCTCTGTCCCGCTCCCGAGCGCAGGGGTAGTGCCCGAAGGTGCCCCAGAGCCACCTACCACAGCTATTGTTGAGCCTGATGATGACGCCGTTCGACAGCAGACTCGAACGAAGTTTCAGCCTCTGATTCACGTCCTGTTGCTGGCTCGAGCGAAAGGCGTCGAGCGTCCACTACGGACTAACATATCCATGGACCTCATTCAATATGACAACGCCGTCTACAAACGCGCTGGTGTGACCAAATTCAAGCACTATGTTGCATTAGCAGCAAAGGCAGGCCTGATCAAGGAGGGAGGAATAGCACTCGATGCATGGATTGCTCTCCATCCAAGCTGGTTCACCGAGGCACAGCAAACGGGGAACGCGAAGTTGAACTCGAAAGCAACAGAGACCACGACAGGAGCGGACCGGTTCGCTTCCTCCATTGAACGACACGCAAGCTCGATTTCCACAGAGTCCTCCATGTCATCCGCCTCGTCACCAGCTCCTCAGGAAGGGGGGTCACTGCCGCATGTACCACTGCATTCACCGGAAATACCTGCCTACTTCCAACCCTTGATCGATACTTTGGTGCGAATGCGTGATAATGGCTTCCACCAAACACTTCGATCCTTGGTAGGCCTGTCGCTTGGGGCACAGGTGTATGCTAGAGCAGGTGTGCCGGGATTCAAGGAGTATATCGTTTGTGCAACAGAAGCACGTCTTGTTCAGTGCGGTGGGGAGGGTGGTCATGCGTGGATGCGCCTTCATCCGGATTTGCGGGTGTAACGCTAACCTAACGTGATGCACTACCCCAACACTGACTGGGACCTGTGGACCTCGACATACTTCCGCTGCTTGATTTTTTCCTCGACTATTGCTTGAGTTTCTTGTTGTTCTTTTACTTGTGTACTATTATCGCTGCGACCTGTACAGCCGTTGTGTATCTATGAATGCTTGTATATGCAATATAGCGGCGATATCAAGCCCAGACCAACATCTGAGTGGAACCAAACTCTCAATAGAGCCTTCGGCGGGAAGGACGCGATTTGAAAGCAGATCCCAAGCCGCCAGCGCAGACGGTCATTGTCAATGGGGTGAGTACGAGTTGAAAACAACATGTATATAGCATTGCTTGACATTGAAAACACCTCTCCCGTCGCGTTAGGGAGAGTATACAATGACAGTGGACCATCTTCGGAGATGCGCCCTTGCGTTCGTCACAATGTTGTCGGTAGTGACTCGGGCTTATGCATGGTGCAAGTAAAGTGGTGGACGACTCCTGAGGTAGAGAACCGCATCTGATTGACAACGTATCGAAAGGCTTGCAGCTTGGTTCGAGTCGTCAAGCTTTGCGCTTGGAATCCGGATAATGACATGGGAGTAGTATTGCAACGTCTAGGGTCTATAGATGGTTGTAGATGCAGATTATCAGCAGTCGGCGATCAAACGGTTGGGCTCCAGAGTGGTGAAGACGCGCTCGACATCGTCGTCTTCTTCCAGAGCTTCTATTAGGCTTTCTATGTGGCTGTTTTCATCTTCCTCCGGGGCATCTTGTGGTTCTAGCGATGCCCAGTTTACTTCGCTTGTTAGCACTTCGCAAAGTGGAGACGTTGCAGCAAATTCGTTGATCATTTTCGTAACCTTGCTCAAGTCTTCTTGTCGACAGACGAGCTGCGGGTATGTTAGAATTGCACCTGCAATAGCGATCAAAGGACCATTTGGGCTTACCTCGATACCGCGTTGACCAGACTCCTCACTCCAGTCTGCGAAGTCTATTGAGTAGACATTCATAACTTGGTCCAGCAGAGCTTCCATGTCATCGCCAATTTGCACCTTGACATAACCCCGCTGCTGGAACATAAACTTGACAGGGGCCGAACGAGCTCTTGAAGGCACTGAGAAGGGGTTAACTGGATGACATGGAAGACTCACTTATGTGAGGACAATATATGGTTTATATTCTTCACCGTGCGATTGGAATTATCAGATCGACACTCTCTTTAATACTGCTAAGTTCGCTTGAGCAACATCTTAACCGAAAGAAAACTCACATTATGATGCCGGTCGAGCCATTGACAATGGCTTCAAATAACATGGCCTGCCCGTGACCCTTGATCCGCTCAGCCTTTTTATTGTGTCAATTTTATACAGAATTAGAGTGTAGAAATTATTTACCTTTGCGACGGCGCTTTCGATGTTTTCTTTGGGTACGCCGGCATCCCTAGCTCGTCGGATGGCCACTGCCAAGAGACTATTCTCCTCCGGGTTGGTTGAGCTACCGCCTGCAAGTACACACTTTCAGCTGGTACGAAAAGCGATGACAAACCTACAACTACTGACTCTTCGCCGCCATTATGATATCCTACCAGCCTGGCGTTATAGCTTTCAGAATGTCTGAGAGCCGGAAGTGGACTCACACGAGCTGCCTTGCCATAAATTTTAGATCTCTTCGCATCCTCGACTCCTTTACGTTGCTTGATTTTCGACCACTAGTAATGTGGTCAGTGGTCCGCCGTGACTGGAAAGGAAGCCAAGTACTTTGTTGTGGCCTGACGGACGTGTCGGTGTCGTCGAGAAGGTTCTGATTGATGGTAAAACAAGCCGTCTTGGTAGTACAAGCCTTGATCTTATTCCGCTCGAGAACATGAAGAAATGACCTTGGAAGTGAAGGAACTCGAGGAGGAGCTTCGAGCGACCAGAACTTGACGAACTCCGAGCCCGAGCCGTGGAAAACTCAAAACACTGTAGAACGACCGCTCGGTATCAATGGACAGATGTTAAAGTCAACTGGCTAAAACTATGTAAAACAGGACTAAGTAGCATTGCTTCTAAAGCGATTGGTAGCACATCGATAGTAGCATCTACACCGTATACAAGATGTTGGACCGCCTCCCCGTGGGCGGCTAGCATGTACTCCAAGATGAATGTTTATACAAGTATGAAGAATGCTGCATTATTTACAAATATATCATGTCTCTACTCGACGCTTTTCGACAGTGTCTCCTGTCGCGAGAGAGGCCTACCCAAGCCGAGCTCAGCTGCCCTCACGGCACTTGCTAGATCAATGTGGAAGAACGGAGTGTCCACGGAGAGTAGAGGTGCAGTCTCAGCCAGATGAGTTCCCCCGGGAGATATCGGAAGGGGCTCAGAGGATTCGTGGGCTTCAATGTCATCCTGAGAGCTGTCGTCTCTCCACTGCTCCCTGCGACCGCCACGATAGGGGACCACAGATGCAATCTCGTGTGGCCTGTCAGCTAATGCACCAATGCCGAAGCCTCCAGCGACGAGAGCGCGACGGATCCAAGGAGAAAGTATCGAAGCAAAGTGGAACTGTACAAACGTTTAGTCAGCTTCCAGGGAAAGAAGAAAATAATAACACTCACGTCTACCGGCTGGTTGACCCATCTTTGAACCTCATTCCGGGTATCCATGAGTGCTTGCACGGCGGTGGTATCGATGTTAGAGCTGGAAAGAGCAATAGTCATGAGCCATTTGTGCACAGTCACGATAATAGGAGACGTACACTCCAGAAAAGTCAAGAACAATGGCGCGAAGCTGTGGCTTCGCGTTGTTAGCAGCTTGAGCGGCTTCTGCTCCTCCGCGGATTGGACCGGGGTCGTTCCAAGCACGATCCCTAAGTTTTATGGAGCTCACGTCGATACCACGACGCATGTGCTCCCTCACAAAGTCCACGATCGCAGAGTTGACGATAGAGCAGTTGGGGTACAAGTAGCTCTCCTCGAAACGATAGACAATGACTCCAGGTGCAGGGGGGTCAACCTTGATGTGAGGGTTGGTAACACCATCACGACGGAGAGGGACGAAGATCTGGCGAGTGTCGTTGACATTTTGAGGATCTGTGACTGTGACTTTCCCGAGGAAGTATCCGCGAGGATGGGCAATGCGAATGAGCAAGAGAGCGAGTGAAGCACAAATTGAGGTGTAAATGCCGTCCTCAATCGTGGAAAACACAGTAACGAGCACTGCAGCAAGCCAGATGAAGAACTCCAGCGGTGATATGCGCCAATATGTGTATACTTGTGATGGCGACGCAACGAGATCCGCGACGGCTTGAATGATGACAGCTGACAGGCCGGCGGTAGGGATCCAGTAGAACGCTGGGGTCAGACCATACAGGGCAACGATGACGACGACAGCCGTCACGAGGCCGCTTGCAGGGGTGCGCACTCCTGACTTTGATTGCAAGGCCGAACGCGAAAACGATCCGGTGGCGGGATAAGCATGAAATACGCTTCCAATAGTGTTCGTGACACCGATTGCGATCAACTCTTGATTGGGCTTGATCTTGTAGCCGTTGACTCGGCCGAATGCTGGTGCAGACGTTAAAAAAGTCAACAAAGATTTATTACCGTAAATACTTACATTTGGCAATGGCGATGTGCTCCAGTAACAAGATAATAGTGGCGACGGGTAACTGGGGCGCTAGAGCCTTGACCAGTTCGGGGTCAATCACAGGGGGACCAACATCCTGGAATCCTCGAGGCACAGTCAAGAGAATCTTGATCGGGTACTTCCCAGACGCGCTCTTATGGTCACGACAATACAGCCAAGCTGCGATAGTCAAGATCAAGATCACAAAAGCATTCCTTGCGACCAAGATAAAGAAGAAGATGCGGCCTGTATAGAAGATTAGTCGGCCTTCATTAATGAGTGTTATATCTGCGTACTCCTCTGAGGGAAACGCTGCGAAAGCTTGGCGCATCCTATTCGAATAGCGTAGAGTCCGACGAGTCCAGTGAGACCCCAAGCTGCGTCAAGAGTTGTGCGCGGTAATCCCTTAAGGGTGTTAATGATGACCAGATATGTTGCAGCTCTTGTACTGTTAAATGAAAGTTAGGCCCCTGCCGAGAAATTGATAAACTTTTGAGAAATTGACTCACTCAAATCCACTAATTCCCATCAAACCAGGGACCTGGCCCGCCACAATGTTAATGGCCGACCCTGTCATAAAGCCACTCACGGCCGGAAGGGGGATAAATTCCACGATCCAACCAATTCTCAAAATTCCAATGCTGAGAACGATGAAGCCGCATACAAACGCGAGGGTTGTCGCGATCTGAGGTCCTTCCCACTTATTAGGATCCTTTGAATCAACAGCGGCAATGATTTGCGAGACAGTGAGAGACATGACAGCCACAGGACCGATGGATACATCCTTCGATGTTGCGAAGAACTAGCAGAAGATATTATTAGCTCGTGTATCTTCTCGTGATGAAAGAACGCACGCAGTAGACGAGGACTCCTACAAATGAAGAATACAGTCCATATTGAGGAGGAAGCGTAGCAATCTGTTAAGGTTCAGAAGCCCATCAGACTTCCGCTGACACTGAGGCACTTGAGCTGTGACGACTTACCTGGGCATAGGACATGCTCTGCGGCACGAGCACCATTCCAACGGTTAGACCGGCAATGAGGTCACCGGTTAGCCAACCCGCATCTATAGAAGCCCATAATGAATGCCACGACGCATGGAGCACGATGAACAAATACTTACTGTATCGAGTTATCCACCCAAGGATTGGAAATAGGCTGGTCAAATAATTAACGACCTGCATACGATAGGCGTGAGGATTCAAAAAGATCATTCATATGGATGTTTTGTAGCCACTCACCGCATGTCTGGGATCCCTGACTAAGCCCTTGAGGTAGGTTCCGGAGGAGATCGTGGGGACATCGTTTTCAGGATGTCCGACAACTTTCTTGCCTATGCGCTTTGCAGAGGCAGCCATGGCAGGGAAACAAGGGAGGTTGGGTGTAAATGAGGACCCCTCTAGTATGCGAACGTGATGTATTTCTCAGGAGCCGTTATGAGAAATTTTGTAGGGAGAGCACGTCAACGGATGGACCAACAGAACACAAGGGGATAGAAGGCCGACGGATAGAGCGGCGTTCGAGGGGATATCAGAAATCTACTGGTAAAAATATGAAGACCCTTGTGCCGTTGGTGGTCGAGACAGACACAGGATACTAGAGATTATATAGTGGTTCTGGTGGCGATCTGGGATCACGCCGGGTCCGGATAAGCCTCAAGTGGCAACACTAAAAAGTCCTGAAGGAAGGAGAAGTTTGGTAATGATACTATGAGATGGCCGTAACACGCAGCCCCAGACACCGGTACATAGTTCTGTACTTCATTTATATTATGTGCGTCCCTCATGCATATGGGAGGAAATGTCGTATGAGCACGCAATTGCCTGTTAACTTGACGAGACGCACCAACATGTCCTAATTTGTCAGTTTCAGATAATTCGCTGAGTTGAAAAACGACCTCTTTTAGAAAACAGTCGTTCAGTTGGTTCAATGAGCCGTTAATAACTTTCACAGCCCTGGGGAACGTCAACGCGTCAGTTCGAAGAGCCCATCGCCCTTGTTCTCCTGACATGCTGGATCGGGATGGGATTAAGCACTATACTGAGACGCAATACGCATCAGTACCGTGGACTCTTCAGCAAGTATCATCTTTCGCCCACAATCATGTTATTCGCATCACCAGAACGCCTCGAGTGACCCAGATGGGCGCTTGGTCCTCCGCGGAAGATCACAACGAACATTGGAACATGCCGCCAAGCCAGCCTCGATCCAAAGTCTCAGGCACGAGTGACGCGGGGCGCCTTCACTACTCCTTTCATGGAAGGTTATTAGGGCACATACATGCCGGAATGTCTGACCCCGAGTTCATACTTCATCAAAAGATCCAGGGGTCCCATCGAAGTATTGACCGCCAGCAAACCATATGCGGCTGGCTAGTAGTGGAGCCACGGAAATGGGAAGTGGGATGAAAGTGTCTCAATTAGCGTCACGCTGTATAGTTAAGGGCTCACCTCAGAGATAGTTCCGCATGTCGATCAACAATATCAGTTTCCGAAGCCCCCTATTTAACATGTATACCTTTGATGTCTGCCAACAATACTACCCGACATCGTGAGTACATCTTGTCGCAAGGCTGGGGTACGTACTCCTGCTCCGCGCACGTCTGGCGAGGTGCCCGGTTGGGTTGTTATGATCAGGTTCAATATGGCTAAAAGAGAATCCCATCACATATGTCTGGGAGCAGTATCGAAATGTCACAAGTGCTCAGGGATTCAGGGATCTGCAATGTCTAACATGACATCTGAGCAGAATGCCATTACAGACCAACGGCTTATGCATTATACCGCACCATACCTCGTTGCCCCTGATGACGAACGTGCCTCGCAGCATGCCCCGGCCGTCCGCGTCATGTTTAACATGGGTTAGTACAGGGACTTGAATCGCTTGAGCCTGCAAGACATGGTCAACCGGAAATTCGGAATAGTCTGACTGTGATATTGCTCGTGTGCACTGTGCTGGCACGATGTAACAAATGCAGGAACTCTAGAGGTACATAGACTGGTTTTAGATGCGAAGGTCTGCATCTGAGATTCTGGAGGTCAGTGCCGATAGGCAGAAGGTACTGTATTATAAGTATAAGGTGGTTCAAAACTGTGGAGAAGAACAAAGTGTTCACTGGAAGGGGTTTGCCGAGTCACGAAATTTGCCACGCGCGGGTAACGCGTTGTTCCAAGAAAGTCAGTTCAACAACAAGGCCCACAAGCGATTACTGTTGGCTTGCTCATCGCCAGTGCGCAGAGCGCCTGTAATACCACCACCCAGTAGTACCCATTACAGCCCATTTACCACCCATTAACATCTTTTTTCTTTTTCTTTTTCTTTCAAAGTAACGATTAATGAATTCTCATCCAAAGGCTGTTCCATTGGTGGCGCCTGGCCACACTCGTCCAGTCACCCATCTTTCGTTTTCTCCGATCCTGGAGGACGGCACTTTCTTACTGGTCTCGAGCTGTAAGGATGGCAATCCGATGCTTAGAGAATGGACTGGCGACTGGATCGGTACATTCTTGGGCCACAAAGGCGCTGTTTGGAGTACCAAACTATCTCCAGACGCCTCCAGAGCTGCAACAGGAAGCGCTGATTTTACTGCGTGAGTGACGACTTCAATTTAAAAAATTAATTTTGTGCTTGGAGGCGCTGATCTTCCAACAGTAAGCTCTGGGATACGTATTCCGGAGAAGCACTTCACTCTTTTCCGCATAATCACATCGTCCGGACGGTTGCGATTTCCAGAACATCATCCCACATGCTGACCGGCGGTCAAGAGAAGAAGGTGCGCATCTTTGATCTTGGACGACCAGACGCGGAAGCGGATCTCCTCGGTGACCCTGGCACGACATCACACGACGGGACGGTTAAAAGCGTGGTTTGGGTTGGCGAACACACTGGAGTATCGGCCGGCGAAGATGGCATTATAAAGTATGTTTGAACCCTGGTTTTCACAACCTGCATTTTACTTACAGGTACTCAGGTGGTGGGATCTTCGGACGCGGAAGCTTACCACCTCGCTCGCGTTCCCAAACCCAATTACTTCAATGGAACTCTCCGTGCAGACAAAACGGCTTGTTGTCACTTCGGGAAAAACTGTGGCGTTTATACCCGCTTTGCCAAGTACAGCTCAAACGCACAGTTTGAACTTGCCATATTCCCCATCGTCTGCTTCCGTCCACCCTATCTTACAAGACCGCTTTGTGACGGGAAATCTTGGGGATGAATGGGTTCGTGTACATGGCATGGATGGCGAGGAGAGAGAGGTTTTGAAAGGTCACCATGGTCCTGTACATTGTGTTGAGTTCAGTCCGGATGGTGAAGTGTATGCAAGTGGTAGTGGTGCGTGCCTTGCATTGACGCGTTGTACAACCTTATCTCATAACGACCCCTTCATGACATCTGGTTTTCTCAGAGGATGGTGAGCGCGACATTAATTTCCAGTTCATAAACACCTAACGCATTGATGACACAGGTACCATCCGCCTTTGGCAAACAACACCTGGGAAGAGTTATGGCCTGTGGCAAGGGCATACCAACGGTGGTTAGAAGTTCCGAAACGCACAAACTACTATCTCATAAAGTCACCCAATACACATACGCACTGTTTCTACTCGGTGGGTTCGTTGATCGAGCAAGGAGGGGAATATCATGTAATGTCTGAAAGACACCCAATATCACAGTATCTTACGTTCTCTCACGACCTCGTTTGATTCTACATGGAAATGAGTCCAACGCGTCTTGATCGGTGTTTCTCCGTAGCACTTGTAGACCCTTTGTCAACGGGGGACTCCAAATGAAGTTTCAGGTCCTTGAACCAATTCCGTAACGGAGAATAACATGGTCTGTCAATGGACTATAGGTGTAATAACGACTAATTGAGCCAGAGCGAAGTAGGAGTCAGAATGTCAGATAGCTTGATGTTATATTCTCAATGACGATTCGCCAACACAGATTACTCAGTTCTCGCTCAAATGCAACGACCCTCACCGCCTCTCCGTTCAGGTTTCTAGGGAGTGTGGTGAGCACTTGAAACCACCTCGGAACCCACGGTTCGTCGTCCTTAATGTCCTCTTGGCGTACTAGAACATACATCGCCGGCGCTCATCAAAGCACTCACGATCTCCACTTGACAGGTCAGTCAGGGAAAATACAACTTAGGAGGCATAGTGCGGTGACGGTGTGAGATAGCCCATTTGCAAAGGTTCTGTCAACCAGCATAATCAAATGTTATCGAGGCTGTCAGCTCTGGTCTGGTGGCCAGCCCGTTCTATGAGGCAAGCTTTCGATAAACGGTCAGCTCATGGTCATTCAATCTAAGTAGGGATCAGACATCTGCACCTGCCATCAACACGACCGATGGTGTATGCTTCCCCTCCTCCCCTCCTTCAGGCCTATTCTTTGGACGCTGATATCGTCGTTGCTTCGTAAAACTCATACTGGACTGATCGCGCTTTGAACGCTGGAGCGCCCGCATCTGTCGGGAAATCCCAGATTTAACCCGTCATGACATGTGTATGCTCTCGCCGCCGGTTCTTTTACGAGTTTTACGATGTTGTGAGGATCATGATAATTACTGTTCAAGGCCTCGAGATTTGCAAATGGTAGTGGACACCTTTTCTATGATCTCTGAGCAAGCTGAAGGTAAGTACGTATGTGTCTAGAATAACCTAACTTACTGGTGGATCCACTTGAATTTGCCCCAGTGAAGGCGCATCGGACCTGCGTATCACCGTGACCACGAGTCAAGCTTCTGACCCGCTCAGGCTGTCCATGCCGGCGTGCGGCCTATTGTCTAGAATTCTTGCACGTAAACTCCAAGCGTCAGCCTCCTTCGTTCATGGCGAGTATGCTCAGCAGACCATTTTACCGTAACCCATACCCGAGTAATTACGGCGACGCAGGCAATGCGGTCCTTCTCGCTCATGTGGCCATGAGAACTGCAGACCCCATGATCAACACACACCCATCAACAGCGGGCACCTTATAACTCGGCGAGCATCTCGAAAGTGCTGTCAGCACCCATCATCCCCCGTCTCGCAAACGCGTGTTCTACCTCGATATTAACGAATGTCTCCGATGATAACTCTCGTGCGCCCAGCTGCAAGGGGTGGAGTCAAGGCTGCGCTCCAAGCTGCGGGGAAACCCAGATCGCAGATGGGCTCGATCATAAATGTGCGATCCTTCATGAGAAGCCAGGCCCTACTCAACGACAGCTCGAGACCTAGACAGTCTTTCTCTCCCATCGGTCCCCTTGGCATTGAAGCCGCTCTCGAGGCTGCCTCCAACCCCACGTTCACACCTCGACCCAATATTTTTGACGAGTTCGCTTTAAAAGACCGAGTAGCCCTCGTCAGTGGTGCCAACCGAGGCATTGGCCTTGAGATGGCGATTGCGCTCGCTGAGGCTGGCGCTCGGGCAGTGTACTGCCTAGACATGCCTTCCCAACCCGGAGAAGAGTGGGTTACATCGCGCGATTTCGTCAAGAGGCTCGGAAACGGATCGCGCTTGGAGTACATCAGTGCCGATGTACGCAATCAGAAAGAAATGTGGCAAATAGGGCAGGACATCGGAGACAGGGAAGGCAGGATGGATGTGTGTGTTGCAAATGCAGGCATTCACAGGAATCACATTGATTGTCTTGAGTACCCTGAGGAAGAATTCAATGAGGTCAGTCATCTCGGGGTTACAGGTGTCCTGCATTAATGAGCATTTCCAAGGTCATGGAAGTCAACACGAATGGTGTGTTATTTACAGCGCAAGCTGGAGGCAGGCAGATGGCTCGCTTCGGTACGCCAGGGAGCATCGTTTTGATCGCTTCTATGAGTGGAAGCGTCACGAACAAGGTAGGTTCAGAGAATCAGAGAATTATTGTCATCGCTCGTGGACTCAATTGAGCCGACAGGATCATGCATGGGTATCATACAACACCAGCAAATCCGCCGTGTTGCAGATGGCGAGAAGCATGGCGTGTGAGCTCGGTGCAAGGAAGATCCGAGTCAATTCGATCTCACCTGGTTATATCACGACGAGGTAGATGCGTGTTGCCTGGGTCAATGCACGAAAAGCTGAAGGAATTCCAGGATGACCAACAGGAGCATTGACGCGAACCCTCATCTTTTAGATAAATGGTCCGCGATGAAGCCTTTGGGAAGATTGGGTAGACCTGACGAACTGCGAGGGGTGGTGACATGGCTTGCATCTGATGCATCAAGCTTCTGTACAGGTAGCGAGTGAGTGTCGACTTTCATGCTTTCACCTCACCTTCTCGTCTCACTCCGTTGTGCCATAGCATCATTGTCGACGGAGGGTATACCGCTTGGTAGAGTCACGGTTTCGAATCTACGATGCCGAATTTCAGTATATTCGTTGTCTGGGATATTGGGGGAACTTGGGACAGAATTTTAGCTGGGAATAAGCTTGGAACTTCGGGTATTTTACCTGTATCAACACTGTAGATCTATTAGACATAGTGCTTGAAAATGACATCGTTACTGTAAAGGCACTGTGGCCGGTAACAAGTGACTACCACGACGGTCTGGTCATCAGCGGAAATGGCCTCAAGCCTGGGAAGACGCCTGAACCGCAACGTTGAGCCCACCAACGTCTTGGTGACTTCCGTTAGGGCATGGTGTTGCTAGTGAATCTTGAGCACTTTTCTGTATGATATATTGCTTCTGGATCCTTCGGGTAGAAGGTCGAACTGTCATGCATTCATGCACGGACATCGCTGGCGCCTCACGTATATGATCCACGCTGCACATGCTACCTCGACTTCTATGAAGTGGTGGACACCAGGCCTGGGACCGCGAGCTTACACAACGGGCCGCCTCACACCACTGGAGCAGGCGCAGTTTGAGTGTCACGATACAGTTCCTGGTCCAATATTAGTGCTTGTTATCCCTTGAGCATCGATTTCATTCCCCATCCTCCTTGGAAGCCACCGTTCTTGGGTCACCGGCTCCTGGGCGTAACCAAGAAGCACGGGAAGCCCACCACCTGATCATCAGCACTCCGGAATGGCCACATTGTAAAGAGGATAAGTAGGGTGCGTGTCCTCACTGACCCTTCTTCAAATCCCAGCAGTTGACCTGGAACTATTCTTTTCAGAAATGTTGTCTCGCATCTTGCCCCAAATCCAGCGACTCTCATGCACGTCTGGAGGTCTGTCATACTCACTCATGGTTCGTCAAGCGAAGCCAGCGGTTCGGTCCTTCTCAACAACGAGACTGACACTGGCGGGAAGCAGCCCCAGGAAATCGTACCCGAATGCACCCCTTGGCGTTGAAGCTGCTCTCGAAGCTACATCCAACCTCGATTCTACACCTCGAGCCAAAATATTCGACGAGTTTTCACTCACAGATCGTGTGGCCGTCGTTACCGGTGCAAACCGTGGCCTAGGCCTTGAAATGGCTGTGGCGCTTGCTGAAGCAGGCTCTCGTGCAGTCTATTGCTTCGACCTTCCTCAGCAACCAGGAGACGAATGGGTAGCTTCCCGAGAATTTGTGGGCAGGCTTGGGTCGAGGCTCGAATATGTCAGTGCGGACGTTCGCGACCAAAAGGGTCTGTGGAAGCTGGTCGAAGGTATCGCAAACGAGGAAGGTAGAATGGATGTTTGTGTGGCGAATGCGGGGGTTCTGAAATCCCACATCGATTGCCTCGAATATCCCGAGGAGGAATTCAAAGAAGTAGGTTAACGAATACTGGTGGTGGCCGGCAAGATCTCTGAAGGGTGCGTTTGCAGGTCATGGACATCAACACGAATGGTGTACTATATACTGCCCAAGCTGCAGGCAGACAAATGTCGCGTTTCGGCACGCCCGGTAGCATCATCCTGGTCGCGTCCATGAGTGGCAGCATCACCAATCGAGTAAGCATGATCCCCCGCGTTATTGCTTGTACTTACTGTTCTTCAATACAGGACCACTCTTGGGTCTCCTATAATACCAGCAAGTCTGCCGTCCTTCAAATGGCCCGTAGCATGGCTTGTGAATTAGGTCCAAGAGGGATCCGTGTCAATTCGCTCTCTCCGGGCTACATCTATACCCAGTACGTAGGCGACTCAGTGACCACAATCCCATTACTGATGCGACTCGAAGGCTAACTGCCGCTTTCCTTGACAAAAACGAGGGCCTCTTAGAAAAATGGTCGGCACTGAAACCTCTGGGCAGGATCGGGAGACCAAATGAACTCCGAGGGGTGATCACATGGCTTGCGTCGGACGCGTCCAGCTTTTGCACTGGCAGCGAGTACGTACTGCCCGATGTCTTTTATCGAGTTTCTGACAGACTGTATTCTGCCTACGCAGCATCATTGTTGATGGCGGCTACACCGCGTGGTGAACTGAAAGGGGCGATAATGAGCCATCGCGTGTTGTGACATTGTAGGATACGTAGTGTCTGCGAGGTGTTATTTCCAGTTTGCCATACGTTCCGGCTCATATTTCTCGCTACATATTTTCTCACAGGACCCTTCGCTCATTCCTGTCCGTCTTGGAAACGTCGACCACGACCTGACACCTGCACCTCTTGGCAAAAGACTTCTTTGGGTATTGCGGGTTTCGTAATTCCTCCGATGCTTGTGGACTCAGAAGTGAACCATAATATGAACCCCTGCACCCGACAAACCCAAGCGGAAATGGACGACCCGGGACACCAAACCACTACTTTCGCGCTTCGGACGCCTACCAGCGCCAGTTTCGAGGTTCAGCGCCAGCAGTGTTGAAGGGTGTCCCTCCCTCGCTATCAGCTTCTGAAGCACGTTCGGAAAACCTGGCAACCAATTCCGAGGTTTTATTGTGTTTGGTATTCTTTAATGTCAGTCATCGGGGGCCTATATGCGCATTGACGACACGGTCCTATTTCTCATGGGTCATTTATTCTGGCCTTGTCACTTTGTAGCTAAGCCCCTGACTAGGCTCGGAACTTTGGGCGAAGTTCGCCACCGCACCGTTTTAGGAAATGGGGATCGGTGGGGCGGGGCGCCTCCGCTCGAGTTGCGTCACTTGCGTTCATTTCGCTCCAACCTGCGTCAAATCTAAATTTTATGTGGGGCCTGCTATCGAGAGGAATGTTAGTTAAAGTTCACTGCTTTGTCTCTCCGACCTTATTCCCATATCATCCACGACATTATCGAACATGAGTATCCCTCGAGACTTGGCTGCTGCCGGGCCCGTGCAAACATCTCAGCCAACAACCACCTACCATTCTTCAAAGATTCCTGTATCTATTTCGACACCAAAGATTGCTCACTCGGCTGCTGCTGGCGCTCACTACTCAGGGGCTCCGGTTATGCAGGAAGCTCATCGACGTTCAACTTCTTCAGGGGAAGCCTCGCGAACTTCACCAGAAGACGAAAAAGTCAGCAGGGAGAGGATCATGAATGATCTTGAGGAGTTATATAGTTGCAGGCCGACAAAGAAGATATTTGAGAGGACGTGGCGCCCTGATGCTGTCTTCGAGGTGCGTCCTCTCCATCCGTTCTTTGAGAACTGCACTCACTTACTTCGTACCAGGACCCTTTGGTGAAAGCTGAATGTCAGAGTGAATATGAACCTCAGGTAGAGCATGTTTCATCACCCTCGTATGGCAAGATTTTGATCGATGCACACAGTGGTTTGCAATGGCAAGTCTCGTTACCGATCGAAAATGGCGCACTCCTCATCGCTTTCAAAGCCAAAAATATTTTCCAAATCCGAGAGGATCTCGAGTCGGGTGATGCTATCAACTCGGTCGCCCAACCGCCTTATATTTTCCCAGACCCAGGAATACACTCTGCGCTTCGTAGGAAGGAAACAGGTATGTCAGCACTCTTGGAATGCACCGATGACTTGTGCTTATGCTGATATGACAGAGGATTGATTCCATCATTGTCGTGGATCTTGACGAGACGGACAAGATCGTTCGAATGGTGGAAAAGTGGAATGGTGACGATCTACCGACACGGTACGGAGCATATTTCCTTCGACGTGCCAACGCGCGGATTACCCCGTGGCTTGTCAAGGTTCCGAAGAACTAAGGGATCAGGGCCAGTTCTAGTGACGCGAAAGGATCTTCTATCAGATCGATACTTGTATCATTAAGACACTTTTCCGATTTTCGTCCGCTATCGTTGCGTCACTACTTCGCTATGCATGAATGACAGCTTTCTATCACCGTTCATTGGCATGCTTTCTTATGAGTGACGAGGTCGCCGTCACAGTAATTCGGCAATTCTCCATTCTGACCACCCTTGGTAAAAGGACTCCCAAATCGTACATCTTATTGCTCATGTGCCAACCAGCTTTAGGAAAGTCCCTGTGTTCTCCACCCGCCTAGGTTCGCCTGGTCTGGTCAGCAGATCACGGCTTCCTACAAGTGTGGGGACTACGGAACGTGGACTCCCGTTGCAATATAAGTTCCACAATGCAGTCATGCGAATAGGAGTTATCTAGCTCGCCCTTTGGTAATACCTGTCCACGTTATATATTCTTGTTCTCCACCCCAGCATCCTCTAACAATGGCAACGTAAGTCTTATTTTCTTTCTATTCAGCAGATAACGTTCATCGCGCGTGGTGGCACCGAGTGCTGATGACTGCGGATATGCATATCTAGGAAGCAATCCTCGTCCCCTATCGGCCCCCTCGGTATCGAGGCTGCCCTCGAGGCGAAGGCCAACCCCTCAATCACACCCCGGCCAAAGATCTTCGATGAATTCGCTCTCACCGACCGCGTAGGGCTCATCTCAGGCGGCAACAGAGGCCTCGGTCTTGAGATGGCGATCGCGCTCGCTGAGGCGGGCGCACGTGCCGTGTACTGCTTCGATCTTCCCACTGAGCCCTCCGACGAGTTCAAAGCTTCGAAGGAGTACGTTAGCAAGCTAGGAAACAACTCAAGGCTCGAATATTTCAGTGCGGATGTGAAGAATCAGGAGGCGCTGTGGAAGAAGACGGAAGAGATTGGCGATAAGGAGCAGAGATTCGATTTCTGCGTTGCGGCTGCTGGTATCCTGAAGGAGCACACAGATTGCTTGGAATATCCTGCGCAGCAGTTCCGAGATGTAAGTAACGAACTGCGCCGGGGGAGATAGGAGGGCTGATCGGGATGCCTGCTAAAAACAGGTCCTGGAGGTGAACACCACTGGCGTGCTGTTCACGGCCCAGGCTGCTGGTCGCCAGATGAGGCGCTTCGGCAACGGAGGTAGTATCGTTCTGATTGCCTCGATGTCCGGAAGCATCACGAATAGGGTAAGAAGACCTTCGGTCCTACCTGGGCGCAGTTGGCGAACTGTGGGCGCTGACCACGCCTCCAGGATCATGCTTGGGTGTCCTACAACTCCTCCAAGTCCGCAGTCTTGCAAATGGCGCGCAGCATGGCATGCGAACTTGGTGGGGAGAAGATCCGCGTCAATTCGCTGTCTCCCGGACACATCTACACCCAGTGCGTATCGTTTATTATTTGGCATCGGTGAGCTCAAGGTGACACAACGGACGAATGTGCAGGATGACCGCCGCGTATCTTGACAAGCAGCCTCATCTGTTCGACAAGTGGTCAGGCATGAACCCGCTGGGACGTCTCGGGCGACCTGACGAACTGCGTGGTGTCGTGGCTTGGCTCGCATCGGATGCCTCGAGTTTCTGCACCGGAAGCGAGTAAGTAGAACGTGCACGCCCGGTCATTTTCAAGTCAGGCACTGACATTGACTTGATATCTACAGTATCATCGTCAGCGGTGGCCACCACTCGTGGTAAGGAAGCGCTGCAAAGGAAGAGCATGTAGGATCTTGGAACTCTGGTTGTATATTTGGTTGTATACTCGGTATGTGGGAGCCACGAATGCGTATCATTTTTAAAAGGGGCCTTGTTGCATTGCGCGCGTATGAGGGCCATTCTAATTGGTACAGGGTGCTTAGTGCGTGTAGTAAGCAACCAAAACATGGGAAGCAAAGGAACAAGGTCGAGAACGTACTTTATTGAATCCAGCTACCTGCCTAGCCCTTTCAATCGCTGAACCAGTTCAGTGTAAAACCTGCAGCCTCATGTGAAGCCTTGCCCTCGCGGTTAGTCACGCACCGCCTCCAATACCAGTGCCATCTGACAGCTCTATCTCTCCTAGGTTCTCTCACAATCGTCTTCTTTACCATTGGGATCTATCTCGGGCCCGAAATAGCATATCTGCACGATCTCGTGAATATATTGGTCTCTCACCAGGACTCTTTGGGGGCTCGTCCAATCACGGGGGCATCTCATATCTCTGTTCGCACCGGCGTGCCAGAACACGCTTGGATATCCATGCGATGTGGCACTGCTAAGAAGGCTGAACCTCACTTCAAGGCTTTTGCTGGACTTGCATGGGCTAGACCTGTCGGAACCGCATGTTAGCCAATGAGGGATACTTTGGGATGGAACTTTCTGTTCCGTCTCGGCGTGTGGGACTTCTTCTCAAATGCAACCTTGTTTCATGCATATGAAGAACATGCTCACCTCTAAGCACTCATTGGGCGAGGAAAATCTTACATCCGCAGCCCGGTGATCATATCTGATACGAAGTGGACCCATACATGGCATGCATCAAAGTTCGGCGTCCAGTGGCGGAAGATCGCATGATCAAAATGTGCTAACTATGGTCGTGTTTTGGAAAAGGTGTGACGATACGAGCCAAACAGAAAGCCCTAATTGATTCTGGCACCACAGGGCACCACTTCGCTGCTCAAGGAGTGCGGACGCAAGGAAGATCATGGGAAGTACTGAAACATTGACTCTCGGGTTAGCCCCCAAAAAATAACAAAGGTTGGGGTAGTATTAGGGGATGGGAGGGACATCTTTATCGCGTAAGAGAGTGTGCTCGGCAGTACAGGGACTGTACAACAGAGATACAAAATGTGGTTCCAAACAAGACGTCCTAGGGTTTTCGCGAGGAAAACAAGGCATCATCATAGCCGCGTGACAAGCGAGCGCAACGTTGAGACGCCGACGTTCCACCAAATGGTGGCAACCTTGCCGTGTCATTTGGCGGGAGACAGGTCGGATACAAGATGGAGAGATGAGTGGCATTCGACTGAGCAGAATTAACCCAGTAAGACGGGCATATTAATGGCGCCCGAATGACACATCAAGGATCTCATAATCAACTTGACCACCGAGGTCAGTGAGTGTGTCGCGCGAAGCCTTACCGCAGCAGGGTACGCGAAGCACAGGGATGCTCCGCAGCTGAGTTCACCGTCTAGAACGACGAACAGGGTGCCGTGCTCAACATGGTCAACGTGAACGTCGTGGGCGGGCTGTGGTGTGTGACAAGAAAAGGTTGCGAAGATGCTGCGAGTGTGACAAGGTGTGACGTGTTTGTGACAAACTCCTGTTTTGGGGCGATCTCGATCGGCGCAGCAAGTGACTGCGGATTCTCGAAATGCGCAGTGCTGAACGGGGAAAAGCAGACAAGGAGCTCACGCAGCAGTCAGCACCAGCCCACCAAACTACGAGGTTCTAATTTCTCTCTAATTTTTGTCTTTCATCTAGCAGCCATTCGCAAGCCCAAGGGCTCGTTGTTAAGCGCTGCAAAAAGGTCATGGAACCTGTATTGGACCAGCCAAGGCCTCCCAGGAGGCGGGATCCCGCTCAGCCAACTGATCTGGCTGAACGAATGATCGCTTTCCAACGAAGAAACGCTGCGTAAGTCATACTACTTCATCCCAGGCTAGTCGCTCGATTTTACTGACCGCTACACAGTTCATCTCGACCGCGGGAACGCCCAGAGCGTCCACCACCGTCACCGTCTTCATCCCGCCCTGTTCCGCAACAACCTAATCCGTCCCCCGTACCCCCGCGCAGCTCCCCAGTCACTTCGTCTCCTCGCAAGGTTCAGGTTGCGCCCCAGGTCATCGTCTCTCGCCCTCAGGCGGACGCGGACCCAGATGACTTTTCCCGGCGGCTCAAGATATCAAGTCCTTCCCGTTCTCAGCATTCAAAGCAGCAGCAGCAGGCCAAGCTATTTAATCCCGATACCGACCCAATTCCTATGCGCCGAACTATGGAGCCAGAGTCCATCTCGGACGCAACCAGCAGCTCATATGTCCCTCGCAACGCACCCACGCCGTCTTCCCATCAACGTGATCAACCCGCACATCAGCGCCTGTTTGATCATCGCAAGGACGACCCCGTTCGCTTTTCCGTACTCGCCAGGCCTTCATCGAATGGCGGCAAGCCAACTCCTACATCAAAGAACTCAGGCGATTACGTTTCCGCATCGTCAACATCCTCATATGCCCACTCTATGACGTCCTCAAGTTTTACTCTCTCTTCGGGAACCACCGATAACTCTTCCGCCTCCTCGGCGTTGTTCGAGGGCAAACCTCGCGAGGATCCAGGCAACAATGCCTTCGCCGTCCAGCTGAAGAAGCTCTACCGCAACATTTCGTCCCTCGAGTCCAAGATTCTCAGCGAGGATACTGATGACAACGCCGATGAAGGTCGCATACTCCTTCACGGTCGCGGCCGTGAAGTTACTGACGAAGAACTCGAGCAACAAAAGTGGGTGAAGTTGATATCGGACCATAAACGGTAAGCCGATCTATTATCGCAATCTTTTGATGGGGCTCGTGCTGAAATGGAACTTGAACTACCAGACTCGCAGAGATGATGCACAATTTGATGGAGATCTCTCTGGCTCCGAGCGTGCCAGCGTCATTGCGTGTCATCCCGACGAAGTATAACATAATCATCCGATTGTGGACGCATGCATTTCACAAACTCCTCGAGGCACTTCGCCGCGCATCCTTTTCCTCGCCTCTCGCTCTCGAACATCTTCAAGACTTTATTTACTTCGCTTATACTTTCTATACTGGCCTTCTCGAAGAACCCAGTCTCCGAGCGTTCCGCGCAGGATGGCTCGAAGCGCTCGGGGATCTTGCTCGTTACCGCATGGCTGTCGCGGCAATGGTCACGAACAGCCAGCTCTCCGGAGCAGCCCTCACTACTGACGCTGTTTCACAAGCCGCTGCCATATCAGCGGACGACTCTCCCGATGCCAAGGAGAAGAGTAAGTCTGAGTTGAGCGCCAGATCGTCATCCGATCTACCGGAAGCTCGTATCGACGACTCGCCGACGCCTAGCGTTGGCATCATCGCGGCGCGTATGATGGACATCGAACCGGAGAAGGAACGATGGCGAGGGATTGCCAAAGAGTGGTATGCTCAAGGGCTCGCGGATACCCCCGGCACAGGCAAACTCCATCATCATCTGGGGTTACTCAGCCGCGAGGCCGAAGGCGAAGAACTCAGGGCCGTCTACCATTTTGTCAAAAGGTCTGTCCTGCACCTATTTCATAAGGAATTTGCTAATTCATCTCTATCATAGCATGACTACTCTTCACCCATTCTCGACGTCTCGCGAATCAGTTCTCCCTATATGGTCCTCGACAGCGCAGTCACGGCGCTCGCAACCCGACGCCACCGTTCCCGAGCTTTTCGTCCTCCTTCACGGCATGTTGTTCACAAATATCCAACTTGACGACTTTACCCCAACTCTTGCTCGCTTCCTCGAACGACTCGAAATAGAGGGGGCCGAAGAACGCGAATGGATTATGATGGCAACTGTGAACATTGGTGCCATTATGGAGTACGGTCGACCGGGCGGTGTTTTGCGTAAAGTCGGTGGGACAGGCGTGACGCGAGATGGGGCGCCTGCTGCCCCTATCCGCGTTGTCGCAAAGAGGAGCACTGCAGTTCGCCACGATGAGGACGGGGAGGAGAAGCGGATGGAGGTTGATGACGACGGGACGAAGCCGAGTCCGGGACAAGTGCAGATTTCCCCTGCACTTTCGGACGTTGGATTGCCGCTGGAGCTGCCTCAAACATTCAAATTCGCGATGGAACTCGCTTTTTCAATGCTCTCATTCGTTCTTCGCAACCCTTCACGCAAATCGTCGCCCTTCGCGAGGTCCACGCTCAACCCATATCTCAGTGTCTTACTCACATTCCTTGTCACTGTCAACAAACATTCTGAGACACTCGCTATCCTCGAACGCTCCATCCCCTGGGAAGACCTCACCAGATTCTTCGGCTCCATCCCCAGAAACGTCCTCAGCTCCCACGGTCTGCACATTCCGACACCTGGAGCCGAGCGGTGGGCCATGCTCACCAGCGGGTGCGTATCCCCTCTCCCCGAAGATTGGTGTATGCGCGGTATGGAATGGGTCGGTCGCAAGATCTTCGAGCGAGGTTACTGGAAGAGCGGGGAAGATCGACGCGCTGAAGTCGAAGTCCTGGATGTGGAAGAGGGCGGTCAGCTCACGGATGGGATCATCGAAGACGAGGACGATGAGGAGGAGGGTGGGAACGAGGCGAAGAACGTGACAGCGAAGCGGTGGACGCGGATCGTTCGGTGCGCAGTGAATTTGGCCGGGCTTGTCGATGGCTTCACCTGGGTGGAGGGAACGAGGGAATGGAAAGTTGAGGGCGCACTTGAGGCGAAGGTTAGGAGATGGCGGGAGGAGGATCGACATGAACGAGAGGAGGAGGAGCGTCGTCGCAGGGGAAGACGGTGGACGGACGATTCTATGGACATTGACGCGGATGAGGAAGGCGAGGAATCGTTAGACGAGAGCGAAGACGATGAGGATGACTCGGAAGACATCAAGGCATTAAAGGTAAATTCTCACGCGCATTTATCTTATTGGCAAATACTCATACGATTTGCTACAGGCACGACGGCGGTATCTGCGGTCCCTTGTAGTTTCCTCCCAGCGCTCGCCATCTCCTTTGAAGTCGCACTCGAAATCGCGCTATTCGCGTCAGCCCGCTGCATCCGGCCCTATCTTGAACATTGTACCAGGATTTACCATCCTCGTGCTCGACACGAACATCATCCTATCCTCTCTGTCGATCATCGCCTCAATCATTGAATCGCTTCGCTGGACAGTTGTCATTCCGGTTCCCGTTATAATGGAACTCGACGGACTTTCTTCAAATCCTTCCCAACTCGGCGAGGCGGCGCAGGAGGCCGTATCCTATATAACCTCTCATATCCGTTCGCATGCGACATCGCTCAAGGTTCAGACCTCGAAGGGGAATTATCTCGCGACCCTTAACGTGCGAACGGAGCAGGTCGATTTCGCCGAAGCAGATTCCTGGGATCGTTGCATGGACGATCTGATCCTCAAGGCTGCCATATGGCAAGATGAACACTGGGTCGATCGATCAGCACTTCTAAAGAGTGGCACGGCCGCACTGGACACGAGCACTGCCGTCAAGGTCGTGCTTCTCAGCCTCGACCGGAATTGTGAGCAGATCCCCTTTCATCAGTAAGGTATTGACTAATCTGTTCGTCTACTAGTGCGCCTTAAGGCTCGATCACGACAACTACCGGCAGCAGGCGAGAAAGACCTCGCTGCCATTCTCGCTTGCGGAACGTAAAGTGAACCAAAACGGTCGTCACCACGTTCTCTCATCTCGCAACTCCAGATGGAACGCCGCGGCTGGACGGTTCAATGGTGGGGTAATCGGAGGCATCGCACCGTGGTGGACGTGCGCTCAGATAGCTTCCTGGACTCTGCATGCGATGACACGCCAAGATGACAGTGTTGTGGTTGGCGTTGTGCACTGCGAAGCGCTTTTGCTTTTTTTATCATCATCATTCTTGCATCATACCCTCACTCTCATTGCATACCAAACTCTCGCGATCATTTTTTTTGTATTCCTCCCTGTGATATTGTGTGTAGTGTCGATGAAATAAAATATTATACGCACATTGCTCGCTGTTAGTCTTCTGTCCAATATCAGTGGGTTTGGTACTGAGAAGGATCTCGTCTTCTCTGGAGCTGTAGATTTCGAAGATACAGGGCAAATTCGAACTCCTCTGCTTGTCTGGCCGCCATCTGTCTCTATCCGCAAACAGGTATCTATAGTACATGTCCTTTTAAAGTCTTCCACTTGACCTATCTATTCACTCGTAGATCATGGCTGCCTGGGAGAGCTTGTACTGGAGAGTACCCTCGGGGAACCAGCTGAACGGCAAACTTAGTCGGTGCATAGATAACAAGTATCAGCACTTACAGAGCGATCTCCTTCTCTGCGTTCTCGACGGAGTCGGAGCCGTGGCAGATGTTACGGCCAACGGCGAGGGCGTAGTCACCACGGATTGTCCCTGAAGTGCCCTCAGTCCATGTTCGTAGAGAAGACCATCGAAAGTACACTTACCGGGTTGGGAAGCAAGGGGGTTAGTAGCACCAAGCATGACGCGGCCGGTCTTAACGGCGTCAAGACCCTCGAAGGCCATGCAGAAAACGGGTCCGCTCTGCATGTAGTTGATCAAACCGGGGAAGAAAGGCTTCTCCTTGAGATCGGCGTAGTCTGTATGGGTGGTAGTGTCGTGGTTAGTGGATGATCAGATAGAAAATCAATAAATGCGCGTACGCTTCTCAAGGTGCTCCTTCGATGGCAACGCGAGCTTAGAAGCCACGAGCTTGAAGCCACGCTTCTCGAATCGAGCGAGGATCTCGCCGACGAGTCCACGGTCAACACCGTCGGGCTGTGCGTCGCGTCCGCCAGTCAACATCGGCAATACAGAGTGTGCAAAATCAGAAAATGCCCACCTTGACCATGATGTAGGTGCGCTCAGAGACGTTAGGCATTTTGTCTGATTGTGATCTTGGGAGTTCAGATGAAAGAAAGATGGAGGTCGATCCTTTCTGCACCTGATTCTAGATATAGTTTTTCGTATATTTGCTAGTTGATCTTATCTAAATCTTATCTTGCAGTAATAATCCCGAAAATAATTCACAGGCGGAGTGTAAACAGAAGCAAACAAGCTTTCCGAGTGCCTCCGTTTCTGAAATTGCGATTCTTTGGAAAGGTAAAGTAAACTCGACTTGGACGCCATGAACGCGCTCGGACCATCCCTCGCGCCCTACATTCGTTCTTCGCGGTCTCTCAAGGGACTGGTAACCCCAGTAGCTCACTGGTATGCCGACCTCATGGGCTACCGTAAAATGGGTCTCAAGTATGATGACCTTCGTACGTGCTTCTTTTTCTGGTTCGGCGTACATTTTCGTGCTCAATTGCCATCAAATAGAGTTGGAGGAATTGCCTGAAGTTCAACGGGCAAGTTGCACTTTGGATGCGTATTGAAGGTTTTCTTACCAGAGTTTACAAACAGGCCATTGGACGTCTAACGCCGCGAGAGGCATATGACCGCGCATACCGCATGAAGGTCTCTATACACTTGGATCTTCTCCACAAGCCTTTGCCAAAGGAGCAGTGGATGGCTCCTAAAGACGTAGGAACTCGGTTGTATTGTATTGGTTCTATGCCTAACACTTGGACATCCAGGATGTCCGCTACCTCAAGCCTCACATCGAGGCTGTCCTCAAGGAAGAGGAGGAGAGAACCGCATGGGACAACATGACCGTTCAGCGCAAATAGACTTGCTCTTATTCGATGTAGACCGCGTACCGCGACTATCCATATTCATGCGTAATGCACCTTGCGCTTCATATTCGCCTTAGCTGTGTCCAAAAAAACCGACTCTCAATTGTCTATGAATGATTACACGGATGCTACACTGCGTTCTCGACTCTATCCTGGCGACCTATGAATCGGCCAAAGGCGACTTTTGATTATGTTTCGTAAGTTTAAAGGGCCTTGACCAAGGGAGAGATGACTTCGCCACCCTTCTGCTTGTAGAAGGCGATGATCTTCTTGCTGACAGCCGCGATGTCTGAGACAGGAAGTTAGCACAAGGGACAAGCTGAAAGGAAGTATATACTAACTGGTGCCAGTAATGCCGAACTTCTCATACACCTTCTGGTAAGGACCAGATGCTCCCCATGCGGGCAGACCATATTGCTGCGAAGGCGAGAAGGTCAGTATGAACTCGCAACAATCATCAGTTCAGCTCACCTCGTGACTGTACTTCTGCCAGCCAGTAGTCGACAGTGCCTCCAGGGACAGGATAGGAGCTCCACTCCTCAAGACGCTCAGTTTGTACTGCGCGTCCTGCCTGTCGAACACAGACCAGCATGGCAAGCTGACAATGCGGACTTTGATGCCCTCGGCCTTGAGCTTGCTCGCTGCCTCGAGGGCGATGGAAACTTCACTACCGCTGCTGACGATTGTCAAGTCCTCGCCTTCGACATCGTACACAACGTATCCACCGCGCGCAGCACGCTCGATCGTGGAGCCCTCGAGGTTAGGAAGGTTCTGTCGGGAGAGCGAAAGGACGGAGGGAGTCTCTTTGCTCTGGAGCGCGACCAAGTAGGATGCCGAGGTTTCATTTCCATCGGCGGGGCGCCAGAAGTCGAGGTTGGGGATGGCCCGGAGGTGGACAGCAGTTTCGACGGGCTGGTGAGTAGGACCGTCTTCACCGAGACCGATGGAGTCGTGCGTGGCTAGAAGAGCCGGGTCGGTGAGCAAAAATCTGATAGGGGTCCGATATATCGCTTATGTCACTTACCGACCCAGATGACTTGGTGCTTGCTGAGAGCTGACAACCTGACAGCGCCAGCAGCATACGACACGAAATTCTACGCGAGGATGAGAAATAGAAAGTACATTGGCGAGACTGTACTCACTAAGAAAGTCGCGACGAAGGGCACGATACCGCCATACGCCGACAAACCGTTGGCAATGGCACCCATACCGTGCTCACGAACACCATATCGGATGTACGTTCCAGCATAGGTGCCGAGGCCAGTGCTGGGAGGCTGGAAGTCGACGGTGCCTTTGACCTTGGTCAAGTTACTACCGGTCAAATCTGCAGATCCTCCCACAAGGTCGGGGATAGCGGGTGTGATCGCAGTCAGCACGATCTCGGAGAGCTTTCGGGATGCCTGAGCGGCATCGGTCGGCTTGTAAACCGGGAGGGTCTTCTCCCATCCATCGGGGAGCAGACCGGAGATCCGGCGCGTGAGCTCCGCGTGCTCTTTGGGGAAGGCCTTTCCGTATGCTGCGAGGGTGTTTGTCCATGCCGACTCGAGCCGGGCGCCGCGAAGGGCAGCCGCTTGATATGTGTCGTAGGTCTCCTTGGGAACGTAGAAGGTCTGGTCGGGCGGGAAACCGAATTTGCTCTTCAGGGATTGGATATCGTCGGCCTTGAGGGCTGAGAAGAACGGGATGTGAGGAGGGGATAGGATGAGAAGATTGAGGGGTTACGCACGAGAACCGTGGACACCGTGGGTACCCTGCTGCTTGGAACCATAACCAATGGTGGTTCGGAGCCGAATGATGGTTGGCTTGGATTTCTCAAGACGAGCAGCTGCGATCGCGTCGTAGATTCCTGCAAGATCACTGCGGGGGCATATTGGAGGAGGCGCTTGCAACAAAAGCTTAATCCTTTACCTGTCACCGTCGTCGACGTGAAGAACCTGCCAGCCATACGACAAGAATCGTTGCTCGACGTTCTCGGTAAATGCGACGGCAGTGTCACCATCGATAGAAATATCTTTGTGAAGGGAAATTCATACGTTGCACCGAGCGGTGGCAAGGCAATACTCACGGTTATCATCGTAAACCTGGGACCGAATGTGAGTACCACGAGGACGTCTCACGAACGTGAGATGTACGCACAACAATCAGGTTGCCCAGCTGCAAATGACCGGCAAGAGATGCGGCCTCGCTAGCAACACCCTCCATGAGACAACCGTCACCGGTGAAGACTATCCAAAGTTTGTCATAGATGACCCCTCATGTGCGAAGAATTCTTACCATAGGTGTAGTTGTTGATGAGATCGTAGTTGTCACGGTTGTATAGAGCACCGAGATGTGCCTGTGCCATAGCAAGGCCGACACCGTTGGCGAAACCTTGGCCGAGGGGGCCAGTGGTGACCTCGATACCTAAGGTGACGTTGAGTAGGCGTCAGACAGGGGCTGATTTCAATCCAGCATACCATCAGTGTGATGTGCCTCTGGGTGACCAGGAGTCAACGAGTCGAGCTGCCTAAATGCCTTGAGGTCGTCCATGGACAACTTGTAGCCAAGAAGGTGCAACAAGATGTACTGGAGCGCGCATCTACGGTTTGACGATTGATCAAGCTCCTGCAGACATCGAGCCGCGTTAGGAGTCTACTCACGCGTGTCTACATTACGAGTAAGACCACGGACACTATAAGAGAAAAGAGTTGCTTTACCCGTTGGAAAGAACAAATCGGTCGCGGTTGAACCACTTAGAGCTTTTGGGGTTCGCGTTGAAGAACCTAGGGGGCACTGGTAAGGAGAAGTGTCAAGATCGCATGTTGGGCATCCTCCTACCTTGTGAAAAGGACGTGGGCTACTGGAGCCATTCCCATTGGTGCACCTTGAAAACGGACATCGTTATCGGTACGTGAAAGGCATAGGAGATCAGGAGATGCTCACCAGGATGCCCCGAGTTGGCCTTGCCGACTACATCAGCAGCGAGGGTACGGATTGTAGCGATGCTCGAGGCATCTGTTGGTTCTGGGGTGAACTTGGACATTACTGGTAGTAGTAGAAGAGAAAGAAAGAGATATGTTTATTGACTTGGGGGACTGATTGTTTTTGTAGACGGACTAGATTAGTGACCGGCATTATCCCGCTAACTGCTCATGGAATCCCTTCTCACGCAGTTCTCACGGTGACCATCACTGACTTTCGGGATAAATCATTTCGGCCAACGGTACTCAACGGAACATACAAAAGTTGCACGCAAGTCAACTTTTTGGTTCTCATCTTGGTCTGTGCGTGGTCGAGGCATACAGCGTTTGTCTGGCTGTTCGATACCGGGTGCCATTTCGTGGTCGAGAAGTGCAAATTGTTTCATGAATCCTTTCCCAGATGCATCCGCAGTTGTCCGATAAACGAATTGGTCCGTATGCGGGCTCCGTTCCATGACATTTTAAGCTAACCTTCCGCGTCAGTCTGCAGAGAATTCATTCAAGCCCTTGATGCTTGTCATACAAGCAACTGGAAACGTCTGACCGGTGGCTGCAATTCACAAAAGGCGGCCCTCAACAAGTGTCTACGGAAAGAGGTTAGCCCGAAGGAAATTGCGCCATTCAACGCCACTTTTGACTTCACCTTTTATTTTCATATAGCGCGTCGAGCGGTCAACTCGTAATCGTGCCGAGGCCAAAGAGCAACGCCTGAAGACCGAAGAGGCATGGAAAGATCTTCATAAAGACGATTAGGTCGTCTTCCCCTGAGGTCCCCTGCATTACGCGAGGAACTTATGCTAGAACTTTCATTAGAATCGTTGTTGACAATCTGCAGCACGGTAACGAAGTCCAGCATAGTGCTCTGCCATTTGCTGTCTAGGTCTGGCGCAAGTTTATGTCTGCGGTCCGACTTTTGCCGGAACGTAAAGCTTGGTCACCACGGTTAGTACTTCAGGAACCGAGCCCTATGACTCGTATGGCGCCATAGATCTTGAGGCCGTTATACGACAATGTCACCCAGCAGTTGCACAAACTTCTACCTTGAACAATATTTCCAAAACTCTTAAACGATGAGCATCGCAGTGACAAGTGCTCTAGAACAACGACCGATTGAGTTGACACCTCTGCCTGGGCCGTCTTCTTCAACACCACCTCCCAGCGAGCAAGAGCTACCTGCCGCACCCGTCGACGATATTCCAGATGGTGGGTACGGCTGGGTTGTTGTCTCGGCTTGCAGTCTGATCACGTAGGGGAATTTTCGCCTCTTCTTACACTTGCTTAACAAAATATTATAGCGCGTTCTTCGTTGGTGGGTCGTACTCATGGGGCGTCATGCAAGCTGCACTTGCAAACGAGAAACTGGCACCTGATTCTACCCTTGCGTTTATTGGTTCCGTGGCGGTCTCGTGGGTCGCATTTGGTGCTGTCCCTAACTCTCGGGTGATTCGGTGGCTTGGAACCCGCAACGGAGCCATATTGGGATGCTGTCTACTTGGTGTGGGCCAGATTCTCAATGGTTTCAGTGCAAACAGTGTCGGTGGGTTGTTCTTCACTAATGGAATTATACTCGGACTCGGAAACAGTTTGTGTTTCTTGGTCAGTATTCTGTTTCTTGCAGAAAACCCGCCGTCTCACCTGAAGTTCACCAGGCTTGTGGAACGCTTTCTTCGCAATGGTTTAAGCGCAGGCGTGGGCTCGCCAATGGTCTGGTCTTCGCGGGAGGAGGGATAGGTGGTTGCGCTCAAAGCATTGCCATGCAGGCACTGATTAACAAAGTCGGTATCCCATGGACCTTCCGAATCATGGGGTTCGTTACGCTCCTTGTTACTGTACCCGCCGCGATGCTGTTGAAGGAACGACATGCTCGTGCCACAGCAACTGTTGACTGGTAAGTACTTGACTTCGCATCGCATTGATAAGCTATTGAACATGCAGGGCTTCAGGTCGCTATTCAAGGACCCCAAGTTTGTGCTGTTATTCCTTGGTTCGGGCATTGCCACCTTCCCTCTCCTTGTCCCTCCATTTTTCATTCCGCTCTACGCCTCGTCGCTGAACCTGTCTATAAACTTGGGATCAGTACTGCTTGCCGTGTTCAACATCTCATCCGCCGTTGGCCGTGTAGGCTTTGGCTCGTTCTGTGATGTCGTCGGTCCATTAAGCAGCCTCTCGCTGTCGCTGATCGTGAGCGCGATAAGCATGCTCGCAATATGGCCGGAATCAAATACTCTGGCTCCTTTCGTGGTGTTTGTCGTCATTAACGGCCTCGGAAATGGCGGCTTCTTTGCCACAATGCCGAGTGTCGTTGGGCACGTCTACGGCTCAAGAGTCAGTATCGCTTTCGCGATGGTAGTTACGTCGTGGTCCATTGGGTACATAATGGTGCGTGTCTTGTGGACACTGTCAGTTCTGAACAATGCTCACTACAGTCGATCCTGGTTCCTAGGGCGCACCTGTCGCGGGGTATATTCTTGAGCAATATGGGGGTAGCGATGCAGGACGAGCGGCTTACCGACCGGCTATGTACTACGCTGGCACGATGTCTCTGGGTAGCGCGACGATCGTTCTGGGTGCTAGACACTTATTCAGCAAGCAGTTTTTCGCTTTCGCGTAGGGTTTACATTCTGTTAAACCTAGCCTCCCACACATATCTTCATGCCAATGCAGATCCTTTGCAACCGTGTATATTCTTTCAGTTGAAGTTAGCGAGTTATTATGTAAACTTATTTGCTTCCTTCACCGCATGGGCTGCTGTTGTCCTGCTGATCTGCCATTAGAGTTTGTGGTATCTACTATCAAGTACTACGCCTCGGCTTACTCAATCGTATATGAGCACCTCAGGCCTCAGCGCTCAGCACTCCCGCCACAAACATCGTGCAATCATGCATCGCGCACTACGTGTCACTGACCTCTTGCTCAACATATTTTCTCAGCTTGATGACCCGGGCCCGGACTCGGAGGAAGTAAACCGTCGCCGTACCAAGCAATTTTTGCGATCGCTTGCTCGACTGGCCAGGACGTGTCGTCCCTTCTGCGATCCCGCCTTGGATCTCCTTTATAAAGAGATAGACCTAGAGAGTCTTCTTTTATGTCTTGGTAACAAATTCTTCGCGTCGTGCGCGGTATGTCTCCGAACTCTCTCCGTTTTTCGTGGTTCAGCATTTCATGATCTTTTCGATAGTCGCGTGAGCCAGCTGACGCGATCTTATACCCAAAAGATTGGGATGTTCTTTTCAAATACGCACGCCGTGTTCGGAGAATCGAACACGAGCGATTCTCCGAGTCCATCATCCAACACGCCTTCCGGACCCTTTCGTGTCCACCATCAGGCGCTCCTCTGTTCCCAAACCTTCTATCCTTGCTGTGGAGCGATGGATCTCCAGAGCGACTTCATTACGCTCACAATCTGGTTGGTCCCAACTTGAAATCCCTCACCCTCGATTTAATGATGATACTGCCCGGTCCTGCTGAATGCTCCATCATCATTTCGCTTGCCACTTTGTGTCCGTCACTCGAAATTTTCTGCTTGCGTACTCGGAAGATATGGCTCTCAAAATTGACACCACTGGCCATTGCTACCTGTGTGCAAAGCTGGAGTCGCCTTCGGAGCATTTCTTGCGAACGCATCGATCATCACGTACTTTTTCAACTCGCATGTCTACCAGCACTTCGGCACATCAGTGTCTCGTTTGCACCTTCTATGGACTTCGAAGCACTCAAATCCGACTTGTGTCCCTCACCTTTCCCGAGTCTCCGCGAGGTAGAGCTCAACTTATCATCGCTCCCTCTCACGTCAGATTTCCTCGATCTCACGTGTGCTGGGCTCTCGAAATTTCAGGTCTCGTTACCCAGTGACGTATGCACCGCCACTGAATACCGAAGATTATTCGATGTGTTGTACGCGCCTGGAACTCCTAAGGTCGTTGAGTCCATCCACATCCATCAAGCGACTCTGGATTCACAACAGTCTCCCAAAATTCCTTCTGGCCGAATCTTAACGCTGGATACACTCAGATCATTGTTAGCATTCAGTTCTTTGTCCAGCTTAACAATCGACTCTTCCGCGAGTTTTGATCTTACCGACGATGATCTCGGGGAAGTAGCTGCAACTTGGCCAAATCTGGAGGTACTTGCGCTCAACGAGACATGGGGCTGGCGCAAAGCATCGAAAATCACATTCTCTGGCCTGATCACTCTGCTTGCACGCTGTCCCAAGCTAGTCCACCTAGCTTTGACTATCGACACAGCGAAGTCGCATACTCGCTCCACGAAGCGCCCCGGTGGCGGAGTGTGTAATCAGCGGATTACCACACTGTTCTTAGGGGACTCCACGGTCGAAGATGTCACGAGTGTTGCTATAGTTCTCTCTGATATACTCCCCGAACTTTGTGAGATCAACGCCTGGCAGAGCTCGCAGATGGAGAGCTCCCATTCCCCAGCCCGTCGAAAGAAATATCTTACTCTCTGGCTACAGGTCTGGAATCTTTACCACACCTTGAGGGTGGTTAGGAGGCAGGAAAGGCTGTGGAGAGACGGTGGAGATCCGTCAGAGTGAAGAGCTCGAATTTACTGATCCTATCTGCACCTTTCGGGGCTGGGCACTCGTCGACTTCTTGTTATCAGCGATCGTGGCTTCTCGATGAATCATATAAACGTTGGTATTTCGTTCTTACACTCCCAGACCCTATGATTTGCCAGGCCTGTCAAGTAGTAAGTCGTAGCTAGTAGATTCAGAATCTGCGGTCAGCGCATTGACAAAGTAGCATGTGTATTTTAGCAGCACATCCCATGAACTTCCATACGACACGCGAGAACTCGGTTCAAACTGGACGTGTCCCTTGCGTGTCCCACAATTCGCCTTCGCTGCGAGCGGGTGGTGGTGCCATCGCGAAGCGCGTCGCGTCACCGCGTGCACGTGATGGAAATTAGAGAACCTGCTAAAATCACAAATTGCCACTTCAGCTTCAGCCTCCAAGCTTGGCAGCTAACTCTTACGACAAGCCTTTGAACTTTAAGTTGTTGAGGTTAACGAAGAGCATAACCTGGTGGAGCGAGGAAAATGCTCTTCCATCTGCCTACTCCTTTGGTATTACAGCCAATCGACGCGTCATAATCTCGAAGTTTCCTGGCCATAGACATGCACCGGGTATTTCGTTTTCCTGAGCTTTTGCAAATCATACTATCTCATCTCGATGATGGTTCAACAACTGCTCGTCACTCGCCGCCTTTTACCACAACCCTCGCGAGACTCGCGAGGACTTGTCGTTCGTTCGGTGGTCCAGCCCTGGATATGCTGTATGAAGAGGTGGACTTGTTTCACCTCCTTCAATGTCTGCCGCGGTATCTTAGAGTCTGGGAAATAGAAGATATGACTTTGGTGCGTCTACAAGCCACCTAGTCTTCCTCGGCCTGACACTTCCCAAGTTACTCAAACGCGTAGTATACCCGCAGCAACTGGACCGTCTTTGGAAATATACCTGTCGTGTTCGGAGGAACTGTGGGACGTCGGTTGGTCGGGTCCATCCGGATGTTTATCGCGTTCTTTCTTGTCTACCAACAAAAAGCCATTTGTTCCCAAATCTTCGCGATCTTCGATGGAGCGAGGACGCACCAGAGCTGCTCCCATTTGCTAGAATCTTTTTCGGACCGGTGATGACATCCCTTTCCCTCGAGCTCGGCGACATGGAAATTGGAGAAGCGGAATGCTCCATCCTCATTTTTCTTGCCTCATTGTGTCCGGATCTTCAGGACGTCAAGGTCGACGGATCTGACCCGATGTTGACGAATGCAGTGTACGTGAGTGTCGCGACCTGGGGTAATCTTCGGAGCTTCTCTTCCACAGTAGAAGCCAATACGGAGGCATTGATTACTCTTGCGTCGTATGGAGAAATGCAGACTCTGGACGTCCGAGTCGATGCAGAGGAGCTGAGTAAAGATATCGAAACATATATCAGATCCGCGACAAAGCCCTTACCACCTTTTCCAATGCTCCGCGACCTAAAAGTGACCTCTGACGTCCTCTCGGCTGTATCATCCCTCCTTGGTGCCACGCAATCCCTCTCGACTTTGCAGGTGCAGCTGGGTAACGGGAGCAGCACTCATCCAGCATCAGATTATACAGAGCTGTTCAAGGCTTTATCCGCCCGCTCGCACGGAACAGTCAAGTCTATCCAGATCCACGAAGATGACAATCCACGCATTTCCAGGTCTTCATCTTTCACGGCGGAAACTTTCAGCCCAGTTTTTGTATTTACCTCCTTATCGGCATTAACCATCGAAACGCATTCCTCGTTCGCGCTGACTGACCAGGACCTGTCAGGTTTGGCCAAGGCGTGGCCAAATCTTCACACTTTACAACTCAACAAGCGATTGGGATGGCGCCATCCTTCCAAAATCACTTTCTCTGGTCTGATTGCCTTGCTTGCATGCTGCCCCAAGCTACGCAAACTCGCCATCTCCATCGACGCCACCAAGTTGGATACCATCACCACGAAGCGCCCAGGCGGCGGCGTGTCCAATGCACTCGTCACTGAGCTATTCCTCGGTAACTCCAGGATTGCAGATGGCCAGGAGGTTGCCGTAGTTCTCTCCGACATCTTGCCCAACCTCAACAATATCACGGCTTGGCAGTGCATGGATATGTACGGACACGCAGGTTGGAGAGATCAACTCACGATATGGCAGGGCGTCATGGGACTGCACCGCACCTTGACGAAGGTCAGGAAGCAGGAGAGAAATTGGAAAGAAGGATAATGTTGTGCGTTAAGTTGGTTCGCATGGTTCACCAGATTTGTCTTGGATTCTTAGGATCATTGCCAGCAATAGTGAAGGTGATGTTTGGGACTTTGCACTTCGAAACTTCCTGCAGGCGCGTGATGGCGCGTCGCGTCGGTCACGTGCAGATGACGGAGCACTTAATGAAACCCCGAACTTTGTCCAAAGTCAACTTTGGTGTAAGTTTTGATAACAACGTCCGTTCGTAAAGTATCTTGGCTTGCTAATGCCCAACGCTAAGGCCACACACTGAAGCGCACTCTTTGAAGCGGGCTCTTAATTTGGGTAATGCTGGAATGATGTTCTCTGCCCTAGTACGTTGCATGATTTCTTTCTGAATCCCAGGTTCATTGACATGTATGTAACTGTCGAAAAACTGTGCGGCCAAAACGTACACTCTACATAATCCTACGCAATATACTTTTCCAGATTGATGACTCTCCATGCCTCTCAATTGATCTTGAGGTACTCGCGAGGACATGCATTGGATGTTCCGTACGACGAGGTGAATTTCTTTGCGTACATGTCTTCCACGTCATAGTTGAACGAAATTTCGCGGAAGCTGGGATACAGCTCTAGTACGTCTGTGAGTATTGCCCACCCTTAATTGTACTTTCTGATTGGCAATTGAGTCTTTGAACAACGTGATATGCCCTGAAGACTGGGACGATAGTCCAAGTCGGCCGCCGTCCCCGACGACTTAAGCAGGGAGACAAACGTATTGATCCGAAAGCCCACCGTGTGCTTTCTTGCTTGCCAACTAGCACCCCTGTACCCGTCTGGTCCCAAACCTTTGCTCATTACGCTGGAACAACCAGGCCCAGAACACTGCGATGTTGATTGGGCCAGACACGAAATCACTGCATTTCGATCTGGGAGGCACGAAGATAGGGCTCGCAGACCCCAGTATCTTCGCGTCCTGTGTCCTGTACTCCACGAAATCATGCTTTGGAGCCTCATCGTCAACTTAGAGGTTCATCGGGCAATTCCCACCTGCGCCAAGACCTGGAGATGACTTTGACGCATCCCTTACATATTCGGAGCCTTGTCCCTTTGCCTGCTTTGGAATGGTTAGATTGCACCGCGCTCGAGATCAGACTCATTCAATCGCAGCTCCAGGGGGGACGTTTTCCAAGCCTCCACGAGCTGAGACTCCAGTCATTTCCTCCATCAGACACTGCGATCCTCCTCGACCTCATGCATGCTCGCATCTCACCATTTTGGCTACTGACGGACGAGTGTGGCTATCCTGCTATGAATACGGAACCTGTTTAACGCTATATATGCGCACTACCTCCCAGGGCTAGTCGAATCCATTGAGATCTCCGAAGATGAATTCATTCCCGACCCCAGTCTCTTTCTGAATCACATCCTGGCGATGGAGACAAACAAACATACTACGAGCCATGGAAACTGATTTTACCGATCGCACATTGTCCCCAAATGGGGGGCCTTGCCCTTTCTATGGACTCTTGCAAAAGCCACCCCACTGGCGGCGCTGCCGGAGGCTCCAGAATCGAAACATCGCGAACGTTACCATGGTGGGTTCATAGGTTTTCCCCCAAATCGACTATTCAACGTCTTGGTTCTCCTCGATGGGAGAACAAGACGGACGCGAAGACTTAGAGTACCGTCTTCTCTTGCGAAGGCCCAACCACAAACTCAAAGTAGAAAGGCAGGCTTGGCGGTGGGAATCGCTAGGGAGGTGGGTCGGGCGGAGCAGTTTGCCTCCCTGAGCCCTTTCCATTCCCAATCTCATTCCCGAACTTTATGGTACGGCACGTACAATGCACTGCGTGGATACATGCTAACACTTCATCAGGTCTTTGTGACCGCTATTATTCTTGTTGCCTTTTTGACATATGACTCCGACCGTGGAGGCCTTGGTGCGAACGCGTTTGGGTAACAAAGGAACCTCAGAGCTTAAATGCTCGCAGGTGGTGCTTGCCATCTAGCTTGCCTCTCATCCTTTTCCAAGTCGGACGCTCAAGTAGTGTCAACCCAGTGGCCCAGGCAGAATCTTCATTTACTGAACTTGCTTCTCTCGCGTCCTTCGCCACTGCTGGCCACCAAGGCAACACTGGACTCTCGGGTTGTCGCGCATAGACACGCATAATGCACCGAGTGCTGTGGATCAAAGAAGTTGTATATAACATATGCTGGTTTCTCGGAGACCAGGCTGGGGACAAGCCGGACAACGTAACCCTTGCACGTCTTGCAAGGACGTGTCGCTTCTTCCACGATCCTGCTTTGACTCATTTGTACAATTGCACGTCGATCAGCCAACTCATTATGAGATGCCTCCCAAAAGACTTATGGATGTTGAAAGATCAGTACGTGGTGCGTCAACAAACCGACTTCTCGCAATTTCCCCATCGTTTGACTCCTGCCCTCATTAGTACTTTGTCAGAGTTCCGGATGCAAAGGACTGGGAGGTGCTTCTGAAGTACGGACGATACGTTCAAGAAATTGAATGGAGGGACCCTGCCGTCGATACGGATGTCTATCATATTCTTTCTTGCCCACCGACAGGAGCCACTTTGTTTCCGAACCTCCTCTATGCGTGGTGGGGAGACGTGCCTCAACTTGCTCGAATAGTCGTTGGGCCGAAGCTGGTCACCCTCCGACTCGACCTAGAGGCAGTACAGATCGGGCTCGCAGAATCCTCCATTCTTATCTCCCTTGCTTCATTATGTCCTGCAATCGAATACCTCGGGATCCTTTCGACCGAACCTACGTTCTACCTATCTCAGGCGATTTCCGCTTGTGTCCGCATCTGGACTCGTGTTCGAGCCATAGTGCAATGTCAATTGATTGACAACGCGCCCCTCGTACATTTCGCATTACTCCCGAATTTGGAGACCATGTACATCACATTGCCACCCAGCTGGGAGGCCTCTGTCGATCCCCAGCAACCATTCACATATTTCCCAAGCCTTCGAGAGTTATGCGTCTCTGCACCTTTGCTTACGCTCGTGTCCGCCTTGCTCGATACGATACGTGCCAGGATGCTGAAGTTAGACGTTTACCTCTCCCTGAGCGGTCATCCCACAGTGGCTTACCAAAGGTTTTTCGCCGTAGTAGGAAGGTCTTCGGAATCCTTGGCGTGCATCGCTGTTCGAGAATTAGAGAGCGACGCGCCTCACTCCCCCGATTTCCCTCGCGATTTCATCCTCACGTACAACGCATTCGAGCCTTTACTTCGATTCACCTCTCTCTCTGGCCTCACCATCGACTCTTATGTGACTTTCTCTCTCACCGACAGCGATCTCACCAACATGGCAAAAGCTTGGCCAAACCTGGTGCAACTCAGTCTCAACAAAACATGGGGTTGGCGAAAAGCTTCGGAGATCACCTTCTCTGGCTTAATCAGGCTAGTCGAGTGTTGCCCCAAGTTAGCACAGTTATGCCTGGCTATCGACACATCCGATGTGGAAGATATGGATGAAGAACGCCCAGGCGGTGGAGTGTCGAATGAGCGGGTTCGCCATTTGAACCTTGCGGACTCGGTGATCAAACCTGGATCCATAATAAACGTCGCCAGTATTATCTCCGACATTTTCCCCTGGGTTGACGAGATTTCTGCTTGGGACAGCAAAACGATGCAGAGCCGTCCCGGCGCGAAGGAGCAGGCCAACAACTGGAAAGCCGTTCACGGATTAAACCGTTGTCTGGCGCAGATTAGGAGGCAGGAAAGATCTTGGGAAGGAAAATTGGAGATGGACCATTCGGCACCCGCCTTTTGTATCTGTGATACGGTCCCCAGGATGAGGCCAGGGAGGCTTCGAAGTGTAGGGTAAGAGTGTCATCAGTTTCTATCAGTGTACCTTGCATCCGTATGTATGTACCCCAACAAAATAAACGAGTCATCTGGTATGATAGTCTCCTCAGTGAGGGTGCTAGTGGCCTTTCTAAGTATTTGACTCTGTCGGTTGACTTAGCCTGGGGCCATGCAGTGATCTTTCAAGAGTATCAACACCACCGCAAAATTGACAGCAAAAACCGTACTTACCAACACTAATCAAGTCGGGATCTGGGTTGCCCCACCAGAATGGGAAGTTGACCGCTTTACCACTCGCGCCTATAGATGTCGTGAGTAACACTACAGAGGCTGGATGATCCGCGTTACGCACCGAACACAGCAAAGTTCAAAACGAAGTAAATGATGGATGAGCCGCCGTCCAGAGCGGCTGATGTCAGGTCTGAATAGCAGGAAGATTGTGAGAAGATGCGAGACGGTATGGTTGTAGAAAAATTTACAGTTGTACTTCTTGTACCACCTCGGCTTGCGCGTCCTCACCCACCACTGGGTGGTGAGGCCAACAACCATACCAGGCCACCACATCCCTGAGCGTCGGTTAGTGTTGGCCCATTGCGGTCACAAGGCTAATAGACGTACCGTTGACGGAATAAGGAAGCCAGCCCATGTACGTGAATATTACGGGCATATGGAGGTATGACCAAATCCTCTGACTGCGAAGCGTTATAGTCGAGACAGAACTTCAAATTAAGTGAACATACTTAGGGAAGAGCTTGTGCATGAAGTAGAAGGGGAAAGGTGCTAGGAATCCGTAAAGGATACCCATGGGTATCTAATAGCAATATTCATGAGTCGATGACATCTTGTCCAAACAACGGATGGCCCACCTGGAAATAAGTCTTTCCGGGACTGTACAATTCTTGGGACAGAGCACCCCAAGTAATGGCAGCGGAGTTGACCTCTTGAGCGCCCCAGCCAGACCATAGACGTGTTCCAATAGCTAGCCAATTGCAGGCTGTTAGACTGAAGACATAGTAGAGTCCTATTAAATACGCACGAGAAATCAGATCATCACGATGTTGGCCGATGATGGTCTTATAAAGTACATAGTTGAAGACTGGCGAAAATGAGCATACTTTCAATGTTGAGAGCATGATTCTTGCTTACTAGCCCCAAGAAGGGTACCGCTCAGCTGCGCAACAAATGTTGCCCTTGGTGGGACCTTTGCATATTGGCCTAATCCCAATGAAAGATCAGACAAATACAAGTAGGCAACGGTGTATTAGGTTTACCAAGTTTCAAGTCTTGCAACATTGCGAGCGTAAGGAAAGGCGTGTTGTAGCCATAGAGCTTGGCATACATGTTTTGAATCGGCTGCTGAGGATGCACAAATGCCTGTAAATCGAATAGCGTGATGAGAACAAGAAGGATTCGCCACCACCATGTACGTACAGCAATGACTTGAATGATTCCGTCGGTTTGTATCTGGAAACCAGTAACAGCGCAAATGAAGCCAAGGATCACCGCAAAGATGAATGCTAGATGACCATTATGAGTGAACAAATTAAGCCACTTTCCGGAGTGAGCCTCACCGATTATAGTGAAGACGATTACTGACCACCACGGAAGGGTGTGGATGTCGACGTACGCCATACCAATCGCCAATGCCAGCGAGACGAGGAACACGGCAGCATACCAGGATTGTGGTACTTCCTTGTATGCTTTCATCTTCTGATAGTGAACGCTTGATGAGACGGTTCAGTCTCAAGAGCACTTCTATAACGTCGGGCACATACTCATCAAAGTCTTGGCCGCCCTTGAGGAAGGCAAAGCCTTTGAAAGCTGACCAAAGCTCCCTCCAGTGCCACAGGAATATATGTGAGAACGCAGCTCCTGTGCCTCCGTAACTCACGAGAAGTGAGACTGCGTAGGTGGTGGTCATGAAGCTGGAATTTTATCAACCATTCATGCCGAGTTTATCGAATCAATTAGCACGTACGGTGGGCCAACTTCCGCATACTTCACGGGATCGAGTTGGTTATTAGAGTTAAGAATAGCGGTCTGGTCGTAACTGGTACCGTTTCCGAAAAAGAGACTGGTAGACATGAATGGGAGGCCACGGGATCGACCTTGTAACACATCGCCGTAATAACATGACACTATGTGGGATTGCATTAGCGAAGTCCACCAGAAGGGCGATAGTATCCACGCACGCATAAGAATATAACACAAGCACATGCCGACCCATGAGGAAACCTGGGTCTGTAGAGGCCAGTATAGCGGATAGGCCTGGCTGATCAGCGTCCAGTCAAAGGCGAAGGAGAATAGACCAAGGCCCTCGTTAGATGAGCCGGCACCGAAGACGTTTCTGACAACTTCGTGTCGACCTCGGTCAGCCAAGCAGATAACAGAGAACGCCGTTAGCAGAGGGAACATCCAAGTCGGGACAATTTCCTGCGAGGGAGATCAGCTACTTAGTGCTCTATGCTCGATTGTCCGATCTTACCCAACAGAAAATTGCTGTAAAGACTACTCGTGTGGATTACTTAGCGTCTCGTAAAGCCGACTTGGTCTGAGCACTTACCTATCCAGAAATACTTCATCTTTTTGTGGTTCAGCTGGCCACCGAAATGCATCGACTGCAACAGCGAAATCGAGGGTAAAGATGCTGGGTAGAGAGCGTACGTGGGCCACACGAGTAGATTACGCAGAACTCCAGCAAATCCATATCCAATGAGCTGCTATAGATCAGCAAGTCGCTCCACCGATACAACCTGGGGCTTACTTGAGAAGCGAAAACTTGAAAGATCGCGGCTCCAGCATTAAGTTTGATATCGTAAAACAGATCCAGAGTTGCGATAATGCCAATGGCTGTTGCCGTCGTCGATGCCGTAGAGGCCATGATCGTGATGCAGGTATGTTCTTTAATGTTGAAAGGACCGGGATTAAGGTAACGCCACCACCCTTTGGTTGGTATGATATAATGCATCTTTAGGCGGGGTGTCAATGGTCGCGGTGTAACCGTAGTTTTCAGCAAGGCTTACCGCATTTCCTAGCACGTATGCTAGAATTAGCTGGAAGAGAGGTGACACGACAGCATTCTGGGGTTTCCAGTAATAGATCTCGGAGAGGACAGAACCTGTATGCGGGGTCACTGAATGGTATAATGGAGCTCATTTCCAAACGACTTACCAAAGGTCGCCAGACCAATGCCCAGCACCCAGAATCTGAAAGTAATGGCGGGTAGTTCTGGATTGTCCTCGGAGGATATGATCTATGGGCTTGGGCATTAGTCAAGTCTGGAAGTGAGGGAAGTGGATGTCAGACCAGTTGTGTGATGTCCGCCGCGTCGTGTACCACTGCGCTGTTCTCGTCAGTCGTTACACTGGAAACAGAGCTTTCGGCATCGGAACCCTTGAGATCGCTGGCAGAGAACTCGTTTTTCTGTCCATAGCTTGAATCGAGTTGAGGGGCTGCCGCAGCTTTCTCTGAGTCACTGGCCACATCGGGAGAGGTGGTCGCCTCTGTCATGATGGGGTTCGAAAAAATCTTCTCGAAGACCTACTTACGCCTTTCGATAGAGCAAAGACGAAGAGCAGGAACGAAGGACTGCGTGTCCCAGCTGGCTTCATATTTAAGATAATGCTAGTGGATTTCCCCCCGTGGTCTTGTGCCGACCGACAGTGTCGGGGCTCCTGTCCCACAAGTTGCCCAGGGCCATCAGGAACAGGCATCAATGAAGATGTCAAACGAATCGCAGAGAGTAATCAGAAGATAAGCGCCCCACATGGATCCAAATGTCACAGAACGCAATCGCAGGTTTGTTAGTACTGCTGCCCAGTGTCTCGTCAGCTGCAGGCCGGTCCGCCGAGCGGCATTTGGCGACTGAGAGAGCGGTACAGTCAAGGTGTTACCGAAACTACTAGCGAGAGATAATGATTGGATCTAGCAAACATTCTACGTTCAACGTTGACAAGAAGTAGTAGCTTGAACCGTAAAGCTGAGAGCTCGAGAACGCACGGAAGTCGAAGTATTAACAGCACGAGGAAAATCCAGCTGGCTCGCGATCGATATCCGCCGCAATGTTGACCGTAAAGTGAGTGTACGTGTCGGGTCAAGTTGCTAGTAGTCATGCATGCACACTAGCGCACTAGCAATCATCGGGAACAGAGCTACTAGGGCGCAAAGTTGACCTTTTGATAGTAAGTGCAACCGCCAGCCGATACCCTCCGAGACTTTGGGCCCTTGCCATCGTCCTGACTCCTTATCCTTCCTTATCTTTACCTGCTGACATGAGTTGTCCGTGAATGTGACATTGACAGCGACGGCTCGTTATGAATCCAAGGCAAGGGCTGCCAGTGGCAGGGATCCGCCCTGCCGGCTAGGGTCACCACTGGCGGGCGGGCGGCCCAGAGCCGCACTGCAGCTGGTGGCTTTACGGGTTGATAAACCATCCGAAACTCCGGTTGTCCGCCATGCTCTCGCTCTTCTCTGGCCGGGATGAAACTGTAGGGAGGGAAACAAGCGACCCAGTCGATACCGTGACCTCGATATCACGGTACTGGACCGCTCGAAATATATCCGAGAGGTGAGCTTCCACAAGCAAATCTCTCATCGGCTCAAATCCATCGATTCTCTTGGCTGGCATCTATTCTTTGACAATGGACAAGACCGCGTCATTGGCAAGGCAGCCCGGACTTTCGCTCCCGCTGCTTCAGCATCCTGTCTTACTGGTAGCGACTAGGCTATTCGCAGTGCAAGAACAGGCCTAACGGCACGCCTCGCGTTGCTGCTTGAGAAAGCGCGACAGCATACGGTATTACGGCACACAGAGTTGTCGGAAGTCAGGCTGAGTGTATTTGTGATAGCCGTTCTGCAGGTGCTACTGTAGCTGTTTGAAATTACTAGGTCATCGAAGTCGAGGGACCGTCAGAAGTTTTGTGGGGGGTGGGTGTTGTATTGGTGCAAGTTCCATACCATGCGAGGTTCTTTTGAAGTCTAGGCTATCTTATGCTCTGCGTGAGGCCCTTGCCTACAGGCGACGGCGATCATTCATTCTTGTGCAGACGCTCCTGCTTGGGGACTTTCCACGATCGCCTGCCAGACTAAGACGAAGAAATGAGGCAGAAGAGCGTAGCCACATCTGAGTAGGTAACATTAGGTCCGTTTCATAGCACTTCTAAGGTGTTTGCGCCCTTGATGGTAGATATGTACATAGTATATTGAACCATGATTCGCCGCAGGGCTTGATTCTAATAGGGGCTCCGAGTGAAGGCATGGTTCAGGTTCAACAAAGGAGGCGTTTGAGCTGCGTGGAGTTCACCATATCAGAAAAAAAAGTAAATTTCGAGAGAGAAATTTACCTGAGAATGAGTGGCATCTCAACTTGGCTTCGTATGGGAAAAGATTCGCGACAGATATCAGAAGCAGGTCCCCCGATGCCATATCGTACTTCCATATGATATGGCACAGGGGGACGCACCTTTGATCTTGACCACTGTCTTCCAGCGGCTCTTCTAGCTTATGCAACTCCCCGATCAAGATGTCTGATCAGTATCAAAAGTGGTAGATGTTACCAAGTTCGAATCGGGACGCAGCCGCCGGTCGACGCTGCAACAACGAAGGGAGAAAAAAGGGAGAAAAGGCAAAAGTGTGATGGAACAAAATATAGGCTGATGGAGAAGAGGAAGCAGAGGGAAATACGAGGATGAAATCAAAACGAGAAAGACAATGAGACGACGAAGAGCAAAAGAGACTATGTAAAATGTAAAATGAAGCAATGAGGCGTCGCAAATGCGATGGATGTCATATTCAAGCCTGTCCTTGAGACGGGCGGACAATGAAGAAGTATGACTCACCAAGAGAATAGGGACGTCGAAGGGTTCACGCATGAGCTAAAAGTAACACGACTCACCAGAGGTTGGCCGTCGTTGGGGGCGGAGACTTGGAGAAACATGAGATGAGCTAAGTGGTGGTCATAAGGCATGCATCACACGTACCTATAGCGAGCGAGAAGAGGCAAGTATATCAATATGGTACGCGACGCCGAGAGTGCTGCCAGCTAGTTGGTCATCAAGCTATGAGTGGGGAGAATAGTGTGTGAGAGAAAGAGGTGGGGATGGAGATGGGATGAGGGAGAGAAACCGGGCGGTTTATATCTGCTTCGTGAGGGAGGCTGACAAGCTCTGGGGAGAGCGGCGGCTGACTGCAACATAGTTGAGTTGGCATTCTAGAGGATAGTGAATGACGCATCAGAAATCGCTACTTCGATCAATGACGTCGTAGCGAGAAAGCCTTCAAGGTTGCTCTTACTCATAGTCGGCAGATTGAAAGGTGTCGGAAGATCATCTGTGCTGGCTACTCATGAGGGTGCATACAACGAGCAATGTCCAGATTTATTGCCAGATATGATAAAGAATACGGACAGGTCAGAAGCCTGAACGTACGAGTGGTCTGTCAGACTTTCTAAAACAGGTAAACCAGGCATTCCATACCTCCAAAAACAGCCAATGCGACAGTGAGAGATCCAGAACGCCAACAGTCAAACCAGCATATGTTAGCAACCTCGCTATCTACGAGTGCTCCGACCTCTGCCTGGAAGGGGAAAACAGGCCACCCACCACGCTGGACATAGTTTCGGTAATTTGTCGCTGCTGAGTTTGGGTATGCTTGACGAAGAACAACCGAACATTGGTGGAGTTCCAGATGCCAAGAGGTGACATTCCGTGAACGTAGACCTCTCCCCAGATCAAGGAGGTCAGCCAGACTATCGAGGCATCCGACCACTGGTAGTATTGTTAGCTCGAGCAAAAAGGGTGGCGCTATGCGAGAAACGAACCAAGAATCTTCGAGGGTATAATGGAGGCGCAGGAGGAAGGACATCCACAAGTGTCACGCTCTGCAAGAAATCGGTGATAGCACCAGCAGTGTTGGCCTTCTGGCGGCCAGCTTGCAGGTTCTGAATCTTCGGCAGGAGTTCCGAAATGACCAGCATCACAGTATCCAGCGGGAGACTATCCATGTTTCAATATATTGGGATTAATTGGGAATGTGGAGTGATACTCACCCTTGCTGCCAGGAAGTCACCTATTCGAAACGTTGTCAGTAGATAAATGCGTATTAAAAGCAAACACGTACCCATTCTTGGGTAGGCACAAAGCCGTTCTTTCCTATACCAGCGCTTGCGAGTCGTTCTACGCTGTTGTTGGTGTCCAAAGAAAGCGACCTTCGCTCCCTCATCTTTCCTCTCGCCTTCTCAGACGTCGAGGAATTTGGTGGGCTCTCGGAGGTCGGCGACATAAGTGGGCGAGTGACAGTCGGCCCCTCGCCGTTGTTCTCATCCTCAGAGGAAGCGTCATTTGAGACATGCGAGGGCTCTGCGTCTCGACCCCCTGCAAGAGCAGTATCACTCTCGTTCCTGAGCAGACGAGCCTTTTCCTCATGAGCGTCTCCGGCCTCAAGATCGTCCTCCCTTCGCCCACGTTCCTTCCTGGTACGCTCAGACTGACGAGCTTGTTCCTCCTTTGCGAGTTCAACACGCTTAATCTCGCGCAGACCTCGGGCCAGAGTGAAAGTACCGAGTTCTTGGAAGGTCTTGTGTGCTGAGATGATCGCATACAAGAGGTTGGGGTTGTCGGATAGGTGGTGAAATATTACCGAGTTGAAGGCTTCCAGCCTGCATACCTTCGCTATAGTTAGATACCATCAAATCGGATTTCAAACTCACATGAAAAACAGGAGCCTCGGGTGACTCTCATCTGAGAGGAGGAAGCGGGGGTTCGAGAACGAGTTGAACATCTGAATGAGGCGCGTAGATGCAATCACTGAAAGATTTTTGAAATACGGGGCGGCATTCGACAAAGCAATGATAAGGGCAGGGTATAGCGAGTTGAGAGCGCCTGATGTCGTTGCTATCATCGAATATATTGCCTGGGTCCACGTTAGCCCTTTTCGGCATACTTCAACCAAAACATCTCACAGTAATCATGAAATCGGCTGCCGTTCCGGGTGATGCCCACTTTGCGGGTATAGGAATCTTTATGGAGGACGAGAGCTTATTGCCGAAGGCGGGCTCAGCAGACAAAGTCTGGATGATGTAGGACAATGCTCGACAGAGACCATGTTGTTCTACAGGTCATAGTGATGAAGCCGGATGTGATGTGTGCCATTCGGGTGGACGTACGTGGTTTGTCTTTGATATCAAGACCATAGCACATAAGATACGCCAGAATATCGACCGCCTTGTCGGAATCCAAGAGATACGCCCGAAATTTCTGAACGACAACGGTCATGAGCTGGGAGACGCATAGACGAGAAGCCGCGCGAATCAACCTTGTTCAGCTCGATCATTTTCCAAAAGAGGATGACTAGTGACAGTAAGACTGCGGTCACTTTGAATCTATGTAGACGACTTACTGGTCTCTGGCACGTACGGTACAGACCTCCTAGAGCCAGGGAGCAAATTGTTCGAAATGGCTAATTGCTGCTCCATGATAGTAGTGATACCATCCAAGATGAAAGCAAAGTCTTGCGTGCGATGCTTCATTACAGTTAGCCCGAGGAGTTCGACCGTACAGGAGCAAGACTGACCAATTTTGCCAAAAAGTAGCGGAAGGCATTCGTCTGGGCTGTTGGAGCGGATGTCGCATTTTCGCCGCTTCCTGATACAGCATCCCTCGCTGGTCCGCTCTGGAAGTCAAGCAGGACGCAGAGAACCTGCAGACACATGCCCACAAGCGCAGACCTTGGATCCTCGCCTTTGAAAACGAGATGGTTGTATGGTACCTTCCCTGCTACGCTTGCGATGGTCATGTTCGTTGTCACAGACGAGTTCATGACGGTGTTGAGCAAGGAACATAGCAGCGTCAAGATATCCCGACGAGGAGTTTTCCGGACCGCGTGTAGAGTATAGAAAGAGGGTTTGCTGAAAAGCGAACCAGGTGACACATAGATTTGGCGAGACAGCAGCACAAGAAAGAGGCGCAGGACCTCGGTCTTGTTCGAATCATATTGAGCGCTCGGTCCAGGGTCAGTGGTCGTGCCAACTCCTTTCTCCCTACAGCCACATCGTCACAGATGGATTGATTGCAGTAACTCAAGGAGCGCACCAAATGACGTAGTTGATCTTGTAATGATCGACTTGAATCTTGGTAGGGAGGGTGAACCCGCAACAAAATAGAAGATCGTTAATACAAGTAAAGAGCTTTTCACCAAGCGAGGGTAGAGTTTTCTTCGCTTTCGGTTTGGGTCCCGATGCCTGGGATGTCGAATTTGCTCCTTCGCCGTTTTCGCTCCCGTCCTCGTCGTCTTCTATAACGAACTGGGGCGCCTCGGTGGCAGTAGGATCATCTTCATGGTCCACTTCCACTTTCTTCCATAATACTTCCAACTCAAAGGCGTTGGATTCACCTTCGACCTCAAAGATTACGGGAAGTACTCTCTGCAGGACGCGGAGAGCATTGAGAACCTCTTTCGTAGTATTCCGTTCTGCCGTAGCAGCTTTGATGAGGGACGTCGCATAAGAAGCGACAGATGTTCCGGATGCCGAGGGGAATGTGTGGTCGGAGACGAGGTTGAACAGCCGAGATGTTAAGACTCGGATTAATGTAGCAACATTTTCAGGCGCGTCCAACAGTGCACGGCGAACTGATTGTGGCTGTCAGCGTTGTGACACCTAAACGAAACAGCGTTCACATACTATCGTGTGGCGATATGAGCGAGAACACGTCTGAGGGCGTGTCGAAGAGTGTGAAGTACTGTGAACTGGTCAGTGCAATCCAGTGCTAGGGCTCAGGCCTGGACGACCAACCTGATCCCAATAACTGTCCGTTTCGGTAATATTCTAAGACGCGGGGAACGGAAGTAAGCTCTTTCAAATCAACACGGCGGCATGCCACGTACCCTGATGGTTATTAGCTTAGAGATGCCCTCAGGTCGGCTCCGGAAGGCCAATTTGGCTTCGTCCGTCAGAAGACCGAACGGCGCTGTAAGTTTCTGGGGGAGTTTGGCGAACATAGCTACGCTGTTCTTCAATGTAGCAATGACACCCGGCTAGTGTGCAGAAGGAGTAGTATGCTACCTCCTGTCAATAATGTTCTAAGGACAGTCCGCAGTTACACTTTGAAAGTTACGTGCACCGTGTCCACAAGAATAGGCACCAGGGTATGATCGGAGAGTGCCGAGAGAAGTGGTGCCAACACAGCCACTTGTCAAAACGGCAGGTGTAGTAGTTCGACAAGTTCGACTCTACTAGTTTCAATAGGCTCGTGACCACCCTGGCTTGATATCCACCACCTTTGCTCGTCTCGTGGTGTGAATAAGCCAGACGGTTACGAGTCTAACTAGTTTACACATTCTCCACTTCCCCCTTCCGCCCTAGGCCATGATCACTCCGCGGTTCGAGAAATGGGCTGTACTGCTGAACACGAGGTTGAACATCTGATTCAAACTTGCTTCAAGCACATACTAACTTTGACTTGGTGATTAAGTAGTAAACGACCACTGGGCAGCTCCGAAGAAGTGCAACAGTGCTCGAGTTCACCGCGGACGCCAGCCCGGAACTTGGCTACTGCAGTATCTCTGCGTCACATGGCGGATTCGAACTATCGTGATTTTTACTAGAATGATACTTTCTTCTTGCAAACATCTACATTCGATCGTGGGGGCAGCGCCCCACAGAATCCGACACAACTGGAAATGTAGGGATATTAGATTTCGGAGCAAAGATGATAAGAAGCTAACTTACGGGCCCGTACGAGTACAACGGCCCGGATCATCAGCAGGGCTTCTAAAACGATGTAACGTGAAACTCAGCGCGTTTCTCAGCCCATCCCGAGCTGGCTCATCCTGGTCATGATGGCTTGTCCAAGGCTTCTTCGAAATCGCGAGCACAGACATCTTTGCGGCTCCCTGCAACAAAGACCACCGCGCGAAGGTCCTTAGGGAGAGTACTTTCGTGCTTACCTGAGCATGATTTCACCATGCTGCCATCTCTCTTTTCTCGGCGCATGATACCGGATCCAGACTAGGCTGTATAGCAGCGACGCACAACACTAGCCCTCGGCGCGCACAGTGGCGTCAAGGTTGCAGGTCTTGCAACGCCACCGGGCCCATGCGCGGACGGCCAACGACCGTCGTTCGGCGCACATGGACGTCCATTATCGGTTAGCCATCTCGTTCGGGGCGGCATCGAGACCGCTTGGAAAGATCGTAGCATCGTGTGGCGTAGTCGCTTACCATGCATAACATCTGGCAAATCTTGAGGGAAAAATTGTCATGCCGACCCATGGATCACACAAGTCGACTATTCCGAAAGCGGGACGGAGGGATGGAATGAATGAGGAGAAAACAGGGCACAGAGGGAAAGAAAGAGGACGAGGGAGATTGGCCTTTATGCCCCCTTTTTATATCTCTTGGACCAGTGCGATATAAGTGCGCCACCGCAAGACGCGTGTCCATGTTATATTGGACCTTTGGTCACGGTACGAAGTTTCTAGGAAGAATATGTCCAGGCATCGAGTCAAACTTACCAATAGGGAAGTAAAACCTATAAATCACCACGCGATTGGAGCATCATGTTTCCAAAAGAATGGTGATTGTGCTGAGGACATACAGATACGGGAACGAGGACCCACAAAGTCAACGATTAAGGAAACAAGAAGCACCAAAGGCTAACTTCCCGGGAGCAGACCACACCTCCATGGAATTACTGCCCTTTTCAAAAGTATGCGGAAACACCACAGATTCAAAAGGTGATCGGCAATATCCGGCCGTGGACCCCGAAAGCCCATGAGTGGTCGAGAGTGTGCTTACCCTTTGAGTTGAATTGGCAAAACCCCTCTAGCACTGGCATGTTAGTAAGTACACATCATTTACGAGGACCTAAAGACTTGTATACCAGCTCTACACTGTGCGGCGTGATGGCTACAGTGTCCAGTGTTGTTAGCAAACCTCATAAATACTAGCTTCAAGTTGAGCCAACCCAATCTCATCTTCATTCAGCCTGAGGCCTGTGTGGACCAGTACCAAACCGGCACCCATCCTGGCAAACCCTCCCGTGAAGCGGACAAACCTGTCGACGGACCTGCCTTGGTCTAAATACCCCTTCAATGCCAATATACCTTCCCAACCCAACGGATGTTTTCATCTCCATCGTGCATTTGTAGTTCAGTGTGCTTGTGCTGTCCTTGCTATGCCATTTCGCGTGTCTACATTATCATATGTGCATCATCACCCGCGGTACCTGCTTTTCTCCTTACCTTCAAGTTTGGTCACTCTACTCTCGTTTATACGTTTTCGGCCTCGGTACTTGACGTGCTTGTTAGTATTGTACTACCGGTTCGCTACGTGCCGTTTTTGCAATGCATCGTCATATTTTTATCCCCCAGCATGCTGGTCTAACAGTTTCACAACCATGATTTCAATCCAACACTACACATAAGCTTGTCAAATGGTATCATGCGCACGATATCTATGATGGTCTCGTCTCATAGGTGCTCCCGGGGTCCGAGTCATGGCCAATCTCCTCACTTCAGCATTTCCGCATACTTATGAAAAGGGCAGTAATCAAGCGCCCTCCTAGATCTACTAGATGGTCGATATTCTCGCAAATTGTGACCGTATCCAGGTGTGCTACACACCACAAGGGGCCCAGCACGAGATACACCGTGACTCGCTGGATAGATAACTGCAGCGGTCCAAATTGAGGCGACGTGGCGGGCGAGAAACATCAGCCAGAAGTTGCAGTACATATTCAAATTCAGCTTCAAAGCATGATGGTACACGTACACAGGGCTACGACACTGATGCGAATCAAAACTGGATCTTTACTTCCCTACTTCCTTTTGCCACACTGACACCGCTAGAATTGGCCAGTGCCGTCCCGCCTACATAGCTCTGGATT